>JAXCMG010000046.1:1795264-1894567 GCA_034642415.1 Podarcis siculus | reverse complement strand
TTATTATTATTATTATTATTATTATTATTATTATTATTATTATTATTGGCTGAAACCCAGGAGAGCTGCTACCGGTAAGGTTTGCAATACTGAGTTATATGGACCAACGGCCTGACTTGGTTTAAGTCAGCTTCCTATGTTCCAAGGGGCTAACGGAGACCACCAAGCCACACCCTCACAGGTCCAGTTTGTGTAGCCTACCTTTGCTCACTTCATCCCTGGCAACATTCCGAAAAAGGAAGCTCTCAGGACGCTGGGGAGGATTTCTGTAGGAAGGAGGAGCAGCAGCAACAGCTGGACCAGGATATGGAGCAGACAGGTGAACTGAATGTGGACATGCAAAAACATGCTGTCAGCTCAGCAGAACAATAATTGGAAGGACACGTTTTTAAACCAACAAACTTATTGCTGAGTGTTATAAAGATGTGAGGGGAAGACCAGCCCATTCTAGATGTCTACGAACATTCCTCAGAACCCTCTGGAAAAAAAGTCTTCTCTATTTTATTAGTTTCACAACCTGAGGAACGTCCAAAGGAGCCTCAGTCCAGAAAAACAAACCGAATGCAATGAAGCTCCCAGCCCTCCTAAAGCGACTGAAGCTCAGGCTACAACAGCCCTGCATTTATGAACCCATACAAAATGGGTTTCTCCCAGTACAATGGATTTTCACAGCTGCAGCATAATAGCCTGTTTATCTCCAGTTGTGGTCATATTTTGGTTTGGCCCAACATCACAGGCAAGATGTATCAGTGGGAGAAAGGCTCGTGTGCCATTACTTAACCATGGCAATTGATTATGGAGTTTTCTGGACCTAGCTTCATTCGGAGACAAATCTTTTTATTGCCTTACTTTACTTGTGTGGAAGTGAGCTGTATCTCTCTGCTGAGTCAAAGACTTGAGAGAGAGCTAGTGTAGCATGGAGGTGAAACAAATGAGCTATGAATCAGGAAGGTACAGGGCCAAGTTTTGCTTCTGCCATGAACTCACTAGGTGGCTGTAGGGAAGGCACTGCTATCTCAGCACCCACAGACCCCCCAATCTAGGAAAGGAGAAGAACGGTGCTGGCCAATCCTACAAATCAAGGGTCATTACAATGTGTGTGAAGTCCTCTGAACACTCGAAAGTATGACAATTATTACACCTATAAAACTACCTGGTGGAAAGGATTGCTTAAGGCACTTCTGTACTGGCCCACCTTGATGTCCACAACTGGCTTGCAGTGTTGGCGCAGCCCTTGGTTGTGGTGCTCCACTGGTCCACAGGTTATGGCCAAGACCCCTGTCAGCTTAGCTTGCACGCTGGTAACCTTTTCAGCATCTCAGTGATGCATCTGTTTCCCCCCTTTGCTTTCTCCCCCATGTTTACCTGTTTGAGCTGTGGGTGAATTTGGCGAGATGGTGGATCTGTCATCACTCTGTGGAGAAAGGAGAAAGATGAAGCAGTAGAACGCAGCAGAAATAAGCTTTATACACATCTAGGATATCATTCTAGGGATAGGAAGATGGAGCATAAGATGGGGGGGGGGTTTACATGCCATAAAAGGGATCTCTTAGAAAATTAGCATAACACTTCTGGGACTATAATAATGGAGAATAGTACAGCCAGGATAAAATGTATTTGGGAGAAGAGCCACAAAAAAAGAAGGCTGCCACTAAGCTAGCCAATGGGGGGGGGGGATGAGATAAAACTGATTATATGTAAAGAAAAGATCTTGAATCAAAGGCAAATTAGTACGAAGTGAATATTCAACTGCATAAGTATCTCCGGTTCTTAGACATATTTTGCCATTTCTGGGTGGACTCTTTTATTATCACAGATTACAATTTCCAGCATGTATGTACAAGATAATCAGACTAATCAAGCGAAGTGGACGTGTTAAGGAATGCAAGCACAAAAGGGTGACTTTTCAGTTCATGCTAAGGAGACAGCAGAACTTCATTTTATACAACAAGGAAGCACCACACAGCAAGTGTACTGGCCCATCTACCAATATTCCTCTATTCCTCTTTGTTCTGCTATTGGAGGGAGGCACAGTGGGCTCCAAACTCAGGACCAGGTTTTAGAAGAGTTGCATGGGTGGAAGCGAGTGACCCACAATCACCATCTTGTGTGAAGTGTCACCAAGAAGAAGCAAGTTACAGAGAACAGCCCACAAGCCTATTTGAGGGTCTCACTCTGGTACCTGAAGGGTGTCAGCCACTGATTCTGCTTGTGCTCCACCACCCAGGCTCTCACCAAGAGGAGAAACCAGCAAGAGCAGCAATAAGAATTTAACAACAGCAGGCCAGAGGAAGTCAAATGATATCGCTGACCTCTCCAATGGCTTCTAGGTCAGGCCTGCTTGTTTGGGTGAACGGAAGACAGGCTGCCTTCACCTATGTCTCTGCCCTTTCTCCAGCTTGACAGATCTTCTATAATAATAGAGTATGTTCATTTTTTGTTTTTTACTTTTGTCAGAAATGATTCTAATGAAATATTAAGCAAGCACAGGACCTGATCATTTTCACAATGAAAAATCATAATGGCCTCTGCAAAAAGAAGTCTGCAAAGCACCAAAAACATCAGACGAAAAGTGACAGACAGTGATGGGTGTGCATATGCAGTTTATTTTAGTGGCCAGAAAAAGCCTTTATCTGCTGCTCAAGAATTTGCAAACAAGAAAAGTTTTACAGGCTAATTGTCAGCTTCTTCTGCAGACAGGTTAGACATCATGTCATGTCAGGATAAAACTGCTTTTCTTTGACAACTCGTTTACTTGGCAATCCTATTCTGGCCCATTCATATGGCAAACCAGAAAACTGCCCCAGGAGTGGTTGGTGGTGGTACAGATGGGATTTAATATGCAGAAACCAAAATTCTGTGGTCTTTACAATGACTTAGGGCAACCAAAATGATTCAGGGGCTGGAGTGTCTTCCTTATGAGGAAAAGCTAAAACATGTGTGGGTTTTTTAGTTAAGAGGGAGGAAAGACAAATAAGGGGAAATATGATGGAGGGTTGCATGCAATTATGGAGAAAGTGGAAAGAGCTCTCCCCCCTCCCCGAATACTTGAACTCAAGAGTCACCCAGTGATGGGTAGCAGATTCGGGACAGACTGGAGAAAGAGCGTCCTCACACTACAGAGAGTTATCACATGGAATTTGCTGCCGCCAGATGTGATGATGGCCCCCTATTTAGACAGCCTTGAAATGGGACTAAACGCATTCATGGAGGAGGGTCTGCGATAGCTAAACGGACCCTTCATATTTCTGAACTGTGGAGGGAAGAACAGCAGCAGCAGAGGTCTTTCTTTTGTGTCCTCTTGCTTTGGGCCTCCCAGAAGAAACTGGCTGCCAACTGTTGGGGAAGCTCAGTCAGTACAGCATGAGACTTTTAATCTTAGGGTTGTGGGTTCGAGCCCCACCTTGGGTGAAAAATTCCTGCACTGAAGGGGGTTGGACTACATGACCCGTGTGGTCCCTTCCAACTTTGTGATTCTATGATTAGATGGACCTTCTCAGTCTGATCCAGCAAAGCTGCTCTTACATTTTTAGTTTATTGTATTTTGCGTGACCTCCCCCAGCTTAACTTGTCCAGACATGGTGCACATAGACCACCAACTCTCTGCAGAGTCATCCATTAGGCAAGGGTGGTTCTTGGCTCCATTAGATGGACATGAAAACTCTCCCTCGGGCTCCGCTTTAAATCAGCTCATGACAGGACAGGCCGAGAGTAGGGATCAACGCTGCCCTCAGTATCAGGTAAGCAGGAAACGTAAATCCAGCCAAGACAGTCACACGCTGCATGCTCTTCACCTGGTTGAGTGTCCCCGGCCTCCTTTTAATGGTGTTGGTATTACTGTCAATCTCAAACACTAAGATAGGCTCAAAACCATTCTGTCAGGGAGGGCAGAGAAGAGAGAAGGGGGAGAAGAAAGGGAGGAAGACAGAAAATCACCTGAAGAAGGCGGAAGGTGCAAAGCAGAAGAATCCAACAGACTACCCTGGACAACAGTCTCAGAACGGCCTATCAACATATGGAGCTGCCTTACACAGAGTGAGGACGCTGATCCATCTAAGTCCAGCAATGGCTGTCCTTACTGGCAGCAGCCCTCCAAGGTCCCAAACGGAGGTCTCTTTCAGGCCCACTAACTACGACTCCTCTAAATAGAGATAATCAAGGACTGAACATGGAACCAGATTGCAAGGCATGTGCTGTACCACTGAGCTATGGCCTCTTCTCTTTACCTGAACCTAACGCTACAGTCTTTCTTGAATCAATTTCTGTTAAATTTCCCCACCAAGTATGTTCTTAAGTGGAATAAACAACTGGCAAACTATGCACTCTCTTAGCCGCATGTGTCAAGATGTTGCTCACTGTAGAGTTCAAGGTGGTAGCCCTGCCAGTGCTGAGGTTGTGATTATCACTGCACTGCAGGGGTTGGAAAAATTTCCTCCTATTATCAGCATCCATACTGCATGTTGTGGTGATGTTACCACCTTTGGGGGATGCAGGGAACATTGGCAAAGGGCAGCCCCCATGCAGTGAACTCTCCTGGGCTTAGCCACTGACTTATTTCCCCCTTGCTAGCTCTTACTGAGCAAGCAGTGTTTATGGGGATTGCGTGAAGATTTGGTCCTCAAGGCTCAATTAGTAAACTCTTGGGAATGTAACAAACTGGGAACAACAGCATCATGTAAAATAACTCATTATAGTAAAAATAAAAATGCTGTCCACGAGAGTAAAGGATGCCAGAAATTATGCACAACAAAAACCAACCACACTTGTTTGTATTCTAAGACCACCCAGGGCTGCATTGAGTTGCATCTGACACTTGCATGCAAAATTAGAATTATCTCATGCCAAGGAGTTTGAAGTAGAAGATGAAAGAGGACAAGCAAACATAGGGACCAGAAGTGCAGAGAAACACAGGAGAAAGGTAACAGATAATAATAATAATAATTTGTTTATACCCTGCCCACCTGGCTAGGTTTCCCCAGCCACTCTGCCTACTACAGACGAAGCAGCCATGTGAGAAGGTACATGGCAGTTGGTTGCTACAGTGAGCTTTAAAGGCAACTGGCGCAGTGCTGATCCCTAACAAGTGTCACTGTACAGATTTTATATCCTTAGTGAATTTTTCAAACATGATGGGTGAGGATTATTTAGGAAAAACCTCTTTCTCCAAATCCATGATAGCCTTCCTTTTCTGTGGGGCCCATGACTTGACAAAGATTTCTTCCACCATTCCCCCACTCCACCTGAAATGAAGCCTAAGTATGTATAACTGGTGATATTTAGAGAACTAGATCCCAGGGCCCTGTAGCTTGTTATTGTGTAAAGTGTCATGCATGCTTGGCCCAGGGGCAGCCAACGTGGTGCTCTCCAGATGCTACGGGACTAGAACTCATCATCGCTGGCCACAGACGATGCTGCCTGGGCCTGATGGGAGTTCAGGTCCACATTCTGGAGGGCACCATATTGGTTATCATGTTGCAACAATAAATTGGAAAATGGGTGGTATTCTGCCAAAGGCCATTCCTCAGCAGAACCATCTACCATCAGCTGTCCTATGAGAAGGATTCCAGAAGAGAGAGGGAGACAGGGAGGTGAGGACCACCTCAGAGCCTGCTCTAGTTGGGCTTTCACTTACTCACTATTGTCATTTCATCACCAAGTGCTTGGTGAGGAGTATTCTGAATTAACGTTTTTTGTATGTTGATATTGTTCACTGTAGTTAAAAAAATGTATTTCAGTTTCCCCTAAGACACCTAGGAGGGATTTACATCCTGAAAGTTAGGATAGCAGTAACAGTAAATAAATACAAAGAGAAGTTAATGCTGGCTATGTTATGATTTCAGGTATCATTAAACTTATTTCCAAAGCCGTCCAGTGACTTTGAGGGGGTGGAGCTCATGAATTTAAGCCTTCATCAACACAGCAAATATTATTACTACTGAGTAATGGATAGCTGAGCAATTACTACCGAGCTTGGGTAGCTCAGCTGCTTAGAGCATGGTGCTGATAATGCCAAGGCTGCAAGTTCGATCCCCATATGGGACAGCTGCATATTCCTGCATCGCAGGGAGTTGGACTAAATGATCCTCAGGGTACCTTCCAACTCTACAATTCTGTGATTCTATGTTGTTTCCCAGATGCCCCTTTCAAGAGACTCAAGGTGGTCTACAAATAATATAAAATATGAGAAATCTAATCAGGGGAATAAGCAGCCTACAATGGTACCTCGGGTTAAGAACTTAATTCGTTCCGGAGGTCCGTTCTTAACCTGAAACTGTTCTTAACCTGAAGCACCACTTTAGCTAATGGGGCCTCCTGCTGCTGCCGCGCTGCTGGAGCACGATTTCTGTTCTCATCCTGAAGCAAAGTTCTTAACCTGAAGCACTATTTCTGGGTTAGCGGAGTCTGTAACCTGAAGCGTATGTAACCTGAAGCGTATGTAACCCAAGGTACCACTGTACTAGTTCCTCTGAAAGCAAGTTGTGTCCACCTCCTGCACCTTGTTTGCAGGAGGCTCCTAATCTGTCAGCTTGCACTGAGATGGAAGGGCCTTGGCAGCGCTAATGTCGTGCCCGCCCTAGCCATGCCTGCAGACAGCCATGCCCGCTGTGCTCTGGAGCCAGTCCAGAGCCCGACTGCAGTGCCCCTCCCAAACCTACCTCCATTGTTCTCGCCTTCAACACATGCATTTGAAGGGAAAACATGCAAACTGTTAGTGTTGAGTACACACCGATGGTGGTAGCACCCTGCTTTCCAGAAATTGGGGGTGGCGAGCACTTAATCACACCTGGAAGCATACAGTGGGGGAGGAAGCTGCAAGTCCACTTTTGTGCAAGCAACAAAAGTGTAAAAGGGCGAGGGGCATGGGTAATTTCATACTGCCTGTTTGTCAGACCTATTTCCATGCATTTTCTCTGTACTGGAGTTAACATCATTGTTCAGAGAAAGAAAGAAAAGCAGTCTTGGCTGTACAGGCACTATGATGTAATAAGGGAAGTGCCGAACAAAAGGCCTTCGTTAGAATTCTACACAATATTCTATTATGTTGTGGGAGAAACTGCCGCCATGTAAGCAAGTGCAATTCAAGAGAGTCAGAAATAGACGCATAAACCATATGATGGAAATGGCTGGAATTGGCCAAATCCCATTCAACGCAGCAGTGATTTGTCAAAAAGAATTAAAATCGGATCGTGCCCTAAATCGACAAACAGGGAAGTATGCATGCCTGAGATAACAAGCTCACTCCAAGTCCTGGGACAGGGCAAGAACGAAATCTAGACCAAGCAAGTCAATTACCCATCCACATCAATCCCACTTTCCGGACGTTTATGGAAATTAGAACGAGAGGGACAGAAACAGTTTACATCCACAACTATAAGAATGCCTGGAAACAGGGACACAAAACAGGGACACAAAACAGGGACTTGTGTGCCACGTTTGCAACCAACTCGCTAGCTTGGTTACTACTGAACAACAATTTTCAAGAGACAGAGGTTTCTCTAGTCAGAAAAGGTCAAATGCTCAGTTTTCCTATTTCTAATCACCAGTTGTCCTTACATGAACTGAGGAACAAGACAAGTAAAGGGACTGGGCAGCAGAACTGTGTGCCCCATCTCTGCTCCAACACGAATTACTCCCACCATTTTAAAGGTTTAATTTGGCATCAACGTTAACCATAGTAAACATTAAGCAGAGTTCTCTCTCAACCACACTTTTGAACCCATTTTCTGGCCTCTGCCTTCCCTGTACTCTCATGTCACAAATAGGAAAATGCCTGAATGTAATGTCCAGGATGGGAGGGGGGTTGGGGGGGGTGTCCCTGCTTCACACCTAGGTGAAGTTTCAGTGCAACATGGCTGCACATTATGAAACCTCAAGCACTTAACTGAAGAGAATATAAATGAGCAAATAAACTGGAGGCATGCAAATCATGCAAAGGCAGGCAGAGCAAAACAGGCCAGGAAAGAACATGAAAATGGATTTCAATCGCTATTTTTGAGATACCAACAGAGGAAGGAAATAGCATAAAACATGGAAATGGTGTTACATGAAATGCTGACAACTTTTTTTAAAAAATAGACAATTCATACTTGAGAGATGTAAAAGTACCTCCACTGATTTAAACAGAGGGGCAAAAACAAAGCGTTTAGTCATGGTTAACTAAACATACTCAAATGGATCACCAGCAGCCATTCAGAGGGCCATGCGCCAAACAACTACAGAAGTAGTTCTTCAAGGGAAATCATGGATGAGTATCTGTGATGTATGATTTAGGCCACAGGGATCCTGCAGTTGGATAGACAAGGCTGGGTGACATCATGCCTCTTCGAAATCTATGATTCCATGTTATGATACTGAACTGGTTCAGCAAGGAAATGGAAATGCAAAATTTAGATACCATCTCTGGACATAACACCTGGTACTTATTGGAACACTTCTGGGCCTTGTAATGAATGTGTTATCTGTATAGCTGATGTGTGGATGACTCCACAAGTAGGCCAGGCAGGAACCTAAGAACCTGCTTAGGTGCTTTCACCCCTTAAAGCTTATTCACACCTTTAATGTTTCCACGAATTGCACCAACCACTTATCTTATGAGTTCCAGGGACTAAATCAGAACAGGAAGTTCAGGAACACATAGCTGTGAACATCAGCTGCAATCCGTTCCAAGGAAGAAGGAAGGAGGGTAAAGTAGCAATTTATACCAAAATTGCTATTATAATTAAAAGACAGCCATGTTTTATGCTATTTAGGAGGAGTACTAAACTGCCTAATCTCAGCAAACCATAGAAAACATGCTAACTAGGATCTAGGAGGCTGACACATAAACAGGCCATTGCGTGCAGGATTCTTACCACCAGCAAGGCACTATCATCAGTGTGCTGAGACCTTCTGGACGGGAAGGGACACTGGGGATGCGGGAGAGATGGCAACATCAGAAACATGAGACCACCACAAAATATGCAGACAAACACAGACATCTGGAATTGACAAGGTTCTTAATGCAGAAGGCACATGGAGGTAATCAGTAAAGTATAACTGAAACAATGGGGAGAGGGGAAAGAAGCCTATTAGTCTCTTAATGATCTCAGCATTAAAAACATCTGCAACTGATTCAGGAGCTATTTTGCTTTCAGCTGCCGAGTCCAAGAAAGAGCAGGATTTGGTATGCGAATCTTTCCAGTGGAGAACGCTGCAATATTAAGGAAAGAACACACACAGCCTGGGAGGAACTGAAGCAAAGATCAAATAAAAAGAACAGAACTATTTGGAAGCAGTCCAGAGTCACAGAAAGCAGACTACTGGAAAACACTTTCCTATGTATTTGTGGTCTATTGTGTTGTGTCTTATGACAGGCTGATCATGAAGTAAAAACTATTTTCCGTTAGCAAAACAAGAAAATTGGCCCTGGTGGTGTATAAAACCTTCTTGTGGGGAAAGACAGATGCCAATGTGAGGGAGGCTGAGAACCAACCAAAATTCTGTTCCAAGGCACCAATATCAGCCTTGAGTGCTGGCTACCCTACAAGCATGAAGTTCAGCTCTTGCCAACCTGGCACCTTCCAGATGTTTGGAACTACAACTCCCATGGCTGGCTGGATCAGGCCAATGGCTCACCCAGTCCAGTATCCTGTTCTTACAATGACTTGCCAGATGTCCAAATGGGAAGCCCACAAGCAAGACCTGTTCGTCACAGCAGCCCTCTCCCCACTCACTTGGGAGTCCCAGCAACTGGCCATCAGAGGCAGACTGCCTCCAACAGTGGAGGAAGAACACAACCATCATGCCTAGCAGCCACGGATAGCTGTATTTTCATGAATTTGCCTATTCCTCTTTTAAAGCCATCCAAGTTGGTGGCCATCACTACTTTTTATGGGAGTGGATGCCATAGTTTTAACTACGCGCCGGGTGAAAAAGGACTTTCCTTTGTCTGTCCTGAATCTTCCAACATTCAGTATCAATGGATGTCTACAAATTCTAGTATTACGAGACGGAGAGGGAATCCTCTCTCTCCTCACTTTCTCGTCACCAGGTATAATTTTATATACCTTTGTCATGTTTTCCCCTTGCTCTAGACTAAGGTAAAGGTAAAGGGACCCCTGACCATTAGGTCCAGTCGTGACCGACTCTGGGGTTGCGCCGCTCATCTCGCTTTATTGGCCGAGGGAGCAGGCATTTGTCCGCAGACAGCTTCCGGGTCATGTGGCCAGCATGACTAAGCCGCTTCTGGTGAACCAGAGCAGCACACGGAAACGCCGTTTACCTTCCCGCCGGAGCGGTACCTATTTATCTACTTGCACTTTGTGCTTTTGAACTGCTAGGTTGGCAGGAGCTGGGACCGAGCAATGGGAGCTCACCCTGTCGCGGGGATTCGAACCGCCAACCTTCTGATCAGCAAGTCCTAGGCTCTGTGGTTTAACCCACAGCGCCACCCGTGTCCTTGCTCTAGACTAAAATGCCCCAAATACTGTGACTCCCCCCCTTCATTATTTTGGTTGCCCTTTTCTAAATCTTTTCCAGATTTACAGTATCTTTTAAAGATGAGGTGATGGGAGCTGTAGTCCAAAAGATATGGAGGGTGCCCAGCGAGCGAAGACTGGTGCAATTGCTAAAACTCAGCGAGCAGAGCATGCCGTGAAGCCAACCTGTGCTCTGACGCAAGTGCACTTGCAGAGAAGAAGCAAGTGTGCAAAAGCAGAGCTTGACTGTTAAGCAATGCAAAAAGCCTTGGATCTGGTGGCCAACCCACCAGTTCAATGACAACTTGGAAGTTCGGGCTGGATTTAGTTCTTGATTGATGGTGACATGGCTGAACGACCAGCAGTTCCCAAAGTGCTTTTTAATATTCCCAATATATTATCTGCTCTCACGGCAGCTCTACTGTTTCAAGAAAGATCTTGGAACAGATATAAATAGGTCTATTTACATACATTTGCCACATTTACAAGACACAGACTACATGGACAAATCCACAGTCCAACCAACATCAAAACAGGGGTGGGAGTGGGGGAAGGTTTAAAAGAGACATCTCTCTGCTGCGGCACAGTAGTGATCTTTAAACCCTATGCTTACGCTTCAGTCCTGAACAGATTTAAGTCAGATCCAGTGATTGTAGCCTCGGTAAAAGAGAGACCCCCCCCCAAAGAGCTTAGGAAATTACAAGAAGGCGGTTTATGGCTTTAGTTCTTACCTCGCTATCCAGAGGGCTTTGCTTCTGAGGGCTCTGGGATGCCTTTTGCTTGGAAGAATGAAAAGGAGCAATTTACTAGGGAAAAGCACGCAGGCTCAAGTAAATAGGAAATAAGGTGGCAAGATGGGCAAGAACTGTTCCACGAACATAAGCAGTTCCTAAGCTGAACCATTTTATTGACCTGTGAACAGAACCCACCTGCCTAGGAGAAAGAGGTTAGAGTTGGCATTATGTTTCTTAGGTAACTCAATTTTGGAACCAAATACATCAGCATTCTCCTAAATCTACTACTGTAAAGCTGGGTTGGTCTACAACTCCTACATTGCATCATAATGACAATAAATCCATTACAAAAGTATGAAGTTGGAAGACCCCTTTAAACAAACTATATCCCAAATCATTCCTGATCTTCACCACTTTCTGTGATACGTTTCTTCCACCTAATGTGCAGCCACAGTCTGATGCAGCTATGCTGTGCTCTGGGTGACAGTCCTCTAAGCCCCCACTCAAAGAGCTCACTGTGTGGAGGGTGATGAAAACCCCAATGGTGACAAAAGCAATCTAATTTCCAGTAAAACAGAGCAAGCAGCAAGGCCTATCATTAAACAACCGGTCGTGTAAAACCTTAAACCCTTTCAGAACTATTAGTTCCCCATCAAGTTTCAGAAGAAGTAGCCTGTATCTTATTACACATCTGCTGCCAAACCATGTGACCAGCTGCTAGACTTCTTGAAAACAAAATCTGGGCAAGATTCAGCTCCTGGGTAGGGGTGTGGCAAACCCTGTATGGATGAATGAATCAGGGGTGGGGCAGAACATGGTGCCAATACCACTAGTCTCCCACCCTCAGTATATGCGGACCTTAACAGCAGTGCCAGACTCTGTGCAGCAATTAAAAGAGGATTATTCAGCATGCAGACTAATTCAGAGTGGTGGAGGGTTCCTATTGCGCTCAGTGTACAGGTGTGTGCATGCACAGCTAGCCATGCTATGTTTGACCCCCTACAACTTTCTTCTGGGGTAGGAGAAGGTCTGACCTTTAAATATATAGTCGCAAGAGAGGGACCATCACCACCTCTCCCTGGAGAACAGCACACTAAACCTGAAAACCTAACTTGACCTACCTTGACAAAGTCGAGGACGGCTTCCCTTTGGATCTGTTTTGTCCTCATCTTCTCCTCCTCGTATTGTAGCGCAGCAAGCTGGGCTTCCCTCCGGGTACGCTCCACTAAATGCTCGCGCCTTTTGTGTAGATCTGCATCTGAGTGAGAGACCTGGAAGAACGTTAATTTGGAATGTGCATCAGAAAGAAAGCAACCAGCTACACCAGAGGTCAGCAAACTTTTTCAGCAGGGGGCCGGTCCACTGTCCCTCAGACCTTGTGGGGGGCCAGACTATATTTTGAAAAAATATATGAACGAATTCCTATGCCCCACAAATAACCCAGAGATGCATTTTAAATAAAAGGACACATTCTACTCATGCAAAGACATGCTGACTCCCGGACCGTCTGCAGGCCGGACTTAGAAGGTGATTGGGCCGGATCCAGCCCCCAGGCCTTAAGTTTGCCTACCCATGAGCTACACACTAAGCAGCACACTTCCCAATGTGCAACATGAATTACCTGATTATGGGTGCCGGACAGCAAAAGAAGACAAGATGAGTCGCCAGAACCTCTGAGGGGGGCAAAATAGAACATTGTTGGATTCAAAATAAATATTTCCCCTTCACTGTGAATAATGTTCTAAAAAGATGGTTAACATAATAAAGCTCCTCTTCCTAATTATCTAAACATTTTCCTTGGGGGAACATGCACACAGTGGTTAAGCCATAGGAAACAGTAAATGGTCTGTGCAGTCAGTTTTACATAGGATGCCACGGCTGTAGCTTGCTTTTAAAGAAAGCTTATTTGCACAATGGACCAGACCTGCACTTCATTTTAAATGAGGGGCACCACATAACACTAACAGCCTTACCTTTCTGCTCGGTCTAAGCAGTTCCTCAGAAGTTGCTGTCGGTCTCTGTCATGTGTCAAGCTCAGACTTTCAGGTCGTCTTAATTCATCTCCATCTCTGAAAACACAAATACACAGTGGGTGGTAGTGGTAATTGACCCAGAGAAAATGGAAAAAAGAAAATGGAAGAAACGTTACAGCATATGAGTAGACAGAGCAAACCCTTTTAAGAAACTAGTAAAATTAAGATAAAGGTAAAGGTAAAGGTACCCCTGCCTGTACGGGCCAGTCTTGACAGACTCTGGGGTTGGTGCGCCCATCTCACTCTATAGGCCGGGGGCCAGCGCTGTCCGGAGACACTTCCGGGTCACGTGGCCAGCGTGACATCGCTGCTCTGGCGAGCCAGAGCCGCACATGGAAACGCCGTTTACCTTCCCGCTAGAAAGCGGTCCCTATTTATCTACTTGCACCCGGGGGTGCTTTCGAACTGCTAGGTTGGCAGGCGCTGGGACCGAGCAACGGGAGCGCACCCCACCGCGGGGATTCGAACCGCCAACCTTTCGATCGGCAAGCCCTAGGTGCTGAGGCTTTTACCCACAGCGCCACCCGCGTCCCCAAAATTAAGATAACCAGGCCTAAAATGTCCATGTTTTAGGGCTAAACAGCAACTAAATTCAATATGGGTAGTAGAGTGCAGAATCAGCTGCCTTGGGCAATGGAATTTTGAAAAGATGAAGAAAGATAGGATTTCTTCAGAAATAAAAACATTCAAACTGAACAAAACCGATGTAGTTAATCACCCTTAACCACAATTATCAGGTTGGGTGAGAGAGAACATAAATGGCAAGATCAAGTTCAGCTCTAAAGGTTTATTTGCACTTTGACTGTATACCACAAAGCATCAAATTTCATTTGGATATCTTGCTTTTAAATTTCTAGTGACATACCCTTTTTTTGCTACTCTGAAGAAAATGAGATTCTCTTCTCGGCCTGCATACTAAGCTCCCACTCGAGGCAAAGTGGAGAAACAGATTTATCAAAGCTGACAGATCCTTCACTTTAGCTGCAGCTGACGACATTCTGATTAAATGAACTACATTGTCCTGCGCTCCCCCACTTCACTGAGCACCAGGAAGCGCCAGGGTCAGTCTTCCACAGGGTTTTAGCTCTCTCATGGGGAGAGTGTGCTGGAGCCTTGCTGCACTTCGGTGATCTGTAATATCTGCTTATTTACAAAGGATGAGTTCAGCACGGGGGAACAGAGCAGGCAAACATCCAGGCGGACAATGGCAATTTGTAAAGCAGCATCAGTTCTCTCCAAAGCGAGCAGCATTCATTAGCAGCGTCCCCACCAGCAGCCAATGAACCGTTTCCTGCTCTCTATCCATGAATCTTAACTTTGGTTTGGAATATCATGAATAAGGCAGTTTAAGCTGGCATGAATTTAACCAGATCTATATTTATCCTGATAACCAACAATAGAGATTTTGTTAACACAAGCCAGTCTGAGGCTCCATCCCACTCAGATGCCTTGTTCTAATTTAAGCTCCCAGGGTCCCAGGTCAGGCTCATCACCATCATGCCCATTTTTGGTTAGGTAATTAAAAGCTTATCTACCAAGCACACAAACTCTTCAAAAAATACATTTACTTTGTTTTAGCAGTCCCTGCTACATTTGGATCAGCTATGGAACCGGGAGCGGGGCAAGGGAAACCCTTTTAAAGACTGGGATTTCAAGGAGCATTATTCTGTAACGTCCCATGGTGAATAATAATCGAGCAGGTTCCTCTTTCAAGCTGCGAAGCTTCATTTATGAAGCAACACTGCTTATGCTTAACAAAAACTGGGAGCAGTATTGCCATAAATGGTGAACAGTGAAGACTTACTGCTGACACCGATCATGTATTATGTGGGACAAAATACTTCTGCATCCAAAAACCCAATAAAAGGATTGTACTATAATGAGTAACACACCATAACCTGGTGCAGACATGGTGTTATCAGATTCTTAACCATGGCTATTTGCATATGCCTCTCCTTTTTCTCTTGCATGTACCCCCCTCCATTTCCCTTTTCAGACCTGGTATTATATATACACTGAAAATTAATGGCAACCATCGTTATAACAAATTACTTTTCAACCCCCACTTCTAAGTATGGTGATTGCTAACATAGGTGCAGATGCAACACTGCTATGGAAAGGGAATGGTGGAGGGGAATCGCACGTGTTAGGGGGCAAGGAGTATAAAAACCCTCACACTGAGGGGCTCCTGATCTCTCAACTATGGTTACAAGGACAGAAACATTATGTTTGCATTTGGCCCAGTAAGGCAATATAGGCAAAGACTCTGGGACCCTGAGCTAAAAATGCAACACTTTGTCACCACAAAACTAAAGAAATGGCGCCCAATTTGTCAGGTGACATGTTCCTCACACTGCAGCATGATTCACCTTGCTGATTCCTAAAGGTCTGAGCGGATGGAACAAAAGTTGTTGTTGTTCAGTCGTTTAGTCGTGTCCGCCTCTTCGTGACCCCCTGGACCAGAGCACGCCAGGCCCTCCTGTCTTCCACTGCCTCCCGCAGTTTGGTCAAACTCATGCTGGTAGCTTCGAGAACACTGTCCAACCATCTCGTCCTCTGTCGTCCCCTTCTGCTTGTGCCCTCCATCTTTCCCAACATCAGGGTCTTTTCCAGGGAGTCTTCTCTGTCCTTCCAATGAGCACTCAGGGCTGATTTCCTTCAGAATAGAGAGGTTTGATCTTCTTGCAGTCCATGGGACTCTCAAGAGTCTCCTCCAGCACCAGAATTCAAAAGCATCAATTCTTCGGCGATCAGCCTTCTTTATGGTCCAGCTCTCACTTCCATACATCACTACTGGGAAAACCATGGCTTTAACTATACGGACCTTTGTTGGCAAGGTGACGTCTCTACTTCTCAAGATGCTGTCTAGGTTTGTCGTTGCTTTTCTCCCAAGAAGCAGGCATCTTTTAATTTCGTGATTGCTGTCACCATCTGCAGTGATCATGGAGCCCCAAAAAATAAAATCTCTCACTGCCTCCATTTCTTCCCCTTCTATTTGCCAGGAGGCGATGGGACCAGTGGCCATGATCTTCGTTTTTTTGATGTTGAGCTTCAGACCATATTTTGCGCTCTCCTCTTTCACCCTCATTAAGAGGTTCTTTAATTCCTCCTCACTTTCTGCCATCAAGGTTGTGTCATCTGCATATCTGAGGTTGTTGATATTTCTTCCGGCAATCTTAATTCTGGCTAGGGATTCATCCAGCCCAGCCTTTCGCATGATGAGTTCTACATATAAGTTAAATAAACAGGAGACAATATACAGCCATGTCGTACTCCTTTCTCAATTTTGAACCAATCAGTTGTTCCATATCCAGTTCTAACTGTAGCTTCTTGTCCCACATAGAGATTTAGCAGGAGACAGATGAGGTGATCAGGCACTCCCATTTCTTTAAGAATTTGCCAGAGATTTCTCTGGTCGACACAGTCAAAGGCTTTTGCATAGTCAATGAAGCAGAAGTAGATGTTTTTCTGGAACTCTCTAGCTTTCCCCATAATCCAGCGCATGTTTGCAATTTGGCCTCTGGTTCCTCTGCCCCTTCGAAATCCAACTTGCACTTCTGGGAGTTCTCGGTCCACATACTGCTTAAGCCTGCCTTGTAGAATTTTAAGCATAACCTTGCTCGCGTGTGAAATGAGTGCAAATAGTTGGAGCATTCTTTGGCACTGCCCTTCTTTAGGATTGGGATGTAGACCGATCTTCTCCAGTCCTCTGGCCACTGCTGAGTTTTCCAAACTTGCTGGCATTTTGAGTGTAGCACCTTAACAGCATCATCTTTTAAAATTTTAAATAGTTCAGCTGGAATATCATCACTTCCACTGGCCTTGTTATTAGCAGTGCTTTCTATGGCCCATTTGACTTCACTCTCCAGGGTGTCTGGCTCAAGGTCAGCAACCCCACTACCTGGGGTGTACGAGAAATCCATATCTTTCTGGTATAATTCCTCTGTGTATTCTTGCCACCTCTTCTTGATGTGTTCTTGGAAAAGAGTATTTGTGATGGCCAGCTTGTTCTCTTGACAAAAGTACTCACCTATTATGATGCAAGTATCTTCTGGCATCTTCTGACCTGTGGAATTCCCGGATGGGTGTTGGTTTTACTGGTGAACCCTTAGTGAAGGAAGAAATGAGATACAAAAATAATTATTTCTAGTGCATTGTGGATGGTTCCAAATGTCAGCTCCCTTTGCCAGAGCAAGTCTGCCAATCGCACCAAACTTGAGAATTAGTGGCCTTTTAAGTTGTCCAGATCGAAATTAATCAGTGTGAGAAAAATACTAGACAGGAGGAAGTGAAGCACTGTGCTGTAAGAAAATGGGTTAATTTTTAGTATTTGGTTTTAGTATTTGGTCCTTGTCAGTTTTATAAACCTCAGTGTTGTCTTGTTTAGATTTTCAAATCTGCCAGCTTCAATTCACGTGGGGATGAAAAAGAGCTATTTTTAAATGTATTACCCACTTTTCTCATGAGTTACACTACTTAAAAAGGACATGGAATTTCATATGCCAGCAAAATTTCAACAGGTTTGCTAATGCCCCACTCTAGACAAAACAATTAACTATGGCTTAAGGTAATGTGTGACTACCTAAACAGCAGTTAAGGGTTGTCCTAAAGCCAGTATTTGGGTTTGCAAATGATGGCTTGCCCTAAGTACTATATCTGTACAGATTAAATCGTGACCAAGACAGTTTTCCTGCCTCTCTGCTTGCAAGGCGACAAGCAGCTCAAGCTGTTAATTTCCTGAGCACACCCCTTCAAGGATGGGGATTACCTCAGCAAGGAAAACTACAGTTTTATTCTACATTTAAACTCCTAACTGGGATTACAGTAATAAACCACAGTTAGCCGACCTTAGTTCAATGTTGAGCCTATGCTGAACCTAAAGGTGAGGGAATTCCATAATGGCAGTGCCACCACTGACCATTGTTAAACTGGTTGTTTGCATCCATCTGTCTCGAGAGACAATGGAAGAGTCAGCCATCGGAGGTAAAGTCAAACCGTTGGAGAATTACAGTGCCTGCTGTGGCTGAAAATAGTTGTTTTATTGCAGCAGGGGCAGATGAAGGCGTCCACTGGATGTAAATTAACCCATTTTCCTAAAGCAAAATCCTTCACTTCCTCCTGTCTAGTATTTTTCTTGCATGAATTAATTTTGATCTAGACATCTTAAAGGCCACTAATTCTCAAACTAACAATCTCGTTTACTGAAACAAAATCTATAAATGACCCATTTGTTCTTAGGTACTATTTTCCAAAATACTGTTGTAATTTAAAGTGGTTTGAGTTCATACACACACACATTTATTTTTCACTAAGAGCTGGTGCCCCCTCGCTAACTTTGAAGAGAATTCTGGATTTTAGCAGCCTACGGGTCTCCTCCTGAATTATGCCTTGGGCAGCAACGTGATCCTTCTTGTCTCATTACTGGACTTGCGGAACTAATATACGGTCAGGAGAAATATGAGCCACTGCAATTTCAAGAATGGAAATTGGGGGGAAAATATAAAGGACCTTTTTAGCCAACCACTGAACAAATAGCAATTAAGCTGGCCCACAGACATGGCGGTATTATCCCACAGTACACAAAAGCAGCATATTCAGCCCCCGGGGAAACCCCAGTGCACTCAATTGGAAGATCACCCCGGTAATTAAGGAACTGCAAGTCTCACTGCCGCTTAGCCTTAAGAGAATAATGGCGGTTATGTTGGGCCCCCAAGTACGTATGCGTGGGATATGAAGTGGAAGAGATCACTGGGACAACAATCAGCCAAACAAAATGCACTTCAACCCAGTTTCGCATTGTAACATATATGTGAAGGCACAGATTGTAATCCGATTGCAGAATGGGCCACTTGTTAAGCAAAGTAGAGGATTATCCCGTGCAGGCTGCCTGTACACATGGGATGCAGCCCACTGTTTCAAGCCTCCCATTAGACTTATACAGGAAAGGTTTAGATTAGAGGCCACGGAGGAGTAAATGTATTACTTTAACATTTCCTAGTGATTTTAGGCTTATTAAGAGCCCTTCCTTTCCTACAGTCCAGATGGTAACAGGAGGGGGTCCTTTGCCCCTCAATATGCCCACAGCAGTTAAAAGGCCAAAACCAAAGTGAATTCTACCCCCACTGCCCTTAGTTTTAAAGGAGACACTTAAGACCGCAAAAAAGAGCCAATATTATATCGCGCGCTGCCATTAAGTACCCTTCCAAAGGTTGCTAAGTTTACTTTGAACCAGTCAAGCATTTCAGCTTTAAACAAAGCACACACTCTAACGTTTGGAGAGCATTTTAACAGCTCTATTAATTCAAATATATCTCCAGATTAGAAACATGCATCCAAAAATACATTGGCATGTTCTCCCACATAGCACTGAATCCATCAAAATCCCAAACTGCCCCTGTGCCAGCTTTAGCTGCATCTATTAAAAAGCCAGCCGGAAGAGAAGGTCTTACAAGCATGTCTAGTTCGGAGGATTTGCAGAGCTGCAGGAAGCCACAAAATATGTAATGTGTTGTACTTTTTTTTTTTTTACAGGTGGCACATGCAGAGCACAGTCAAGAGGGAAATCTTATAAAGTTTTCAGAATTGCAACGACGGATGCACTTTTTTGAGTTAAACACAAGGCAACTGGCCTCAGCATTTAACTGCCTATAAACTACAACCATTTAGCTGCTTCCAACCAGAGGTGTTTGGTTGTGTTTTTGTGTGTATTTTTAAAAGTGAAGTAGCCACTGCAATGTTACTTTAATAGTGGCATAGAAGGGCACTTGTATACATTCCCCCAAGACCTGTTTACACTGATTTGGGATTATTGCAGAGTATGACAGAATGAACAACCACGTAACTCTCAAAGTTGGTGTTTGTAATCAAACTGGCCCTATAAAAAGCATGCTCAAAAAGAAGGTTCAAAAAACACACTGTTATATCAAGGAGAATGCTGTCCCAAAATGGCTGAGCGCATTCATTCAAGAAGCTCGCTCCATTTTGTGGCATAAAATCTAAACTGGTCTAATTTTGAAAAACCAGAAGGCACAATATAACAGAACAATGGGGATTCAGTTCTGTTTTCTGGACCTAATTTTTTTGTTACTGTAAAGCTATGCATCTAATTATATGAAATGAAGAAAATATCTCCCTACTCTTCTCATTATGGGGAAGAGATGCTTCCTTTAGGCTGGCCCACAAAACAACTGGAGACTCTAAAGTGAGAATGCTGGTACAAGGAAATGAGCCTGGATTTCTTAATTGTAACCTTTCAGTTGAAATACCACGGGGCAGATTTAAAACAGTGCAATGCTTAAGGACACAGGCTGTACATTGTTCAATCTTATGTTCCAAGAATAAATCCCAAAACTTGTTGAATGTCTTTATTTCTTAGGAAGCCAGAAAAGTCATACTTTACAGATGCATGACCTTTATTTTTGCCTTCCCTTGGGGCATCAGAAATTGCCATGACAGTATACTGGGAGGGGTAGATTTGTGCTAACAGGCCAAGAGGCCTGCACCCCCCCCTCTCCTGAGATTAGTGGATGGACTTGGATCCACGCTCTGGTTGCTGATGAGACAATATCTGAAGTACACCCACCCAAAGAGGATGCAAAAGCAGACTAGCTAAAAGAAAACTCTTAAAAGCAGATCAGAATGGATTTGATATATACAGTGAAGTGGCATAAAACTGCCTACAATAAAAGGATAGCAAAGCACCATATAATTATTATTACACATCCAAGTACCTCTGAAAAAAAGCCCTTGCTTGCCCCCCTTGCTTAAAGGTAAAGGTACCCCTGCCCGTACGGGCCAGTCTTGACAGACTCTAGGGTTGTGCGCTCATCTCACTCTAGAGGCCGGGAGCCAGCGCTGTCCGCAGACACTTCCGGGTCACGTGGTCAGCGTGACGAAGCTGCTCTGGCGAACAGGCACCAGAGCAGCGCACGGAAACGCCGTTTACCTTCCCGCCAGAGCGGTACCTATTTATCTACTTGCACTTTGATGTGCTTTCAAACTGCTAGGTGGGCAGGAGCTGGGACCGAACAACGGGAGCTCATCCCGCCGCGGGGATTCAAACCGCCGACCATGCGATCGGCAAGTCCTAGGCGCTGAGGTTTTACCCACAGCGCCACCCGCGTCCCTACCCCCCTTGCTTGCAGCACCCTAATTTGGATTTAGGGGTGGGGGTGGTAATGGGAGGTGAGGCTATACAGCACTGGAAAACTGTATGCAGGCAGAACAGACCTGCTCATATAAATGGGATTTCACCTTCCTCTCCTCCCTCCTGCAGACCCATGCAGACTCAAAATCTGGAACAGATTTTTGGGCACGTAAGGAGGGGGGGAATGAAGAGAGGAGGAAAGTAAGGCGACATCCCATTGGATACTTCTCAGATTCTGCACCCAGACTGTTGCACGGACCACCACGGACATAGCACATGGGAGAGAAAAGCCAATTGAGCAGATATCAATTGAGACTCTATTGCGGTCAAAACTACCACCTTGTACACCTACAAGACCCCAGAGAACAGTGCTTTGAGTCAGTAGCTGAAAGCACAGCATTGGGACTGCTCCAAAAACTCTGAATCTCCAGATCTAAAAGTCAACCAATAATAGCCACTGTGGATGAGAAACAACACAAACAAAAGGGAATTTCACAGGGGCACACACACACAAATTAAAAGGAAGCACCACCTCGTGAGATATTCGCCGTTGTTCAATATATGCCATGAACTGTGAGCTGAGGCTGTCTGACTCCATGCACTTGGATTGCCTCACCTCTTCCTCCTCCTCTTCGGTGACACAACTGTCAATAAAGTCGATCTGATCCAGATCATGTTCCACTTGGCATATACAAAGAGAAGGACCGTAATTAGATAAGCAGCTGGGGGAAGGGGGAGGCGCAGAGAGAGTTAACAGAAGTTAAGACTGCAGCAGCTCCATCAGGTCTGACCATATTTATTCAAGAAATCTCTTGCTGCAGAGTGGCTCATACAATCAGCGAGCAAACTATAGATCAAGCTCTCTATAAAAACTGCTGATTGGGAGGAGATTTCCAACTAATATTAAACAAAGAGCCATTTCATACTTTAGAATGCATTATAGACAAAGAAAAATCCCACCATGATAGGGTTTTATTGCTCACTAATGTAACCAGAAATGAATAGTTTACAGCAATTCACTTACGTAACATACATTAAATTGAAAAACTCTTTTCCACCTGCACTTTGGCTTACTTGCCAAGAATGATCTATTAGTGGTGAGTAGCAATATTAGTCTCTCAAGACTACAGAACCGTAGAATTGTAGAGTTGGAAGGAATGCAAAGGGTCAGCTAGTCCAACTCCCTACAATGCAGGAATCTCAACTAAAGCATTCACTAGAGATGGCCACTGCTGAAGATGCTCTTACCATCAGAAGGTTCTTCCTGATGTTTAGTTGGAATCTCCTTCCTTGTAACTTGAATCCATTGGTTCGGGTCCCAGCTTCCTAGCTTGATTCCTATATCTCCTCTCAGTATCCTCTTTTAGGCTAAACACACCCCACTCCCTCAACCATTCCTCATAAGGTTTGGTTTCCAGACCCTTGATCATCTTGGTTGCCCTCCTCTGCACACCTTCCAGCTTGTCAACACCCTTCTTAAATTGTGGCACCCAGAACTAAACATAGTACTCCAGGTGTGGTCTGACCAAGGCAGAATAGAGTGGTAGTATTCCTTCCCTTTATCTGCACACTATACTTCTGTAGATGCAGCCTAGAACAGTGTTAGCTTTTTTTTGCTGCTGCATCACACTGTTGACTAATGATAAGCTTGTGGTCTACTAAGACCCCTAAATCCTTTTCATATGTACTACTGGCAAATCAGGTGCCCCCCATTTTATATTTCTGCAACTAGTTCTTCCTGCCTAAGTGCAGAACCTCATATTTGTCCCTGTTGAAATTCATTTTGCTGGTTTGGGCCAAGTTCTCCAATCTGTTAAGGTCATCTTGCATCCCAATTCTATCTAATGTTGTATTTTGCAGACACAAGTTGCTTAGACTTTTGCTATCCATATCCAAAGAAGTGCTTTAAGTATTTCTGGCTTCTAATCAATATGCGAACTCAGAAACCTCTGAAGCACCTTTGTGAATTGGTAAGTGAGACATGCACATTAACATGCAAAGCAATACTGTTCTGACCAACTTGAATCTGTAAAATGACACGTTAGAACAGCTTTTGGTTTGTTAGATTATTCTGCAAACACCAAAGATGATGCTTGCAGTCAAGCCTGCAATTATATTTTATTTTGGCTACTTTGACATATAAAATGTGAAATTAAGAAAGCAGAAAGTTAAGAGGAAGGGACTGTAAATGGAATAAAATGGTGGGAGGGACTCACACCATAGCTGTCAAGTGTCCCTTATTTGAAGGGACAGTCCCTTATTCCAGCGCCATGTCCCGCTGCTGTCCCTTATTGATGGATGTCCCTTAAATGATGTCCCTTAAATTTTAAAGGAAGCAGCTCCTCTCCCTCCCTCCCTCCCTGCCGGCCAGGGAGGAGGGAGGCTCCAACTGTGTTGCTTGGCTGTGTTGCTCACCCAATAAGAAGTCTAAGAACGACTGGGGGGTGGAGCTTGCATGCCTTGTGTGTGGCTAGTTAATGCAAGCTGAGAGGTTTTTTGAATGCTAGACACCATTTTGTTGCATGTGCTGCTGCAAACTTTGCAGTGCAAAGCCAGGCTGGGGAGCCATCTTAAGTTGAGGCTGCATAGGCCTTGTGGTGCATGTGATTCAGATTCTATTCAGTTGAACCTCTGGTTACAAAGTTGGTTGGACAGTGTTCTCGAAGCTACCAGCATGAGTTTGACCAGACTGCAGGAGGACAGGAAGACTGGAGTGCCTGGAACAGGTGAAGCTGCAGGTCCCTTATTTTCAAGGCTGCTGGTCCCTTATTTTCAAATCTGTAAGTTGACAGCTATGACTCACACACATTCAGAAGTGTATGAAAGCTACAACAAGAGCATGAAGCTCAGAACGGTCTGCTCTCATTGATCCCTCCACTCATTATGTTAACTGGGGCATTTTTTATTCATCACTGCTTCTGTAAGCCCAATAAGGCTTTGCTATGTTGTTGTTGCAGCAAACCTTATGAAAATACTGCACGACCTCAAGGATTCTTGTTCCTAGTGGGCTGTGGACTGAACTATTATCCTTTAGAATAGTGCAGATAAGAAGCAAATTACACAAGGAGCAAGTCAACAGGTTTTTAAATTATTTTTTAAAGGTGCTTTGCTGGAAGAGAAATCAAACTCAAAGAGACCCAATTTCCCTCAGTTAAAGGTTATGGTTTCCTGGTCCTCAATCTTTTACAGATTCTTGTGGTAGTGGAACCAAGTGTTATTTGGATTCTCTCCTCCTAGGAGCTACTTGCAGTCATTCCACTTATCCGCATTTGAAGGAGAAACTAAAATAAAGATTCCTCCATCATCCTGGCTGCGTAAAAATGCCATTTGGCTCCTCCAGTTAAGCTGCATATAGAGCTTTTTAAGACAAAGGGGTAAAATAAAATAGGTCTGAAAAGATACTTCTTGGACATAGATGATGCTCCACAAAGCGCACCAGAATCTTGCCATGCAACGTGGGAGCAACCAAATATGCACTGACGGCTTTTTTCTCAAATGAGTGCCATTTACCTCCACCGTTGGTGACAACCAGGCTCCCTCGGTGTTCCTGGTACTGACTCTCTCTCCTCAGTCTTTGTTCTTTTGTGATTTCTGCCACTCGCAGAGGAAGATCAGAAAATTCATCTGTAGGCTTCATTGAAAAAAATACACCGGACAATTAAGAAAACAAAGATTGTGAAATACGTCCACGAAAACAAGATCTGCAGCACTCTAATATAATGTTAGAAAGAGCTCCTCCTTCAAGTCACTCCAGTGATCTGAATCACATGTAGACAAAGTACACTTTTTGTGAGTTTGTATTGTTTTCAATTTAAAGAGTTTTGAAATGAAATGTGGAGCAAAGAGCCGTGCTTGCAAGTCCTTTCCTGCATCACCATTATCAGATTGAAAATAATCTCAGATGTGGAAATGGCACACTGGCCTCAATCCTTGGATGACTGCGGAATAAGCCGTTGCAAAATTGCAGCCCTGTGCATTTTAGCAACTGAGTCTTCCACGGCTGTTCTGCCTGATTTTTTTCCTTTTCACATATGCTACAATTATCCACCAAACAGAAACAAAACAAGTATACTTACTTCATTTCCTGACCACCTTTTGTCTCCGCTGTCCACACTATTGAAGCCAGAATCCAGTGCTCCATATGGTCGGCTGGAATATAGTTCTTCATGGCTGTCAAGCAGATAAAATGTTAGTTATTTTATTGCAGAAAGCAAACGAGATTTTTTGGGGGGGAGAAGATTAGATACCAGACAGTACTGGGGGACATATTCAACCTGTTAGTCATACTGCATTTTTCCATACATAATGCGATCCAGCTAAAGAGGTCTTGTTCTTCCAGACTGAGAAATGTTCCTTTCTGCTAGCCAACTGTTTGGGCTGCTGATCAGTTGCCTTGGCCTGCAAAGCATTCAGCCACTACCAAAACAATTTTCAAGCACTGCAAAAGAGTACAACTTGCCATCTTGGCAAAAGTAGCTCCTCTACAAACCAAGGTCTACCAGCCACTGCTGAACCTTTGCTGCTCCTTTATTGTGGCACATTTCCCCTTTCATCTTTGCCTAAACTTTAATGGGCAGCCATGTTCTTCAGGCAGAAAACATAAGGGCCATGCCTATGGTCTGCACAGCACTCAGAACACAGGGGACAGAAACATCAAAATAAGAGCAGCCCTTTAAAGGTTACTTTGGGCTTCACGAAAGACAAGAAAAAATGGGATTTAATTAAAATATATACATAGATACTAATTTGGAGGTTAACTCTGGTGCTTCAGCTGAAAGGCTCCATCCAAGAAAAACAACTACATTTCAATCCACATTCCCCCCCCCCCCCAAAATCTGTAACTCTGTAAGTGGTAAACTACAATGCCCAGAATTCTTTGAGGGGGAAATTGTGCTTCAAGGTACAACATGTACACAGCCCTAGTTTGTGTTGGAGATGGGCTAGAATGTTGTATACCATCATTTTCAATTAATAATAATAATAATAATAATAATAATAATAATAATAATAATAATAATTTATTTATACCCCGCTCATTTGGCTGGGCTTCTCCACCCACTCTGGGCGGCTTCCAACAGACTATTAAAATACCATAATGCATCAAACATTAAAAGTTTCCCGAAACAGGGCTGCCTTCAGATGTCTTCTAAAAGTCTGGTAGTTGTTGTTCTCTTTGACATTTGGTGGGAGGGCGTTCCACAGGGCGGGTGCCACTACCGAGAAGGCCCTCTGCCTGGTTCCCTGTAACTTGGCTTCTTGCAGTGAGGGAACCGCCAGAAGGCCCTCGGCACTGGACGTCAGTGTCCAGGTAGAACGATAGGGGTAGAGATGCTCCTTCAGATATACTGGACCGAGGCCATGTAAGCAGCAGCCACTTATATGGGATACCCTGCAGAAACCCAGTATAAAATGCTTTTAAGGGCATATAAGAGATGGGTGGCGCTGTGGTCTAAACCACAGAGCCTAGGGCTTGCCGATCAGAAGGTCGGTGGTTCAAATCGGAGGTTCGAATCCCTGCAACAGGGTGAGCTCCCGTTGCTCGGTCCCTGCTCCTGCCAACCTAGCAGTTCGAAAGCATGTCAAAGTGCAAGTAGATAAATAGGTACCGCTCCGTAGGAAGATAAACGGTGTTTCCGTGCGCTGCTCTGGTTCTCCAGAAGCGGCCTAGTCATACTGGCCACATGACCCGGAAGCTGTACGCCGGCTCCCTCAGCCAATAAAGCGAGGTGAGCGCTGCAACCCCAGAGTCCTAACGGTCAGGGGTCCCTTTACCTTTAAGAGATGTCATTTACATAGTGAATAGTGGGGGGTTTGCCTAATGAGCCCCATCGGTGGAAACCCTCCACAAGGGCTTCTACCTGCAAAACAGGGCTTTCCCATGTCTCCTCCACCCATGTACCCTTGAAACTGACTGGGGGGGGGGGGGAGAGCTGTCAAATAGAACCCCCAGAATAGTGTGCAGAGAGGCAGGAAGATTATATCTGGCAGGCTGATATGCTTGTGCAGACAGAATGTCAGTAGTAGCGCAATGCTGAATTACACCCAAAACTCAATATGGTTTACAAAAACTGGAACATGGTTATACTCAAAATAGTAAATAATGCATTTTAAAACTTTTTTTAAAAAAAGTTAACCATTATTAATTCATAAAATATTTTGAATGTGTTTCAAATCAGCCCTGAAGGAAGTTGGGGGAAGTTTTTATGCATTTACAGTGGTACCTCAAGTTAAGGACTTAATTCGTTCCGGAGGTCCGTACTTAACCTGAAACTGTTCTTAACCTGAAGCACCACTTTAGCTAATGGGGCCTCCTGCTGCTGCCGCTCCACCAGGGCACGATTTCTGTTCTCTTCCTGAAGCAAAGTTCTTAACCTGAAGCACTATTCCTGGGTTAGCGGAGTCTGTAACCTGAAGCGTATGTAACCTGAGGTACCACTGTAATTTATTGCCAGAAACAGTCCTGACATCCATGGTACTAGGAACTCAGCAAGAGGATTCAGAGCACAGAGTAAGCTATCTCTGCTCTAAATGTACATAGTGACTAGACAGTTCAATACTGCATCCATCACAGACACAGTATATGGAAACTGCCACAGACAGCAGAGACGTAACAACGAGGCTTGCCTGGCCCACTGCAAATGGGCATTTAACAATGAATCAACTGTCCTACGGGCACTAGATGCCCCAGGGAAATCTGCAGCAAGACAGTAATAATGGGCAAATGGGAAGTTCAGCAAACGGACGGCTCCACCCAGGCGTTGCTAATTGCTGATTAGGCTGCGGCTGGTTGTCACTTGCATTGAAAATCAGTTGCTTGGAATGCAACTTGTAATTATTAATTATGTGGCACCGTGTGTGCAGAAGAGTCTCCGCTGTGAGAGAGCTGCAATCTAAGAGGACAGAGCTCAACAACAGATGTTTACAGGAAGTGTGTTGCAAACATTAGGACTGCTGGCATTAAGTAGTTCAAGCCAGGCGGCAGCCAATGTGTCAGAAGCGGCAGGTTGTCATTAAGACATCTACTGTGGCATGCCTCACTTCTTCTCTGCATGTGTATGCAGTATTAGAGCAGGGGTAGGCAACCTAAGGCCTGGGGGCAGGATGTGGCCCAATTGCCTTCTCAATCCGGCTTGCTGCTTTTGCAAGCTCTGAGAACCAAAGTGCTGCTGCTTGTGCGGTCTGCGGTCCACGCTGCGCCACCAAGCGCAAGGCGAACTCTGCACGTGGCAATGCCGACCTGTTACAATACATCATGTGCATACAAATGTCAGGCCAGCAGCAAGTGGGGAAGAGCATGAAAAGTTTCCGGGCTAGGAAACTATGCCGTGGGACGGCTGTTGTCATAAATGTATTAAGAGCAGGAAGGTGGTAGAATCACTGGGGTTTTTAAAGTAGAGGTTGGATGGCCATCTGTCATGGATGCTTTAGCTGAGATTCCTAATGCAATGCAGGGGGTTGGACTAGATCAGGGGTAGGCAACCTAAGGCCCGTGGGCCGGATCCGGCCCAGTCGCCTTCTCAATCCGGCCCATGGACAGTCAGAGAATCAGTGTATTTTTATATGAGTAGAATGTGTCCATTTATTTAAAATGCATCTCTGGGTTATTTGTGGGGCCTGCCTGGTGTTTTTACATGAGCAGAATGTGTGCTTTTATTTAAAATGCATCTCTGGGTTATTGTGGGGCATAGGAATTAATTCATTATTTTTTTCCAAAATATAGTCCGGTCCACCACATGGTCTGAGGGACGGTGGACCGGCCCACGGCTGAAAAAGGTTGCTGACCCCTGTGTTAGAGTATTCCTGATTAATGATGACAACCGAGCTGAGCATGTGCAACTGTTACTAGTGTGATTCTCCATGCAACTGTATTAAGTAGGATGTGGGTACTCTACAATTGCACTATGCAATTGCTGAAGAACACAGATTTCAACACTTCCATTTTAGAATACAGCAACTTCTGAGCAAAGGTAAGTCTGGAAGCAAGTGGGCAATACTTGGTCAAGTCTCAAAAGCTGAAATTCTGATTTCTTGAGTGGGTGGACAGATGATGCACTGAACTGGATTTCAAATAATCATGGGAGGTTATTCCGTGCCCTACATAATCCCCCCCTTTCCAGGACTACCAGAAGAATAAAATATGCAAATATAAGCCAATTTGCTTAACTGGCATAATGTATAGGGCCTTCTTGGTAGTTGTGCCCACCCTGTGGAATGCCCCCCCCCATCAAAGGGCAAAGAGACAATCATATGACTTTTTGCAAACATCTGAAGGCAGTCCTGTTTCGGGAACCTTTTAATGTTTGATATTTTGGTGTGTTCCTTTATATTTTGTTGGAAGCCACCCAGAGGAGCTGGGGCAACCCAATCAGATGGGCGGGGTACAAAAAATAAATTAACAACAACATCAACATCAGCATCATCATCAACAACAGAAAAACTCAACTACATTTTTATTGCACAGGGAATACATTGCTCTTCATATGTAGGCTAGACCATGGAGTGTTTTAGAGATTTTAATAAACAACTTGCTTAGACCTACTCCAGGTTTTTTTCATTGCTATTCTTTTTACTGCCCCGACATTGGATATCCTAATTGTTTTATGGGCAGAATTATTATTATTATTATTATTATTATTATTAGTCCTAGCTGGGGCAGAGGGCAGCTTGTTCTCAGTCACAGGAAGCCTTGCACTAGAAACCAGAAACAGAGGCCGCCACAAGCACAGCTGCCGTAGGGCTGAGCTTCCTGCATTTTACTGTCTCGGGGCCAAGAAATTCACCTTAGGGGCAGCCAGAATTGTTGTAGCAGCCAGTGCTGCATACTCATCTTGCCACCATCTCCTGCTCCTCCCTTTGATTTATCTGCTGCTGCTCCGCCTGGCCTGACTAGCAAGGCTGCACCAGGCAGGAAGAGGAAGCACTACACAGATGTTGCCAAACACATCTGCCTGTCTCACTCACCCAGCTCTCCTGCCGGGATTGCCCTTTCTAGAGCGTAAGGTCACCGTTTCCATTTCCACGGCACAGGGCATTCTGCTGCCCCTTCTCCCTTTCCCTGCTGCACCGTTCAGCAAGGGGTGGATAATTCCCCTGGGAAAACCTACTGGCAATTTTGATGTACAGCGGTACCTCGGGTTAAGTACTTAATTCGTTCCGGAGGTCCGTTCTTAACCTGAAACTGTTCTTAACCTGAAGCACCACTTTAGCTAATGGGGCCTCCTGCTGCTGCCGCGCCGCCAGAACACGATTTCTGTTCTCATCCTGAAGCAAAGTTCCTAACCTGAAGCACTATTTCTGGGTTAGCGGAGTCTGTAACCTGAAGCGTATGTAACCTGAAGCGTATGTAACCCGAGGTACCACTGTATATTAATATACTCACCCCCACCCCTTTTCTCTCTTTGTCTCTCTCTTTCTGTCTCTCATTCACACACACAGGCTTTAACATTAAAAACCGAGACTCTGAAAAAACAAACGGAATACCCAAAAATGCCCACACTGGCTGTGTAATGAAACGTATTTTTGGATGCAGGGACCAGACTAGAGAAGGAACTCTCTGGCTGGCTGCTCAAGTTCCCCTTTTCACTGAGACCCGGCCACAACCAGACTAGCCTGCTTGTTATTTATGCATTTATGGTTCTCCAACTTGTGTTTCATCGACTTCCGTGCCCTGCCTTAAACTGTCTGTGGTTCAGCGTGCTCACTGCTCCCTCTCCTTCCTCCAGGGCCTTGCTTCATCGACTTGCATTACTCAGTACTGCATGATATAAACACAAGTTGCATTCCTAGCCCCCGTCACCTTAATTTAGCAACTCATGATGCGGCTGGCCACTCAGAGATGAATGTTGCCCGGCTAAGCCAAAAGGAGAGTCTGCCAAGAGCAACACAGCTTTATCATGGGAAAGGAGATCAACACTTACACCTGTGGTTAGACCAGAGATCTTATACAACCATGCACAGAAGGTTAAACATACAGCACTATGAGGTTTCTCTGCCCCCACAACAAAGCCCGCTAACATCTTAATACAGAAAAGTAAAAATTAGCCACAAAGATTCTTTTAAGAAACAGTGAATCTGAAATCTGTGCGCACTTACCAAGAACCAAACCCCATTGGCCGCCTGTCGTAATCTGGAAGATCTGGCGCTACTTTGCATGCTTCCATGTTCAGATACTTAAATATGTGGACTTTTCCTTTTATGCATATCTTTTTTAAAAAAGGGGGTGGGGAAACCATCGTGAATATTTGGAAATGATACACAAACAATTGCTATCTATTGCAAGTAATATATTATATATTAGATTTCTTTATATTAAAAAAAAATTAAAACACCCAACAAATTGCCAGTTCAAAAGATTGTTTACAAACCACAATTAAGCTGAGTACTCTAGCGGAAAAACAGGGTAACAGTATAATAGATGTTGTAGCCAGTCATACTCAGAGTAAACCCTTTGAAGTTAATGCACACAATAACCTCAAATGCTCATGTGAAAAGATCTGCATTGGCCAGATCATAAGAGCTTTGAAAAGAGGCATAGGAAAGAAAACACACACTGGGTCATTGAGATGATCCATCAGCATGATGTCAGGTTGTTCTTAAAGAGGGAGCTGTTTTGGATCCTTGCCCTGCGCAGGCAAATCCCAAAAGGGCTCAATGAGAAAATGGATTTCCTCTCTTTGATGTGAATGCACTCGCAGGAGTTCCCTTTCGTTGTTCTCCGTTTTGTTTCGCCATCTGTTTCCAGATCCTTTATTCTACCTCTTCATGTATGTTCAGGATCTTTTATGTTAGCAAGGGGTTAAAGTTCTCTTTCCATTTCATTTGACTGGGCTTTAACAGTTCATCTGGTGAAAGAAGATTTCCCCCTTCCAATTCTGCTCTATTTGGCAGCACATGTCTCCACAGGCAATTGGTTCAAGTGGATATAAAAAGTTTCATTTTGCATCCTTCATGCAACAGGAGTTGATATCTCCCGAGTGAAAGAATTATTGCTTAAAATGGTCGTTTTATCTATGTTGGTTATCATGATAATTCTGAATTCTTACAGAGAACTGTAGGTTATATATTTTTTATCATTGCTATTTTTTATTGTTCAGGCCTTTTCTCAGTTTGAAAGGATGTATTTGGGGGGAATTATCTTTTATTTAGGAATATATTTTTAATTTGGTTGTTAGATTAACATATATGCCATTATATTTTAGTGTTTGCGGTAAACATTACCAAAAGAAAATTGGTATTTTTATTTGGCTACTGTGAGCTTATGATGATACATTCACTAATAGTCTACATTCATTATTTGTATATTATGACAATTTTTAGAAAATTCTGTATCTGTTATTCCTTATTCTATTTATGCTGTGTCCTTGAATGAATTTTCCAAAATGCCTATTGCCCTTATAAACGAACTACATTTTTGCACCTCGAGTTCTTCTTCCTATTTATCAGATCGCTCAACAAACCACGAGCAATAAGCCAAGAACGAAGCCTGGCTGTGGCTCGTGGCTTGTTTGAAGAGCAGCAAACCACAGGTGCTGGTTTGCATGTAACAGAAAGCCAGCCCTTGGTTTGTCTCCTAGACAAGAGCCAGGGAAGGGTGAAACTGGGAACGTCTGTGCAATGTACGCCAACATGCTCACTCAATTCACATTAAACCAGATATAAAAATTAATTTTGGTTGAATGTTGCATATGAATCAGGTCAATGTTGGTTTTTACAATAACACTTTCCCTCCTTCAGAAGACTGCAGCATCAGGCTCTGGCAGGCTTCTCTTGGGGGAGGTGTTTTGGGGAAGATTTTTAAAAATAAAAATAAAAACAGAGTCCGTTATAGTACAATTAAATGAGAATACAAAGGGTTAGCTGTCCCTATATGAGTCCATGCTGTTCTTGCAATTAGAGTTGGGGCAGGATTTGACTGCCTTCACTATGAGAACTAAAATAATCAGCTGTTACCACTGTTGCCCAAGGATTTGAAATGCCGCCCTCAGTGAGTGAGGTAAGGAACTCTAAGGGTCTTCTGGAAATTATGCAAGAACCTTTTAGTACACACACAACACACACGCTAGGGCGCTGAGGTCTGTGGCTCACAATGTAATGATGTTCCCAGGCCATTTATGGCTCCACACAATAAAACCAACACCTTTAAATACTTCCTGGAAGTTCATGGGCAGGCAGTGCAGCTGCTCTGGCACTGATTTTATAGCCTTCTTGTGACTTGCCTGCCTCCCCCATCCAAAGTTGGGCTGAACCATTCTGCAGTTATGAAGCTGTCTGCTTAGTATTTCTCCTCCAGCAAAAGAGTACAGTGGTACCTCGGGTTAAGTACTTAATTCATTCCGGAGGTCCGTTCTTAACCTGAAACTGTTTTTAACCTGAAGCACCACTTTAGCTAATGGGGCCTCCTGCTGCCGCTGCACTGCTGGAGTACAATTTCTGTTCTCATCCTGAAGCAAAGTTCATAACCTGAGGTACTATTTCTGGGTTAGTGGAGTCTGTAACCTGAAGCATATGTAACCCGTTAACACATGTCATATGAATTATATGTCCTCTCCTATGCAACTTAGTTCTATCTTTCCTAAGATCGCTAACTTTTTTGGCATAAGCAATCATTTCTGGCCAGCATTCTTACACTGAGGGTGCAGTGTGTATATACACATAAGCAGCTGTTTTTGGTTTTTTTTTGTAGTGGTTTGCACACACTATCTACTGCACCATTATTGGCTTGTGCACTGTGCATCAGTCAGCGTAGAAACGGCAAAATCAAGCAATGCATGTGAATGTCAGCTTCCCAATGCTAAGGTTTAAACAGCATGTGTAATTTGTTTCCAAGGATTTTTCATTTGCCAGAGTGAATTGTATCCTAAGACAAAGAGCACATCAAGAACGGTCTTCTAGCAATCCTGATGCAAAGCTTGCATTAAGCTGAAAAGTAAAAGATTTCCTCCCATGGACTTCTTTGCTACTTTTACAGAAAGTGTATTCTGCTTGAGAATAGTGTTCTAACATTAGACGATACATTACCTGTGCAGGGGGTGACTGCAGTGGGTTGTTATCTAGGGTGATTGTCTGTAAGTGCCTGAGGTTACGGTAACAAACCGGGATTGTTGTGATTTTATTGCAGGAGAAATCTAACCGAATCAAAGGCAACTCGGCAAGCTCTGCAGGAGAAAAGACACACGCATGAAAAACACTGTAGTCAATTACCGTATTTTTCGCCCTATAGGACGCACTTTCCCCCCTCCAAAAATGAAAGGGAAATGTGTGTGCGTCCTATGGGGCGAATGCAGGCTTTCGCTGAAGCCTTGAGAGCGAGAGGGGTCGGTGCGCACCGACCCCTCTCGCTCTCCAGGCTTCAGGAAGCTATCCCCCCCAGCCCAGCAAGCTCCCAGAGCAATGCAGAAGCTGTGCGCAGGTTCGGCATCGCTCTGGGACCCATTCTGGGGGCTGGGGTCGGGGGAAGCTCGGGCTTCCCCCGCCCTAGCCCCATGCCTGTGGGAGGGTGGGAATAAAAATGTTTTCCTTTATTTCCCTCCCCAAAATCTAAGTGCGTCCTACGGGCCAGTGCGTCCTATAGGGCGAAAAATACGGTAACTGCAGAAGATGAGACATTCACATGTAGCAAACAATTTGATTTTGGAAATAAGAGCGGTTGTAGACAAATTCTCCCCTGCATTTCTCACCTTCAGGTAAATGCACCAGGTGATTTCTTCTGAGGTTCAGGTCGCGTAGAGAATATAAACTGCCGATCTGTGATGGAACTGTCTGTATTTCATTACAGCTTACATCCTAGAAAATCATGAAGAGGAGTGAGCTGTGGTTTAATGATTTTAATGTGTGCCATGATATAAACACCATTTCAGTAGTTCAAAGCTTTGTCTTGTGAATGAAAAGTCACGAGATTTAAGCCCATTGTACACATGCAGAATACCTCCTCTTTGGAGAGGATCAATAACTCATGGTATACACAGCATCCTTTGAATGTACAATAGTTCAGTACCCAGCCTCTGAGCATCTAACGTGCTGCTACCAGTCAGAAAAACAAGCCAGGTGACATAATAATAATAATAATAATAATAATAATAATAATAATAATAATAATTAATTTATACCCCGCCCATTTGGCTGTGCTTCCCCAGCCACTCTGGGCTGCTTCCAACAAAATATTAAAATACAGCAATGCATCAAACATTAAAAGCTTCCCTAAACAGGGCTGCCTTCAGATGTCATATCCAAATTACAGAGGTCAGGAATGCATACATGCGTATTAAAAACAGCAAGAAGGAGGCTACCAAAATATGCTAATCATTTACTAGAGACATACTTCGGAAACAACAGAACGTACAGCCCAGAAATGCAAATCAGGAATGTAGTAATAAATGCACAGTCCTGTAATATTAAAACATCAAAGCTAATAAGGAGTTTTGTAAAAATGCATTCCAAAACACCTGCCAATACAAAACTGTGAAAGACTGAATAATAAATGTCACTCAGATAGCTTGGTGAAATGGATGAGGAGAACCAAGCTGAGCTTGAAGCCTGGCAAGATGGAGGCACTGTGGGCAAGTAGCTCCTGTGTCAGTTGCCTACCCTGGGTGGGGTTGCACTCCCCCTGAAGGGGCAAGTTCGCAGTTTGGGGTGCTTCTGAATCCAGCTGTGCCATTGGAGGCTCAGGCAGCCTCAGCGGCTAGAAGTGCCTTTGACCAACTCCAGCTGGTTTGACAGCTGTGGCTGTTCTAGGGCCAGGAAAGCCTGGCTGCAGCAGTTCATGTGTTGGTCCCTTCAAGAATGGATTGCTGCAATGCACTCTACGTGGGGCTTCCCTCACACAGCGTGGATGCTGCAACACAACTGCTGACACGAGTGAGGCCTTGTCAGCATGTAACACCTGTACTCAGAGGTCTGCACTGGTTGCCGATTTGCCACCAGGCTAAGTTCAAGGTGTTACTCCTAGTATACAACTTGGAATTGTATACTCCTAGTATACTCCTACTAGTATACTCCTAGTATACAACTCCCTTAACAACTTAGAACCAGTTTATCTGTTTATCTACGAGATTGCCTTTCCCTACATGTGCCCACTTGTCCGCTTCCATCGGCGTGACTGGCACTGCTACAGGTGCCACATAATACCCATTTGTAAGAACTCAGTCGTTCAATGTGGCAGCACCTGCACTTTGGAACTCCCTGCCTATTGAGATCAAGCAAGCACCTTCACTGTACTCTTTTCGGTGCCTGCTAAAAACATCATTGTTTAGACAACCTACCTGGATGCTTAGAAAATTGAGTTAATTTTAATCTGTTTCAGTAGTTCAACTTTTAAAGTTGTTCTAAAGTAAGGTTGTGAATTTTTCTAAAATTATTGTTTTAATATTTTTGTAAACTGCTTTTAGTATTTTTACAATCAAGCGGTGTATAAATTTTATGAAACAAACAAACATATTAATTAATTATAGCTACTACGTTAATTAAACACATCAGAAAGCCCACAAGCTATCAGTGGAAAATACAAAGATAACCTCCATAATTCTAACGATTCCGTCAAAAGGATGTAAGCACACACACAAAAAAATCACTTGTGGCTCTCAATGTGTCAACATCTCATTGTTTAAACAAATTCAACACTCTTTAGCAGCTCACCATAAAGCTAAACGAAAACCACAAGAAGTTGGCACCTATCCCATTCATTTCTAGGAAGGTTGAAGAAAGCATGTCACGCTTTAAAAACAGAGCACATAAATAGCATTCACCCTGCTCCATTTGCAGTCATGACTATCATGTTAAAATGTGTGTTCTGGGACACATCAGAGTTTGGATAACCTTCAAGATGTATCAGGATGTTTATACTGGAATTCTTATCCTGATTACTCAACATATGTTTAGTAGTGTGGCAATCCCTGGATATCCCTGATTCATAAAAGGTGTCTATCTAACAATCAGTTTGGGGAGAAAGCTGATGCTTCCTCGATAAAAGATTGACAATTAAGGATTTAAATAAACTTACAAGCTCCATCAGGTGTCTTAGCTGCCCAATTTCTTCAGGTAGTGAGACGAGCTTATTATTGCTTGCTATCAAAACTTTCAAAGGCAGGCTGCACAAGTGAACTGGCAACGTTGAAAGCTGATTCCGGCTTTTCAACAAGACAAGGAAAAACACACACACACAAACAAACAAACATAAAAAGGCAAGTAGTCAGAACATTAGATGAAACATATAACCAGTTCATGTGCAGCATGAGAAAATCAAAATGCACTGTTATCAGAATATAAGAACAGGGAAGTTTGGGCACATTAATCAACAGCTGGGATCTTCTGCTATATCCACAGGGTCAAATGACTATGAAGAAAAATCATGGCTGAACAGGATTTCTGACAAGCTGATCTGAATTCTGGGGTTGAAATTAAAAGGCAATACTGGAAGAACTTCCAGTGTATGCACCAAGCTGTGATTCAGAGAATTGCAGAGTCTTGTTTTATATGCATTAAACAGTTTATTGCTTTTCACATTTGCTTGCTATGCCAGAAGACAGAAATGCCCACAAGCTGTTTGAAGTCCCATACTTATGGGACCAAGTTGTCAAAACTAACCTCCCTGAATAAAGAAAACCACCATCACATCACTTGAGAGTTATTTCACCATCGGCTCTTCTTCCTTGACAGACCTCTGCTAACCAAGAATCAACCCTAATTCCATACAGCTCAGTTATCACGATAAAAACAGCTATCATACAGTTAAAATGCTTCAGTCTTCTGTCAATGCCATTCAACGAAAGATTAAGAGGAACAAAAGCATTGGAAAAAGCCTAGAGCAATACTTGTTTCCTTTGCTGCTTTCCATCTGATGTCCAGACTACCTTATGGCAGAGGTTGGGGAATGGGAAAAGGTAGTTTGTGTGAAGGCAAAAAAGGGGGAAAGTTAAATCCTAGCCATATTTTCTGGATAACTTTTCCTGAAATGTATGGAGGGAATCCGATTGGCCTCCATGCAGAGAAAAAAGTTAGTGATGCTCCTTAATCCCTTGATTTTAGAAAGGGAAAAATGGAAAGCTTTATATTGGAAAGAGGCTCAGATGGCCAGAAAGACAGTCACCTGCATTTTCTTTTTCAAGCTGTGGTATGTGAATCTGCATTGAATATTAATGCCCATCTCTTCATGTTACATAGTTAACCTTAAGAAATAACTTTAGACTGGCATAACCAGTTTATAATGGTTGGTGCTTCACTGTGCTTTTAAATATTTTGTTCAGAGCTGCCCAGAGTGGCTGGGACAACCCAGTCAATAAAATTATTATTATGACTTTAAAAGTCAGGGAAAACCAGCAGTTGACACGAATCGAGGAATCCACAGTATAGAAATCTGAAGTCTGGAATCAATGGTTCTCCATCCATAGGTTGCAGTATTGCCTCAGGTCATCCACGGATCAGAAGACAGCTGTTACACATTTTATTAACTATGAAGAAAAAGCTTATGTAGCATGGGGAAAGGATTTATATGGCGTTGCTGGATGTAAATTGGTGGGAACTGGCTAATATTTGCCTCATCTTCCTCCTTTGAGATGAGTCATCTAGGTAACCAAGTGCATCTGTACTATCTAAGAGCTCAGTCTTTATGCCTGTCTGGGTAAAGGAGGGAACCATGTGGCTAAAGCTGGCAGCCTGAGGATCTTAACAGTGAAGCATCTAAAAAGGAAACCACAGTCAACTGCAGCTGGACTTTCTAGCATTAATTTAACTTGACCTTAAATCCCACATAAAGGAGCACGCCCAAGAGTGAAACAGAAGAAAACACAAGTACAAAGCAAACTATAAACAGTTCAAGAGAGATGTACAACCCACATGTAAACTCTGCAATGGAGCGATGGAATGGTTTGTACCGGAAAACTGTGTTCGAATTCAGGTACGTTGTCATGAAAGGAAAAACAGTAACCAAGTGAATCGGGCACGATGAAGTAGGTTAACCATACTGTGTTTGCAAACAGTAATTACAATGAGCAGATGCAAGTGGAAGGCTGGTGATTACAGCCCTCGATCTCAAGTGCTGGAAAAAGAAACACTGGCCTTGAAGGTTTGTTCTTTTCAACAGAAGAAGATAGTCCTGCAGTGGGTTGTTCCTCCCGGCAGCTGAAGGCAAAGCAATACAAATGGTTTTTGTGCCTTCTGGTGGGAGAAGATTCCTCAGTTTTGGAATGTTCTGCAGCAAAGAATTCTAACATGCTACAAACCTCAAATCTCATGAGGAGTGCAATGCTAAGCAGCATTACAATGTGGGGACTTCCATGAAACACAGGGGCCACGCAGAATCAGGAAAAATGGACAATATAGAGGGCCACCCCAAGGTATCACCCCAATGTATCACTGATTAACTATCACTGATTAAAACTCTTGGAAAAGAACTTTTGTTCGAAGAAGAAGAAGAAGAAGAAGAAGAAGAAGAAGAAGAAGAAGAAGAAGTAGAAGAAGAAGAAGATTCCCACTACAAGTGGAATTTGGTGCAACTCCTGGGCGAATCAGTGCTAGTTTCTGTGGTGTTAGGTACCATCTGTAAGTGAGTTTCAGGGTGAGTTCTTTCCTTTTAGCTGAGATGGATTTAAAGGGAGGTTTAGACCACATTCTTGTCCATTGGGTAGGGTTAATTTCATGGCTTATGTTGTCCTCCCATAGTTTTTTTATTATGTCGAGGGGGCTTGTGTGATTTTGGAGTAGTACAGTGGTACCTCATGTTGCGTAACCTCCAGGTTACAGAATCTTCGGGTTATGGCTGTGGCAAACCCAGAAGTGTATACTTCAGGATTTCGCTGCTCGTGCATGCACAGAAGCACTCTATCGCACCACGCGTGTGCGCAAAAGCAGCACCTCTAGTTACAGATTTTTTTGGGTGCACACGGCACCCCAAAACGAATTAAATCTGTAACCAGATGTACCACTGTATCTCCTTGGCTTCTTTAAACAGCAAGGGCTTAGAAGCAGGATGGGTGGGGCAGGATACCTTCCTTCCAAAAGAAAATAAACCCTCAGTTCAATGTTTCTTTCCTTTCAGTGGAGCACACTGTTGACAAGCAGTTGCTCCACTCTGTGTGGCTCCTAAATACTTTAGTTTGCCCAGAGAGAAGGGTGGTTATTTTTAATGCATGGAGCCTAAGCTTTCTATTGAAAAATCCTCTCCTCAAGCAGCATAGACTGTCCAACATAAATTGGCAGCACATAATAAATATTTTAAAATGCACAACAATGGGAAGTTATCCTCTGACTCACATCCTTTGAATAAAAAAAAAGACTCACTGTAAAAAAATTAAGGAAGCTAGGCAAAACTGAATTGGCTAGAGGATAGTGCCAAAGCAAACTCTATTACTTATTTTTACACTCTTTTATTTATTTACTAGTTCAATCTGTATCCTGCCTTTCCAAACGGTGCTCAAAGCAGCTAACAGTGGTCCGAGAGAGAATAAAATATACAAGGTAACAACTGAATACATCACTGCCTATCAATAAATCCAATACAAAGGGTACAAGGTCAGCTTATAAAGCCCAAAGCGTGCCTGAATAAAAACATCTCTATCTCTGTACAAACATCTTAAAGCACTTTTCTTCATTTAACACAAAGGACCCAATGAATAAGATAGCCTATTACTATCAAGTCATCAGAAATTCAAGTTTTTACTAACATATGCTTGAATATTTCATGCTAAGCAGCTTTTACTACAAATAATGTGGCCTTAAAAATCAGATGACCCTCCGGTAAAAGGTAAAGGACCCCTGGACGGTTAAGTCCAGTCAAAGGCGACTATGGGGTTGCGGTGCTCATCTCACTTTCAGGCCAAGGGAGCTGGCATTTGTCCACAGACAGCTTTCCAGGTCATGTGGCCAGCAGGACTAAACTGCTTCTGGGGCAATGGAACACCATGATGGAAACAAGAGCACACAGAAACACCATTTACTTTCCCGCCACAGTGGTACCTATTTATCTACTTGCAGTGGCATGCTTTCGAACTGAGTACAAGGAGATGCTGTCAGAACAGGAAACCCAGCGAGTCCCAACATGCATGCAGAATTCTTTGAATCACAGCCAGTGTTTTCATTCAAGTCTGGCCCCAGCACTGAACGGTAGAAATGTGAAGAATTGCTTGCTTTCCCCACAGACGCTTTCCCCTACACTGCGTTTCTTTGGCTTGAGCTTTTCAAGAGTTGCATAATGTTGGGCGCTGCTACTTTTATATCACGGTTACCTGATATTCAGGAACGTTAAGGACTGCAGGTTCAGAATGGCTTCTGGAATATAGCGAATGCAATTCTGGTACAAATTAAGGCTCTCAAGGGAAACAAAGAGACAAGTTTCTGCTGGCAGCTCCGAGAGTCTGTTCCGCGATAAATCTGAAACAGAAAAAATACATAACATGAGACTGAATGAATAAGGGAAAAAAGCAGGTGACCATTATCTGTAGAACACAGTAAATGTAGGACATGTGGATATAGTATAATATCGTCCTAATAAATTTGCTATTCTTTTATGGCGCAATCAAGCTCATGGTTTTGATGCAACAGACTGCCACTGATTGACAGACTAACACGGCCAACCCTACTGGAAATTATTAGCTATGTGTGGCTCAAAATAAGCCATTTTGTAAATGGCAGCTAAAAGGGACAATAAAAGGAAAAGGTTTCTCTAGTGGTGCCACTTGCCAAGCTCTTTTGAAGTCAAGCAAGCTCAGCTCCTTTCCCCAGAACTATCAGATTTTGCAATCGCAGTGACCAGTTTTAAAAAAACAATTGCCAAGCCAAGCCAAAACAATTACAAATGAAATCTGTATTTGTGAATGGGGGTTTAGGAAGAGGAATCTGAGAGCGGTAGTGGAAAACAGCAAGAAACAACAGTGCAGCACCTTGTGCAATTACAGCCTCTACACACCCTTTTGTGGCTGCCCATTTTCTTCCCTGAAGTCTCCACCTTCAATAAAGTGAGCTCAGAGATGGAAATTCCCTGCTTTCCTGGGAAGTTTGGTGGGTGGAGAAGACTGTGCAGGTCTCTGTGCAGGTTCTTCACCGTGCCTCAAACATTTGGGGTGTTTTAACGTAAAAAAACAAACATCTACAACCAAGTTTTCCGCAGCATATAATTTTCTATAAAATGAAAGAACGGCGCTCAAATGAAAATCACACTGGTGCTGATTTGGGAATGAGTGTAATTGCTCTTCTGGACTGGCATTCAGGAATCAGAATGACTTGTTTCCACAAGTCTACAGGAAAATTTAAGCCTTACTGGGGAAAAATGGGGCGGCAGTATCCATGGAGGGAATATCATATGGGTAAAAGAAAAGAAGAAAATATCTCTAGCCAACTGTCTGTGTTAAAACACACACCAAAAAACCTTTAAAATAGAGTGGTACCTCGGGTTAAGAACTTAATTCATTTTGGAGGTCCGTTCTTAACCTAAAACTGTTCTTAACCTGAGGTACCACTTTAGCTAATGGGGCCTCCTGCTGCCACCGCACCGCCGGAGTACAATTTCTGTTCTCACCCTGAAGCAAGGTTCTTAACCCGAGGACTATTTCTGGGTTAGCGGAGTCTGTAACCTGAAGCATCTGTAACCTGAAACATCTGTAGCCCGAAGTACCACTGTACTATGTATACACAAATATTTAATGAATTAATCCCAAACTAGACTAATTTGATGCAGTCACCTTTACAAGACAATTCAACTGCATTTGCTGCATTTCTACAAAAACACCCTAATTTTATGAGGAAATCTGTGAAGTACACGCATTAGATTTGTGGAGCTCAATTCCTCTTTCATCCCTTGCTACCTCCGCTCCCACCTTTTTGCTGTGCTACCTACGCATTGTCTTGTTTTAAATTATAACCCTTTTGCAGACATGGACCTGCCCTTTTTTTTTTACTTCTGAAACTCTTTAAAGCACTGTGGGTCCTTATTCTTGTGGTATTAAATAATTAAACCTGCCTGATGCTTCAGCCCTTGTCCCTGATCCATGTCCCAGATCTGTTCACCAGGTTAATGTGTCCAAGGGTGCTTTGAATTCCTTTCTCCCTAACATCAGCCTTAAATATTGCATGGGGAAATCATTTTTAAAAAGTAGAGCAATGACAAAGGTGTTTGAAGTACGTTACAGAGTTTTTAAAAAACAACACTGGAGGAGTAAGTGCAGGCTTCCTCAAACTCTGCCCTCCAGATGTTTTGAGACTACAATTCCCATCATCCTTGACCACTGGTCCTGCTAGGGATCATGGGAGTTGTAGGCCAAAAACATCTGGGGGGCCGAGTTTGAAGAAGCCTGCTCTTACCTCTCCAGTAAGCCTACAAAGCAGCTTTTGCTTGGATTCTGCAACAAAACCCCAATCACACCGGCCACTGATCTTGGGAACTTGATATGGCAGGCCGGTGAAACGGAATTAAATATTTCCCCCACTCTGTGTCTCTGTGTGTATCTATATCTATAATAGAAGGGGACGACAGAGGACAAGATGGTTGGACAGTGTTCTCAAAGCTACGAACATGAGTTTGACCAAACTGCGGGAGGCAGTAGAAGACAGGAGTGCCTGGCGGGCTCTGGTCCAGGGGGTCACGAAGAATCGGACACGACTAAACAACAATATATCTGAAAGATTACTATACTGTCCATCAGAAATGGTTAATGTAACTTACTATAATTTTTTTAATGCTTCTGTTTATTATGTTTTGCCATTACCTTGTTTTTGCACGTAACATAATTAACAACATCATAAAATCACTTAAACCATCAGCCTCTTAACAAATCTCAGGCTCAATCAGGGAAGCATTCGATGTGACTGCATGTTTTCCTCTTCAAGCACTTAAATAAGGTTTGTAATAAATACTGCTAGTTCCATGCTTGGAGGATTTCCTGAAACAGGAGGGCAGGATGATCTCATGCCTTCCTCCTTGCCGACCAAGGCAGGAGTATTTTTTGAACTTGGTTTATTTTAAAATCGCAACAACAACCCCTGTGAAACAATACCATCTCTCCTGCCCACAAGGCATAGCTTAAGAAGGAGTTTTCAACTCTCCTCACTCCTAGCTTGCATGCATTCAGAGTTGCAGGGCAAGTGCTAAGGGCAAAACAAAGAACCAAAGGGCAGAAAATAAATTAACATTGGGGCTGAATATTATAAATATAACACCATGCCAGTAGTGTATTACTATTGTGCAACTTTTAAATTACTCTTATCACGAAATGAAGGCAGTCACTGGGAGAACTGGATGGAATGTTTTTGTTATTTATCATTTATTTTTCAAATCAAAGAATGGAAGATTATTTTAAATCAAATAACCACCGTAGCCTACATTTTTGTTCTTATAATGGCATGGCTGGCTTTGATCCATTCATCTGAAATCCGTTACTACTTGTTATCACAGCTGTGATTCAGTTGCTTGGGGAAATATTGTATTCAGAATGGCAGCTAATAAGTTAAATAAATAAATAAATAAATATATTGGGAACTCTTTTAGATTCAAGAAACAGTATAGAAATGTATTATATTATATATTACTATTATTAATAATCAATGGCCAGTTGTCATAGCAGACATATAAGTGCATGTATCTAGCACCGTTGCCCTGCTCTGTGAAATGAAATTCTCAGCAAGAACTCCCAGCACACAGATGGACTTCAGAAACACAAAGTGTGAAAATTAAGATGCTTTTACCAAAATCCTATTTGTGACAAGTTTGCAAACTCAAGAAGAAATCTGCCGACAGGCCATAAACTGGGAAACCTGTGTACAAAAATCACACTTCCAGTGCAAGACCAACTCATAATGTTTCCATGTGGCAAAAGGTCCAGTTTCACCTAACCCACTTCTGACCCATGCCTGAAAAATCAAGTGGGCCTGAAGGCCTGACTAAGCAGTCATGACTATGTATTCCTTAGACCTGTACCCAAGTCACACACCGCATGCGGCAATCTGAAGCAAAGCAGTAGCTTAACATCGCAATGTCATTTTAGACTAACATGCCAGACCACCTATATTAATACCACAAATCAGAAAGGGCAAACTTCCCAAAAGAACTCTGGAAATCCTATTCCTTTTTATAGAATAAAAGTATCCCTGCTGGTTAAAATAAGCAAAAAGAGGGACTCTGCGGAGCTGTATGGTTGTTCTGTCTGCTATCACGAGAGCAGGCAAGCATGAACAGTGGTCCTTATATGGAAAAGACTATTTTTAATAGGCTTCCAATTTTTACTGCTACAGCAGAAAGCAAGTCATGTGTCGCTGAATTCATAGCAACTCCACTCACAAAATTCCTCCTATACAGCAACACAATTATTTCTTCATTAACAGCATGTGCTTAATCTCAAAAATTTTCCTCAAGAATGTTTTAAAGTGAATTATGGATGAATGTCAAGTGAAATAAAAGGACTTAACTTGCAACCCAGCAGAGAGCTACCTGCATCCAATTCCTATTGATTTAAAAAGAGGTAAAGGTAATACTGGCATGGGGGGGTGAGGCCAAGCCCTCTGAACCTGATGTTTCCTTTAATTATCTTGGTTAATAACCACTAATTGCCCCACATCTTCCAGCCCACACCTAATTTCAGGCTGATTTAATAACAAAGGAAGGGGCGTGGCCGAAAGTTTTAAAGCCTAATTTAGGAAGAAGGCCGGAAGTGACGTTCTACCCCTAGGTGATTCTATATTGAATAATGTAACACAGGCATAGTTAAACTCCGGCCCTCCAGATGTTTGGGAGTACAATTCCCATCATCCCTAGCTAACAGGACCAGTGGTCAGGGATGATGGGAATTGTAGTCCCAAACTTATGGAGGGCCGGAGTTTGCCTATGCCAGATGCAACATTTGTAAGTTTCTTTAAACCATATACAGTGGTACCTCGGGATGCAAACGGGATCTGCGACGGCGCGTCTGTGTGTGTGCGGGTCGCCGCTTCCGCGCATGCGCGTGATGTCATTTTTGAGCGTCTGCGCATGTGATGAAACCCAGAAGTAACGCGCTCCATTACTTCCGGGTTGCCGCAGAGCACAACTTGAACGTGCTCAACTCGAAGCACATTCAACTCGAGGTATGATTGTATTGTGTTTTAGTTAAAATTATTTAACTGAAATTAATATGAAACTATTTGTTGACTGTCTTTGTCTTCCGTACAAAAATAATCAAGTAGTATGCAACAGATAGTTTAAGTGCTTTCTTTTTATTGTGCTTTAAAATATGTGACTAATTTAACAGTTTTTCAGCCTCAAGTATCTGTAACTTGGCTATGCATTTTCTCGATAGAAATGGATTTCTAAAATCAACCTGCAGCAAAATACATAAAAACAAAATGTTTCATGGGTAAATGTCAAACAGTAGAGTTTATTGGAAATGGTGGAGAAAAGGTTTTCTGGCAAATGACCTGTGACCAATGTAACGTGATCAATATAGCATCTGACAATTCACTGCTAGCTCGACAGTTCTATGAGACTATGAGTCTATGATAGAGATCCACATTTATTTTGTTGTTGTTGTTTAGTCGTGTCTGACTCTTCGTTAAAAAATGCCATTTTGGAAAACTGTTCCCAGATAATGAAACTTTGGGAAACTATCTTTTAAATGATGAGGAACATGTTAACTATATATGCAAATTAGAAATGAGCCTGTAAATTGATATTTTCATGGAACTACCCCCACCCCAAAAACACATAAATGCCACAAGAGAAATAGTTACAGGAAAGAAAGCCGGTGTGGTCTATACTAGAACTGGTCTTGGGTCCTAGTACTTTCCAGGATTCTCTCTCTCCCGCCCTTTCTTTGCAAAATTCCAACAAACCCCTCTCCCTTACAACAGTTGAATCATCCTTCATTTTTCCCCTTTAGTACAGGCTCCCTGCCAACAGCTTAAGTAAGTTTCTTTTTCAAGCAAGGGGAAAGTACTGAGCCAAGCTGGCTAAAATAAGCTGAACTAAATAAATAAATGTTGCGAGACAGTTATGCCGAGGAGTGAATTAGACGTCTCAGCTGGCTTACAAGATTTGGTAAAACTGAGTGCGCTCATGATTTTAGGGAACAGGTTTAAAGTCAGTCTCTGCTACCGCTAAGAATTCTAAAGAAAAGGAATTGTTACACCATGAAAATAACCCAGGACCTCAATGTGTGTGCAAGTGCAACAGGATTTTTTTAAGCATATGGATGGACTTGAATCACCCACTGCTATGTCCAATCTACTTAGAAGTGACTCATGAGTTCAACTGTATACATAAATGAATGAGGCAAACTTCTCGGAGAACACAGACTCTTAGAGAGGAAGTTCAGGCTATCTATGTAAACATGCAGGGCAATATTTCATAATCAAATTGTTGGGTAGGTTATGTCCAACCAATGATAACCCTTGAGACATCAGCTGCAGCAAATTTCTGCTGCTTCCAGTAACTGCTAGCAATCCAGTCCTAATCACCATATCATCTTCCGCTTTGCTCATGACTGTACGTGTGCACTGTTAAAAACCAGTCATATGAAATTAATATGGCATTTCCATGTGAGCTGTGTCATATGGCAGCCATTGTTACACATGGATAAATGGGAGGGCTCATTAACAAAGATGCAGGAGTTATTCACAGTAGCAACAGGAACGGCAGCGGAAGAGCAAAGAGCCTTAGCCAGCTAACCAAAAAACTCATAGACTTTTGACATATTCTTAGCCGCTACTCATGAAGTATAGCAGTTTAATGAGCATCTCTTCAATACATTAAACATCTCTAAGTTGAAGGTCTGTTCACATGTTGAAGAGGGCAATTCTATACAGACAGAATAAAAGGTAAAGGTAAAGGGACCCCTGACCATTAGGTCCAGTCGTGACCGACTCTGGGGTTGTGGCGCTCATCTCGCTTTATTGGCCGAGGGAGCCGGCGTACAGCTTCCGGGTCATGTGGCCAGCAGGACTAAGCCGCTTCTGGTGAACCAGAGCAGCGCACAGAAACGCCGTTTACCTTCCTGCCAGAGCGGTACCTATTTATCTACTTGCACTTTGACGTGCTTTTAAACTGCTAGGTTGGCAGGAGCTGGGACCGAGCAACGGGAGCTCACCCCGTCACGGGGATTCAAACTGCCGACCTTCTGATCAGTAGTCCTAGGCTCTGTGGTTTAACTCACAGCGCCACCAGCATCCCTCTAGACAGAATACAAGCCACCAATTGCAGATGTGACCACATATATACTGTATATACATTTTCACTAAATGTCATGATGCTGAAATCCACATGGTTAGACAGAAGGCACCGTGATCTACAGCATGACAAGAGGTGGTGGATGGGCAGGCCAAGTGAGCCAGAACAGGCTGCAGCAAACCCCCAGCCCCTGCCCTGCTGCTATGACTCCTCGGCCCCTAGGATCCAGTTGCCGTGGCCGGCACCACAATTGGCTGCCTTCTTCCTACCTGGCTAGCCTGGGGAGCTGCTGCTACAGCAGCAGCAGTCAATTAAGATGAAAAGTTGACCCAGGTAAGGTGCTGGCAGGTAGAGCAGCAAGAGGAAGGGGGAAGGCAGCCAGAAGCAATGGCTGCCTGGTTTGAAGGTAAAATAAAATGAAGAGTCAGTCTGGGTAATGCAGGGGCAACAGGACCCCAGGCCGGCTGGCCATTGCTTTTGGCTGCCTTCCTCCTCCCTGTGCTGCCTTACATTGGGCCAGTCCAAATGTCACAACAGACTATGGTTCATTATGAAAGGAACTCGTTTCAGACTCCTCACTGCTTTGTGGGCACAGCTGCAAGATCAGAAGCTTTCTCATGGGTCACAAAGGTGACTTGTTCAATCAAACATAGTTAAAGCAAGCCACTGTTTAGGGTTCAGATGCAACACTGAACCGTGGTTAATAAAAACAATGGAAACAAAAGCTGCCCTGGAGGAAAGAAGAGTGTATGAGTCTGAGGCTAACTGTGGTTTATTCCCAGGATGATAAATCATGGCTTTTTTTGGTGAAAGTTGAATGTATCTCATGGACGGTTTGCATATATTCAGGAACTTGTTAATATTCAGTCCCAGTGTTATTTCCACCTGCTTTGAGAAAGATAATTTCTTACCCATCCTACACCATAAGGTCCCAGGGCGGGTACAGCATATTAAAAAGTTTGAAGCAAATTACATCACAAGAATAGGATAGGACAGGTTCTAAAAATATGCATCTCAAGTGGCAAATGACAGGGTAAAGGAAGTGTGTCTTCAGCATATGATGGGAAGACTATAATGAAGGTGCCTGGTGGGGCAGCAGTTCCATGACTTAGGGGCTGCCACAGAGAATGCCCTCTCCCAGGCAACCCCCAAACTTTTTGCACTTCTCTTCTTACACCTAAGCACAACATCACCCACAAATCTCTTTATTTAAAGAATCACAACCTCATTTAAAATCATTTCCCCATTTTATTAACCTTTTGCTTACTACCCCATCATTCAATTCCCTTTCCATCCTGAAGAGTGCATCTACACACACACACACACACACACACACACACACACACACACATTTCATGTCTACTTGAAAACTATATTTAATTCCAAGGAAGCAAATATATACATCTCCACATATATCATAATTTAGAAAGCAAAATGTAGAGTATGTATTGATTTGCCCTTGCAATCACCTTGAAAGGTAAGAACACAGTCATTCTGTAATGCTAAATAACATGTATCTAGGTTTGAGGAGCAACTTGAACTATCTAGAAACATATAATTATAGCTGGAAAAATGTTGTGTGTGTTGTGGCTAAGAAGTTACAATGGGAGCAACCCAATCAAAATCTTTCATAGCACTCTGCCAGCGTTGTTACTTTACAGGAGGGCTGACCTGTGCAGTGGCTTCTGGATGCAGGGCCACAATTGTGTGCTTTTTAGTGGGGCTTAAGTGTGCCTTTGGGATGCGGGTGGTGCTATGGGTTAAACCACAGAGCCTAGGACTTGTCGATTGGAAGGTCGGCGGTTCGAATCCCCGCAACGGGGTGAGCTCCCGTTGCTCTGTCCCTGCTCCTGCCAAGCTAGCAGTTCGAAAGTATGTCAAAGTGAAAGTAGATAAATAGGTACCACTCCGGCAGGAAGGTAAACGGCGTTTCCGTGCACTGCTCTGGTTCGCCAGAAGCGGCTTAGTCATGCTGGCCACATGACCCAGAAGTTGTACGCCGGCTCCCTCGGCCAATAAAGCGAGATGAGCGCCGCAACTCCAGAGTCGTCCGTGACTGGACCTAATGGTCAGGGGTCCCTTTACCTTTACTTTAAGTGTACCTTTAAAAACGAAGCAAAACTATCCTTTAAACAAATTAGCCGTGTTCAGTTTCCAGCTTTCCCCATCAAAACATAAGAATTAACACTATCTCAATGCAAGGAGTAAGGATGCACTAGAAGTCTCTGATACAGTCCACGATACAGTTGACAGGTAAGGGGGAATCCCAGAAGCATTGCTTTTACCCTCAAAACAGGATCCCATCCCTGAGCTATGGAAGGAAATCAACTGTGCTATCCCACAGCTGCAAGGGTGATGCCTTGCCTATTGTGCTGGGGTGCTGAGCGTGCCTCCAAATTTAATCTAGACACGACCACCATTAAAAAAAAGAGTATTGTGGAAGCCGCCCAGAGTGGCTGGGGAAACCCAGCCAGATGGGGAGGGTACAAATAATAAATTATTATTATTATTATTATTATTATTATTATTATTATTATTATTATTATTATGCTTCAGGTATCAAAAACTAAAGAAACTTGCTCTATAGTCCTACATTTCCTCAAACATGTGGATGCATAAAACTGTACAGGCTGCAGATGACACTGGAATTTTATTGCCTAACATTATACAATGGTTCTATACAGCAATATATGGTGACACAGCAAGGTCATCAAATTGCCTTGCTGCACTGTAGACCCTACGTAATGTCTTTAAGAGAACAGTATCCATTGAAAAGAAGCATTGATGGACTGAAGTCTAATGTTCTTTTAAGAACTCCATCCTTCTTGCTGATATCATTCTTAACAAATAGATTTCATTAAAGTCAACCCTCCCTCCCTCCCATGTTCAATTTCTGATACGACAATTAGTAGGCTTCTACCAAAAAAAACTGGACTGGTGCCAGCTTACTGGTTCAGTACAAGATAAATCAATGTTGAGACATGAATTAACAATGCAGCGCAAGCTTTCAGAAAACCAAGTCTAAGAGACCATCCAAAGAATAAAGTACTAGATAGTTTCCCCAAAGTTTAAATTTAGACACAGCAAGTCAAAAAGGTCACCTTCATACTGAAGAATACACGGTAAATTTAAGCTGGAACTAAAGGAGCATGGCTAGTTAAGTAGCTACAAGTATCTTGGCTTGATTCAAAACTGTATCTGCTTTTCAAATGCTACAACTGAGACAAACATTTTCCAGTGCCTAAAAAACAGCTGTATGCAAGTAATGTTTTGACATTAATCTTAATCATCTATAAATAAAAATCCATTTGGTATAAACTGTTGTGAGTCTTAAATTACTGGTAAACCAGAATCCCAAGTATTTTGGGTCATCTAGTGGAAGGTCTGGAAAGAAACTAGAAACCTCCCCACTAAATTCATCTTTCTGATTAGACAGGAACCCTACATGAACCTTTCCCAACACAGTAATGTGCAATAAAAAAGTTTTCATACTGGAATTTTTTTTGATGCTCTGTATTGGGGGGGGGGGGGCGCACACAAATATCTATTTCTAAAAATATGTTGTTTCATAAAATTAATCAACAACATAATGAATGGATATAATACCAGTCAAATCCAGAGGTGTGTAAGTCTGTGCCCCGCTCCCACTTTTCCATTCCCCTCCAGGTCTTCACATTTCTAGTAAAATCCAGCAGTTTCAACGTTGTAATTAGTTCCATTTCAGATAAACTAAACCTAGGAAATGTTCACATGCTTAATGCATAGTTCAGTGGAGCTTGCAAAAGTGAGTACTGTACCTTCCTTTCTCCCCTTAAAATGTAAATAATACAAAAGAAGTGCATCCTATAAATTGTCATATTTTACAAATATTCCAATAAATTTTTTTCCAACTAAAGCTTTGAGTATATTTGACCATAACATTCAAACCGTATTAAGTGTACTTTATTGATGGTTCCCCCCTTTAAAAAATGCAGATCTGTAAACAAAACACTACTTTTTCAACTTTATGATCAGATGTGTAACTATATAAAAATATATTGTTTATGTCCCCTTCGCAGTTGAGCTCTGAGGCCTATTATCTCTCCACCTGATGCTTCCCCATCATATCAAGGCATATATGTGAAATCGGGGATGCCAAGTTTCCAACTAACACATTTATGTTTTAAAAATACATTATAGTTTATAACACCAACAAAACGGATCATGTGCCCATTTTCACTGATGTGGCATTGAGGGGAGGGATAGTTTTGTTATGAAGAAATCTCTCCTTTCTTTTGCACACATCCTGCACAGTGGGAAGCTCCATGTGGATAGAAATTAAGCTCAGAACATTTAAAGGAAGCTGCTCTCAGACCCATAAAAAGTATTATTAGCCTGACAGGTGTGTGAGTTGACAAGGGAGGCTGCTTTAGTTCCTAGAGAGACAATGAAAGAGTCACGACACAACCAGGTCAGATATAAAGGAACTAATGTGAGCACACACCGAAAATCATCTGTGAACTAGACACCTTCTCTATAAGACGAGCACCAAATTGTTGTATCAAGATCAGCCCAGATGTGAGTGACTTTGCCCTTGAAGTCACAGCAAGTTTGGGGAAGTTCCCACCAGCCTCGTCTCTGCTTAGAAAAATCTGATGAATAGCTAGGTAAGAACACAAGGGTTGCTGAGCTTTCTGAAGGTATCTGAAGAAGTAAGTGTGCATGCACACAAAAGCTTATACCCAGAACAAACTTAGTTGGTCTCTAAGGTGCTACTGGAGGGACGCGGTTGGCGCTGTGGTCTAAGCCACAGAGCCTAGGGCTTGCCGATCAGAAGGTCGGCGGTTGGAATCCCCGCGACGGGGTGAGCTCCTGTTGCTCGGTCCCTGCTCCTGCCCACCTAGCAGTTCGAAAGCACGTCAAAGTGCAAGTAGATAAATAGGTACTGCTCCGGCGGGAAGGTAAACGGCGTTTCCGTGCACTGCTCTGGTTCACCAGAAGCGGCTTAGTCATGCTGGCCACATGACCCGGAAGCTGTATGCCGGCTCCCTTGGCCAATAAAGCAAGATGAGCGCCACAACCCCAGAGTCAGTCACGACTGGACCTAACGGTCAGGGGTGCCTTTACCTTTACGGTGCTACCGGGCAATTTTTTTATTTATTTCGACTGCGTCAGACCAACATGGCTACCTTCCTGAGCTTTCTTTGTTGCTATCACCACCACAATTCACGCAGCATGTATCAAAACCAGAGGGCCAATTTAGATCTAGCCTTACAGCAGAATAAAATAAAGCAGACATCACTGCAAACTGCAAGCAAGGGCTCACAATGCTTCTCTGCACAACAAAAAATATTTAGTGCGCATAAAAATCAGCATATTAGGGAGACTAGGCTCAGCAGTTTCTCCCTGACACCCTGATTTTCTACATAGTTGCAATGAATCATATAAGCTCACACCTGAAGACTGAGAAGGTGCAGCCCAGAAACAAGTTTGCAGCCACATGTACTGCGTGCCAAAGGGAGGCCTGAGTACCAAAACAAGTACCCTACCAAGCTGCAAAACAAACAGAGGTGTAACCATCTGCTGGACAACTTTTTGTATAAGGAACTTCAACTGAACTGTTTCTGTGCAAACACTGCACTCTCTTCCCCCTTCCTTTTACTGCAATCATCTGCAGGTTGGAAGCAACTTTTTGAAAACAGCACAGAAGCCTTTTGAAACATCTGTTGAACAGGAAGTGATGAACACTGCATCCCACTGACTTTGAGGCTGGTGGTGCCCGACAGGGAGAAAGTCATAATCCGAGCTGGGATTAGTCAGAACCAGATTTTTGTGTCTGTGTTATAAGCACAGCAGATAGCTGCTTAAAAGAACTGTTCACTCAGTGGCAAGACTTATTTGGGAAATTAACCTCAGCAACAAAGACGAGCACAAGGAAAAGAAGCAAATTTTCTTGGATAAAACAGCCCTATTCCCCAAAGCCAAAAACAGGTGTGATAGGAATATTATGGTCTTAGATATATGGTAATGTTCATAAGTGTACCAACCAAGCACATACATAGATCAGCACAGGAAGGCCAACCTGGAACCATTTTGATTCCTAAACTGAGCAAATGTTTTCTCGGCAAGGTCAAAGTGGGAAACCTCCCCATTGTCTCTTTCCTCACAAATCCTGTCTTAAGGGTATGTCTGTGTTTGAATAGGGTGTGAGCCTGTGACCTGGCCCAGGAAATAAGTATTTATCACTACAAAATAATGGCCAGGCTCCCCAGGCAATCCAATCAAGTAACCTGCCAGACAGGAGAGAAACAACAACAGGAGAAAATCAATATTCAAATTTCTGTTTTAGACCGCCTTTTCTGTGATGTAAGTGTGATGTATCTGAGGGGTGGTCTTAGGTTACACCCCTTCTGTGATGTATGCATGATGTTTCTGGGGGTGGTCTTGATCTACAGGATGGGAATTTCGAAAGCCTTCATATGGCCTTGCATGCCATTTTTCTGGGTCCTCCTCCTTTCCTGTGTGTGAGGGGAGCACCCTGTTGCAACAGATCAATAAAGATCAAGCTTACTAGCTGCTTTGCTTCTCAATATTCTCTGGTTGGCCTCTGCTATTTTCTCCTACCAATAGGGAACCTATGTAAGGACTCTATATGGGCTCTTGGATACCCCAAAAGGGAAAAGGGCAATTTTTGTTTACAACATAGGCATCACATTTTTGTCTCTGCTGCTTTTCATCTCTTGCAAGTCATACAAGCAACATTAGCTTAAGCTTGAAAGTAGTTACGTCAATTTTTTTTAACTTATAAACAAAAATGGTTTTGGTAGTAGAGAAGGCAGCACTTTGAATCAAGCAACCTCTACTTCATTCCTAAATCTACTCTAGAATTGCAAGTGACCTACAATAAAATGTGCATGTATAATTTCTTCCCTAACTGAAAATACGTACTCTCACTTTCTTACAGTCTTGTGCTCATAGCAGCAGTAAAGAACACAAGTCGCAGCACCTAATTTCACAAAGGCTGTGTTTTACAACACTTTGGCTGTCATCTCATCCAAACATTAGTCAGCTTTTAATCTGTTTATCCAAAGCTAAGTCACACTGTACATTAAGGTGAGACAGCTATTATTATATTTATATATGTGAGAAACAAGCAAAAAGTAGTCAAGCATTATTTATTTACAACCCACTTTACCACAAAACGTGCTCAAAACAGCTCATCAACTAGAGCAGAACAAACTGGTAAATGGAAATATAAAGGTCTTGCCTGGTGCCTGAATGTAAAGAAGGCACTAGGTAGACCTCTGAGAAGACCATGTTTCTTTGCTCTGAGATGGGGGTACCCCAGAAAGGAAACAGTCCAACAAATATCTGAATGAAAAGGCTGGTCAATTTGGGAGAAGGGGGTCTTCAAACACTCTTGGTCCAGACCCACTATATTTTACCATATGGTGAGGAAAACTGCAGGACACATGACCCCAAAATAATTGGATATCCTCTTGATAAGCCGTTAATTACATTAATCTTTCTCTAACTGCAGAAACTGAAGATGACAAATCTAAAGAAGCTTCTGTTTCAAAAGCAAAACAGTGACTGTAGGCCCTTCTCGCTCTTGAACATTTAACACATGGGCCAGTTGTCAGAGCATCAGCAAACAGGAAGCAGGATGTACCTATCAACACCAAAACGGAAGAATGTATCAAGAAACAGGAAAAGTAGTAGCAGCAGCACACAAACGCACACACCTTTAAGAAGGTGGGGGTGTGAGAAAGCACCAGAAATGGAAATAATCTGATTTAGTTGTGACAGCGAGGGAATAGTATGTGGGAAATGAGGAAGTTACAGCAATTTCATTATTCTGGCAGAGGTGACAAATAATAGTTTGCAGAGTTCCTTTAAATTTTAAGCAGCTGTTATGTATTTGAATATTTTTATCTTTTCTCAATCTGATTAAGAGGTGTTTTATTACTGCTGCAGACAAGTTTCCCAAACTACAATGCTATGTAATAGTTGCTAAAATTCACTTTGTAATCAAACTATCAAGAGACAGACGCTGAGCTAACTTTACTGCTGTTTAGACTTTTAAGAAGAGAAAAGATATCATTTAGTGTTGTCTTTTAAGAGAGGCGGTGATGCTTTCATATATTTAAGAGCTAGGTCACTGCCTGAAGATGCGTTTAGCCTCAGTAGACTTCTTTTTAAATTGGACAGATAGTTAAGAGGTGTCATCCCTTTGGTGGCAGCACTTTGGGGGTGGAACGAGGGCGTGGGACAGCCCCCTTGTGTGAAAATTACTGTTTTAACAGAGATGGGGTTTTAACTTTGGTGGGTGCTGTTTTATCTGGAGGCTGGGGTTGTTTTAAAGTATTGCTAAATGATATCTGTTAATTTGGATTTTTGTATTTGTGAGCTGGAGTATTGTTTAGGAGCAATTGTTGGGGAGTGTATTGTTTATTAGTGTGTATACATTTGTATTGTTAATTGTATTAATTTTTTATGTTTTGATTATTTTTCTTATGTATTTTGTGCTTTGGTTATTTTTATTATATATTTTGTGCCTTGTATATTGTATTCAAATTTAACAAATAATAATAATTACATCACAAAAATATATGCCTAAGATGAGGGCTGGCCCAAGACATTTGCCGCTGCAGCCAAAATGCCCCCTCTATGCCCTCCCCCTGCAAATCCAGGTCCCCACCATGCCCCCATGCTGCTGCCTGCCCCATCACCACAACTGTACCCTCATCTGCCACTACACCAGCACTACTGCCACAATGCAGCAGCAGTGGCTGTGATGGTGGTGCAGGCAAGGCCCTGGGGGGATTGGCAGCAAGGCAATGTGGGAGCACCTGAAACAATTGGCTCCACCTTGCTTAAATGAAAGTCCACACCGGGCTAAGATGTACAATGTCATCACTCTCTGCCTCCATCAGAAGACCAGCGTCTTTGGTTAAAGTAAGTGAGCTATTCCATTTACCCACTTTCATCCTAAGCTCTGTTTGTGCTGCATGACATCATGGCAGCAGGATGTATTATGGCCTCAGTTAAGATTCTCTGCTGCATCCTGCATGCCTCCTCAAGGCCAAAGAGTCCCTTCTCTCCTTGCACAGTGGAACGGAAAGGCTTGCTTCAACTTGATTTGTATACTAAATCAGTAACACCTTAAAACCCTGAGACTGCAGGTGAGAACTCACATGCCTGAAAACTCGTCCAAAGAAGAGATTCCTTGTATGTAAAGCAAAATCAGGTACTTCAGACTAGTGTTCTGATTTCGCCAGTTTTCTATGTGTGTGGGATGGGGAGTATGGAGGAGAACTGAGATTCCAGATGGGACTCATGTAACTAGAAGTGGTATGGTTCAGGTACAGCTTTACTACCTCATCTGAGAATTTGAGTCAAAAGTATTGCTATCCAAGATGCCCTAACAACTGGTGCTGACTGAGACTAAGTCTCTCACTCATACAGAGCATGCATTATATACCCATGAGAGAGAAAAGACAATACACACACACACACACACACAGCCTACAGGTGAAAGTTGTTATTTAGATCAGGAATCCCAAACTGAAGAAGGAGCTGAAGAGAAAAAAGTTGTAACTGAAGGCTTCCAAAAATGCTCACAACACTTACAAGAACAACTCCGGATGTTAAACTGATGTGGAATTAACATCATTGGGTTAAGATCACACTTTAATCTAGTCCCATGATAGATTATATTATTGAAGCTCTTGCAGAAAATAGAGGTTACCGTAAATTAACCCGTCTTCAAAACTATAGTTTGCAAGAACAAACCACTAAAGAATTACTGAAGACATGACCTACCTCTAAGGCTGCAAAATTAAAGAGGGAGGAGACAGCATGGCTGAAACTTCTAAGGACACTTTTCTACAAAATGAGTCTCTTTCTAGCAGTTCCCCATGCTTTTATTTGCCTCTCTGCCATAACTTGAAAAGACTTCATAATAAAATACTTCTATGGAAACATCACTAGATATCCAACTAGGCTCCATGGGTGTTACAAAACTGACTCCTTAATCATTTCTTTGGTTAGTAATTATGAAAGGTCAGCATAAAATATAATCATTAAGCATATTCATGATTATACATTTTTCATTGCTAATGCTACCATACACCTATTTCTTCGTTTTAAATCTCAACAATCATAATTGTCTTACAAGTGCTATACTGTCACTGACAGCAGCATCCCACTAAAATAAAAAAAAGCCAAGTAGAAAGGATTAGTCTTGGTTTGCTTGGCTCACTGGCTTCTCTCAGTTAGAACCATCCATTTTTCTTACATTTATACCTCACCATTCTTATCTTAGACCAGACCCGACCCAAGCCTTCTTAGCTTCAGCTTCAGACCATCACACAGAATCAAGGCTCAATCAGATTTTCAAAACTGTTTGCTGACTTAAGATACCTGTTGTCTAAAAAACTTTAACAGATAAACTGCAGAACAGCAATGGAATTTTCTTAATGAACCAAGTTACATAATTTTTTGACAATACCCTGCTCCCACTTTACCAGGTGCAGTCACTTGAAGTTTGAAAGCAGTGAGTGTCTTTTCATTCAAGTAAAAATGCCTTAAACAATCTTACATTATGCATTAATATATGAAAATTATGATAACAAGGCTGCAAAATTGTAGTAGAGATCAAATGAGCTCATTATGACATTCCCATCAAATGGTCTCCATAAGAACAGGGTAATTGTTCACCCACTTTGAAAACTCCTGCAGGATTCAGAAACCTCTTTCAATTTATTTAGAGTTGTCAGACCCACTTTTTTGTTGACTACACATGGCTGCCCTGTCTATTGCACTGCATTTCTTCAAAGGGATCACAAAGACACTAGAGACCGCATAAAATGTGGCTTCAAAGTTCTGAACAGGGTGTCCTACTTTGGTGTGAAATAATGGTGATTACAATGCTTAAAATGCAGCCCGCCATATGCCAAAACCTTTGCTTTTCCAAATCTCTTTTCCAAATCCACTTTGTCCAACCTTCTATTACTAAATTGATTACAGCTTTAGCTACTGCTGCCCTTCCTCCTCACCCTTTAACCATCTGTGCAGATTCTGCCCAATTTAAAAAATGTCTACTGAGGAACAGGCTAAACACATCTTCAGTGCTCTAGTTCTTAAAGATATGAAAGCACCACCGCCTCCCTAAAAAGACAACACCAAATGATATCTTAAAAGTCATGCATGTGACTTCAGACAAAAAGTACCCTTTCACAAGCAGAAAAAAAGAGAACCAGTTTTCAGTATTTTATTCCTTGGAAATCCCACAACCTACCAGTGAGCAAACATGAAAATACCGATACCCAGCTATTCTTTTAAAACATTAGAAGAAGTCAAGGGTCATCTAGCCTGTAACACAACCTGAAACATTTTACTACCATTTTAACCATTCAAAAATGAAGTAAAGAACTATTTGAAGTAATCATCACAGCCCTCTGCTTTTTATTCTGGGACAATTAATGAACAAGAATTCGCAAAGAGTCAATCAACTCCTTGCAGGGATTTATCACGGATTACAAACCGATTTGATTAGTTAAGCCTAGCTCTTTCAGAAGATGGGCTGAGCAGCCATGTAAATATTTGCCAACATGTATAGTAGCTGACTTTGCTACTAGTTGTTTATTTGTTTGCCTCTTGCTATCACAACTCAGGTGATTAAAATTTTATCTCACTAAAACACTGTGTTCAAATCATTGTTCAGTCATAAACAAGATGGCAAGTTCTTCAATCTTCCAAGCCATGACTTGGAGAATTGGGAGTAAGTCCTGTGCTCTTGCACTTGGGGTGAACAGAATATTTCCTGGTTTGATGAAGACACAGTTTGCCGCCAAATTAACAAATTGTAGTTTGAGTGAGTCCTCTAAACTAGGATCAAACTGAGGTTTGCAGACCATAGTTTGCCAATTGGGAATTAAACAGCAAAGTGTGATTTAATCAAAGAAGAAAATATTACATTAAGCCTAGAAATGCAGATCATGGCTTTTTTCCCCATGTCTCACTGTAAACGCTTTAAAAGCAGCAGTTGGAAGACAATATATTTTTCAATTGCCTTAGCCTTTTTACTTTAAAATAAAAATATCTTAACGTGTGTTAAATTCTCTTTTACTGTAAGCTCCCTTGGAGACTGTTAAGAAGAATATAAATATTTTAAATAAGCCAAACTTTTCCTGCCTCCAATATGTTGTTCAATTCTTGAACAATTAGAATGGATGGGAACTGGGTGACAGCTAGTTTTCCCACAAACTACTGTAAAAGTACAATGAGCCTCAATGAAGACAATAGAGAACAAATGGACTATTGTTTATCATTCTAACCAGCTAATCATTCACTGCAATGAGGATTTTATAGAGATGCTTTCTATTATGTGCCTATGAGAAGTGTTCTCTCAGAATCGCTTCTTGTTGCTATACTGTTTTAAATGCCTGTTAAAAACTTTATACCCAGAAATGTAATTTAGTTGCACAAGCTTGATTTAAAATTCTGGCTGACTTTACTGATGTATGTTTTACAATCGTTTTATATTATTTTATGTGTTACGACTTAAGAGCTCTTCCAAAGCAATGTATAGGTGGTTCTAAAAATAAAATAAAGGCTAGAAACATTTCCCAAAGAGAGTAGCCTTGTTTGATATGAAGATCAATTTCGGAGCGGTATAAAGGAGTTGGATGTGAAACAAATACCTGCCAAGTTATCAACCTGCGATGCATGAAAACAGGAACATTTCTAGTAAATCATGATGGAAGACACAGATCCACCAGAACCACCTTTTTCCATATGAGCCTAACCAGAACCTGCTATCATCTTCTGAGGTCCAGAGGGTGGCAACACACGAACAGGCCTTCTCTGCAGTGACTTCCCATTTGTGGAATTCTCTCCCCAGGGATGTTTGCCAGGGACCTTCATTATACATCTTTAGGTGCCAAGCAAAAACATTCTTTTTTTTTTAAACCAGGCCTTTGGTTGATCCGATTTACATCCTAGGCCTTTCTAAAATGTGGTTATTTTTGGGCAGGGGAGGGGGGCTATTGGGTTGTTCTTTTTATTTTTATTAGGTATTTTGTCATTTTATATCTTGCTTTTATTCTAATAATAACCTTAGTCTTCTTATTTTCAACTACATGGTTAGGATAAGAAAGGTTAAGCTATCTGTGACACAGCAGCTGAGACAAAAAAGGATATCCTCAAGTTAATTGTTAAGCATTTAACCTGACAGGGCTATGTTATGACATATTTTGAAAACAATCATGCTTACTATTGGTAACCAAGTGGTAAAAGGAGTGTAACCTCAGTTTAATTTATCTTATGGTAAGGCAGCACAGGGTCTTGACTCCCTGAACCTGCAATACCCAGGTTAACAGTACTGTGTGGCTGTCTAGCCACAACCTTGTTTTGAATCCACTCATCCATGGGTCAGTGAAGGCTATATTCGCCTTGGAAATACAGAGAACAACACTGAACACAAGGTTCTGATGAACTAAGATCTTTTTACTTTTAGAACATTACCAAGATTATTTATTTTCTATATTTATCAAAAGCCTTTGACTGTGTCGACCACAGCAAACTATGGCAAGTTCTTAAAGAAATGGGAGTGCCTGATCACCTCATCTGTCTCCTGAGAAATCTCTATGTGGGACAAGAAGCTACAGTTAGAACTGGATATGGAACAACTGATTGGTTCAAAATTGGGAAAGGAGTACGACAAGGCTGTATTTTGTCTCCCTGCTTATTTAATTTATATGCAGAATACATCATGCGAAAGGCTGGGCTGGATGAATCCCAAACTGGAATTAAGATTGCCAGAAGAAATATCAACAACCTCAGATATGCAGATGACACAACCTTGATGGCAGAAAGTGAGGAGGAATTAAAGAACCTTTTAATGAGGGTGAAAGAGGAGAGCGCAAAATATGGTCTGAAGCTCAACATCAAAAAAACGAAGATCATGGCCACTGGTCCCATCACCTCCTGGCAAATAGAAAGGGAAGAAATGGAGGCAGTGAGAGATTTTACTTTCTTGGGCTCCATGATCACTGCAGATGGTGACAGCAGCCACGAAATTAAAAGACGCCTGCTTCTTGGGAGAAGGGCAATGACAGGCCTAGACAGCATCTTAAAAAGTAGAGACGTCACCTTGCCAACAAAGGTCCGTATAGTTAAAGCCATGGTTTTCCCAATAGTGATGTATGGAAGTGAGAGCTGGACCATAAAGAAGGCTGATCGCCGAAGAATTGATGCTTTTGAATTATGGTGCTGGAGAAGACTCTTGAGAGTCCCATGGACTGCAAGAAGAACAAACCAATCCATTCTTAAGGAAATCAGCCCTGAGTGCTCACTGGAAGGACAGATCGTGAAGCTGAGGCTCCAGTACTTTGGCCACCTCATGAGAAGAGAAGACTCCCTGGAAAAGACACTGATGCTGGGAAAGATGGAGGGCACAAGGAGAAGGGGGCGACAGAGGACGAGATGGTTGGATAGTGTTTTCGAGGTTACCAGCATGAGTTTGACCAAACTGCGGGAGGTAGTGGAGGACAGAGGTGCCTGGCGTGCTCTGGTCCATGGGGTCACGAAGAGTCGGACACGACTAAACGACTAAACAACAACAACAACAACAATATTTATCATCCAACTTTCCTCCAACAAGTTCAAGGCAGCATCCGTAGCTCTTCCCACTTCATTTCATCCTCCCAATAACCCTGTAAAATAGGTTAAGCTGAAAGGACAGTGACTGGAGGGTGGAGGAAAAATGAAGTTGAATAATCTGATATGAGAAATCAGCAAAGAGCCTACGAGGAGGAAGAGACATTGGAGGTCACCTAGTTGAACCTTCCCGCACAAAGTACAACATAACTGATAGATGCCATCCAGCCTCTGCTTTAATATCTCTGGAGAAGGTAAAGAGGAATGGTAAAGGACCCCTGGGCAGCTTATTCGACTATGGGGTGAGGCGCTCATCTCTGCTTAGTTTCAGGCCAAAGGGAGATGGCGTTTGTCTGCAGACAGCTTTTCCGGGACATGTGGCCAGAATGACTAAACCACTTCTGGCACAAAGGGACACCGTGAAGAGTGCCAGAGCGCACGGAAATGCCATTTACCTTCCCATCATAGTGGTACCTATTTATCTACTTGCACTGGTATGCTTTTGAATTGCTACGCTGGCAGGAGCTGGGACAGAGCAATGGGAGGACAGCCCACCAGCTCTGCAGGAAGTCTGCTCCTTTACTGAGCTGCTCTTGTCGTTAGGATGTTTCTCCTAATGTTGAGCCAAAATCTGCTTCCCTGCAAATACCATCTTATCACAACCAGATGATCATAAACAATGATTAAAAGCTTAGAAAATAAAGCTGTGCATACAGCTGCTTTCTTGAAGTCAGGAAAACTGTAGAACAGGGTCATTCCAGGACCTTGGTACTATCCACTTTTACAACCTTACAGTGGCAGCAGCAATAAACAGCCATCGTGAAGCTGAGGCTCCAAGACTTTGGCCACCGCATGAGAAGAGAAGACTCCCGGGAAAAGACCCTGATGTTGGGAAAGATGGAGGGCACAAGGAGAAGGGGACGACAGAGGACGAGATGGTTGGACAGTGTTCTCAAAGCTACTAACATGAGTTTGACCAAACTGCGGGAGGCAGTGGTAGACAGGAGTGCCTGGCGTGCTCTGGTCCATGTATGCCACATACTTTGTTCCCCATTTGTTAACTCGCAATGCAGCTGAATAGCTTCACACTGTAACAGCCCTACTGGGCTTGATCGATGTACTATCCAGCAGTAACCTTGCAAACAAGTCCACTAGAATAACATGCCTAGATTTCATTAGAGCACACATACCTATTTGTTAGACATTTGTGGCCTAGAAAAAGCCAAAGTGGCAAACACACTGGGGCTAGAAATCCTAATTTCACATATGGGGTCTGAACCAGCTGTGACTGAGCAGGAAGACCACCTTGGGGTTGTAGTGTACACTTCTGGTCACCTCTCTTCAAAAATGACATTGCAGAGCTGGAAAAGGTTCAGAAAACAGAATAACTCTCCTCCGAGAAAACGTTACAACATTTGAAGCGTTTTAGTTTTAAAAGAAAGGGCCAGTAAAACAGGGGCATGACTGAGGTGTACAAGATTATGCATGATGCAGAGGAAGTGGACAGGGAGAAGTTTCTGTCCCTCTCTCATAAAACTAAAACTCCATGAGCTAAATGTTGAAGCTAAATGTTGGGAGACTCAGGATAGACAAAAAGAGGGACCTCTTCACACAGGGCATAGCTAAAACTATGGGATTCACTCCCACAAGAGGCAGTCAAGGCCCCCAATATGGGTGGTTTTGAAGGGGGATTGGATAATTCATGGAGCACAAGGCTATCAATGGCTACTAGACTGGCCACAATGGCTATAGTCTACCTCCACTGCCAAATGCAGTATGACATGGAGCATCAGTTGTTGGGAACCACGGTGGGGAGAATGCTGTTGCACTCAGGTCCTAGAATAAAATACTGGACAAGATGGGACTTGGACCTGATCCAGCAAGGCTCTTCTTATGTTCTTAGAGCTTCTCTGCCTGAAGGCAATTCTTCCTTCACATAAGTGGCCAACCATTTTACAAAGATGATCTATAGCCCAGTATAACTGCTTTGAGCTGCCTAAAGGGTTTCAAAGCAGATACATGTTTTAAGTAAGGCCTGCATTCCGGCTTCATCCAATGGAGGCAACTATGCAACACTTCATTCACTACAATATGTTGAATCCTGCATTTCTGCTACTGCATACTGTGTACTATACAGAACCAACAAGGTTTCAATCTACATTGGGAACTTTCTTTTTAAAGATTGAGGCTAGGGATTGACAAGGAAGTAGTAAAAATGAGGGTAAGAGGTTTAAATGTAAACTGACAGGGAATAGAATTAAGAGACGTTTTTGCATGGAAAGGCATTAGATTAACAGTTGTTTTAGGTAAGTGTCTGATGACATTCAGACCATGTATTTATTTATTTAAATCTAACTAAACATTTCTCAACTCTATCTCCAAATAAGCTTTTTAAAAGGAGCAGATGCCACAGCTAACTATTGTTCCTTATATTTTACTGCATCTTAAGGGCTTGTTTACATTTTATATTTCTGCTCAGCAAAGTTTCGTTTCATTAAATGCACCCCCTTAGTTTTATCCCACTGTCAGCATTTATTTATTTATGGATGTATTGCAGTCTCCAATATTACAAAACCCTCAAAAATAGGAAAGTTGGAACAAGATCTTGTAAGCAAACAATTCCTACTCCAGCAGCTAATTTTCTTCATGCAGAATAATATTCTGCTTTATACTTCAGATCTATACAGTATAAGCACCTGACATACAATGTTATCAGCCCTGTGCATCACTTTGTGTGGCACTTCACAGCTCTGGTTTTCTAACAGAAGAGTGTAAGGGGCAAAAGCTGGTGAAAGGACTAGATGCCACCGATCTTCTCAAAGGTGCTAAATAAAAGCTGTTTCCAGCCTTACTTCACAATTGGCAGCACTAATGACAGCTGACGTTTTAAATATGGAGAAGGGATTGGGGTGAGTATGTAACATTATTGCCTGTCCCAAACAGCATGGAGAATGAAAAAACGTAAGCAATTATTGATTATGAAGGAATGAGAACAGACAGGAATGGATTTTAAACTGTACTGCATTGTGCTGTGAACCACAAGTGCTAAACCACAGCCGAGCATCTTAAGAAAGCAGAGTAACTGAAGTCAGACAATCTACACCTCCAGCCTAAATACAGCAAGTTTACTTTTAAGCAAGTATGCTCAGGGCTTACAGCTGTAGGCTCACTTAATTTGTTTCTAAGCTTCTGAGGCCATGTGCCATATTCCCATTTTGAAACTGCGGTAGTCATTAAGAGCATGAGCTATGAACCGGAAAGTCCCCAGATCAAATCACAGCTCAGCCAGCTCAACTCACTAGGTGGCCTTAGGCAAGCCTCTCTCTCTCAGCTTCACCCCTCACCAGTAATAGGGGAATAAGACTTCTAGCCCAACTTACAGGGTTGATGGCATTACTGAGAATGTATCTGAGCACTTGGGGGAAAGCAGGACTGTTGGGCTTTTATCCAAAGAAATATGATCTGTAGTACTTTAAAAACAGTATTACATTTCTCAAATATTATTTTTAGCCAGGTTTTTAAAAATCCCTTAAAAATCAAGTATACCACAACAAATATATGATTGGTTCTACTATCTTAACAATGTCTGCAGTATTCTTAACATGAGAAGATGTAGTACAGCATTCCAGCTGAGGAAATCTGGTCTGTACACCCTATTATTCACAGCTTACACCCTACTATTCACAACTTAACGCTGACCCATCCCAAGATCACTCTGCAGGTCCACAGGCAGACTTTTGAACCCAGGCAATACAGGTTTCACATCCAGAAATCTTTCAACTTAATCTTTTTCTGCTAGCAAACCTGTTTCAAACCACACAAATTTCGCAAAAAGTTGTATCAGAATCAAGTTTGCAGCCACAGATGGTAACATCTGAATTCATCTAACAATGGAGATTAAGATGTTTCACAATGATGACTCATAGTATTTGTATTTATAATAAACACTTCTAGACACAGTCACATGTCAAATGATACAAAATAAACACTGTAGTTCCATTCACTGAATTCCCTCCCCCTTTTCTTGGCTATTTGACTATTCATCTGGGTTCATCTGCATTCTGTTTATCCCACATAGTCCAGTTTGACAGCTTGTTCTCATTTAGACAGACCTGTAAATACTTAATCTACTTTGAATTATTCTACCCATCCTAAATACAGGCTGCCACAATTGGGCTCCATTTGCTTGTGTAAGCGTACTATGAAATTGGCAGTTACCAGGCCGTCAAGCCCATATTTAGAGTGGAATTTTCAACCGTACAACGAACAAATACACATTCATGCGACAGCATTTTTTGCAGAGAGAAAGAGGTCCTACCCAGTCCCCAGGCTCCAAGTCTTCACTACCCCACAATAAAAAAGTGTCCTGCTTTTTCAATTCCTCACAGATCCCTGGGTCTAGCTCTACCAGTGCCCACCCTAGATGCCACCCTCGAAATGCTGCCACCTATTCTCCAGCAGGTTCTCCCAGCCTACAGGGGCCCATGAAATACCCTCTTAAGTCGGGGTAGGGGGAGAAGAGGGAAGTGTTCCAGATGGTGGACTATTCCACTGTGGGGGTTTTCCTATTCCTCGGGGACTCCCTAATTCTCCAGGGATCAAGACCATTATTCACCACCACCCATTATGCTTTCAAAATTATTTTGAATCATTTCGATGTGTGGAGGAGGGAGTGGCAGTTGTACACCACAATTCACACTCATACGGCAGAAAAGAAGGAAACTTTACAGTCCTCAGCTGAATCAAAGCCTTCGTGTGTGCAACTGCTCATATTAATCATTTGTCAGCTAAAGCTCTCCTCCTCCCCTTGATCAAGTTTAGATTGTAAGGCTCCTTGGGGCAGGGACCTGCCTTTTGCACCTCTCTCTCTGGGGACATATAACCAAACTGATGGTGCTATGTTGCCATCTTGGGGGTCCCTTTGAACGGAAAGGCAGGTTAGAACAGTTGCCACCCTCCTGCTCTGCTGGAGGGTAGGATTCGAACAAATGGCTTCAGGTTACCAGAAAGGAGATTCTAATCCAACATCAGGAAAAACTTTCCAACAGTAAGAGCTATTTGACAGTGGAACGGTCCCCGTCAGGAGGTTGTGGACTCTCTTTCCTTGCAGATTTTTAAGCAGAGGTTAGATGGCCACATGTCATATATGATCTAGCTGAGATTCCTGAATTGCAGGGGGTTGGACTAGATGACCCTTGGTGTTCCGTCCAACTCTACAATTCTATGATTCTAAGTGTTTTTAATAAATCTAATATCTAAGCTGGACAAACATTTTTCCCCATTCTACTTTTGCAGGATCATTTTCTCATTTTCTGTGATCCCAGAAGTATAATATTTCATAAATAACACCACATAATACATTCAACACCACTTTGGCATCCAGTGCAGGTGGTCTGTAATATACAAATGCTTGTATTACAGATACAAAATGCACACATAAGCGGCTCACAACTTATGCTTATTTACTCAGAGATCAGTCTACTGACTTCAAATGAGGCTTACTCCCCAGTAAGTGTTTTGAGGACTGCAATCATAACACCACCTATCTGAAATTAACCCCAATACTGGTAATTGCATTTATTTGCAAGCATCCCAATTCATGCAAACTGGCATGAAACAATTCACTAATCCACACAATTTTTGTGGAATAGCAGGGCAATGTTTACTTAGAAGTAAGTCCCAGGGAGATCAATTGGGCATACTCCCCAGTAAATGGGCACAGGGTTCTAGCAGCCTTACCAGGGTGGTCTACAGGTATGGCTGCGCATTTTGACCAGCACTGCGAAGCATCCTTGGCTCTTGGGGCTCACCAACACAGACACACACACAACCCAACTAGGAAGGAAGGAAGGCAGCCTTCGCCTTGCTCCCACACTCTGGTTAGAGTTACAAAGCAGCCTTTCTGGCATCGTGGTTAAGGGTGTCGGATGAAGACCTGGGAGGCCAGGGTACAAATCCCTACTCAGTGATGAAGCTCAATGAGTGACCTTAGGTGCCAGTCACTCTCAGTCCGACCCCCCTCACAGGACTGTTGTGAGGATAAAATGGGGAAGGGGAGAACTCTATACACCACAATGAGCTCCTAGGAGGAATCATAGAATTGTAGGATTGGAAAGGACCTCAAGGGGCATCTAGTCCAACCCCATGCAATACCGCTAAATAATCCCTGGCAAATGACCACCCAACCTCTGCTTGAAAACCTCCAGGGAAACAGAACCCAGCACCTTCCAAGAGTCCATTCTACTGTCGGAACAGCTCTTACCGTCAGACAGTCCTTCCTAATGTTTTTGTTCCATGTGACCCCTTCAGATACTTGAAGATGGCTATCATATGTCCTCTCTGTCTACTCTCCCTCAGGCTAAACATACTCAGCTCCCTTAACCATTCTTACAAGGCTTGGTTTCCAGACCCTTGATCATCTCGGTCACCTTCCTTTGCACATGTTGCAGCTTGTCAACAACCTTCTTAAATTGTGGTGGCCAGAACTGGACATGTTACTCCAGGTGGGGTCTGACCGAGGTTGAATAGAGAAGGACTATAACTTCCCTTGATCTGGACACTGTAACTTCTGTTGATGCAGCCAAGAATCGCATTAGCTTTTTTGGCTGCTGCATCACACTGGAAAGAAAGGATAGAAAAGCTGAGAGAGCCAGTGTGTTGCAGTAGTTAAGGAGTGTCAGACTAGGACCTGGGAGAGACCAGGGTTCAAATCCCCACTCGGCCATGAAGCCCACTGGGTGGCCTTGGATGCCAGCCAGCCACTGCCTCTCTCTGCCCAACCCACCACCACTGGGTTGTTTGGGGGGTTAACTAAAGAGGTGGGGAGGGGAAAAACAATGCACACTGCTCTTGAGTCATAGAATCATAGACTTCTAAAGTTGGAAGGGGTCCCGAGGATCATCTAGTCCAACCCCCTGCAATGCAGGAATCTTTTTGCCCAACATGAGACTCAAACCCACAATCCTGAGATTAAGAATCAGAATTGTAGAGTTGTAAGGGACGCAAGGGCCATCTAGTCCAACCCCCCTGAAACACAGGAATCTTTTGCCCAACGTGGGGCTCAAACCAATGACCCCGACCCCCAACTGACCTATCATGAAACCCATGGAGGAAAAATACGGGATTTATTTGTAACGGCGGATCCTAATCCGTGGCGCAGAGAACAGGTGGAGCGAAATCCAGAATAGCCAACGACGCATGTGACAAAGACCTGGGTTCGAATCCCGTCCCCCCACTCAGCCATGAAGCTCACTGAGTGTCACGGGGGGGGGGGGGGGGGAGCCACTGCCTCTCTCAGCCTAGCCGACCTCACAGGGGTGTTGTGAAGATGGCAGGAGGAGGGCGGGGAGAGGAAACCATGTATGCCCACCGTCGGATTAAAAGGCGGGCTATGAATGCGACCACCACCGAAGCAGTCCAGCCAATAAAATAAATAAGTGGAGGGGCGCAAAGAGGGCCATTTGGGCCAGCGCCCCTGGAGGCAACCCTCTTGCCCCCCAAACACTGAGGGGTGGGGGGAGCTCCAATTGCCCCCCAAACACTGAGGGGTGGGGGGAGCACCCCTTGCCCCCCAAACACTGAGGAATGGGGGGAACACCCTTTGCCCCCCCAAACACTGAGGGTGGAGGGAGCACCCCTTGCCCCCCCAAACACTGAGGGGTGGAGGGAACACCCCTTGCCCCCCAAACACTGAGGGGTGGGGGGAGCACCCTTTGCCCCCCCAAACACTGACGGGTGGAGGGAACACCCCTTGCCCCCCAAACACTGAGGAATGGGGGGAGCACCCCTTGCCCCCCAAACACTGAGGAATGGGGGAGCACCCCTTGCCCCCCTCCAGAGGCGCTTGGGGGCTCCTCCTCCCCTATATTCGGGGGCGCAGCCCTCCCTCCCTCTCCCCCCCCCCGGTTCCCCTCTCCTCACCGGCCTGCGTGGTGTCGCTGAGGTCGTGGCTGGCGGCGCTGCCCCGCGGGTAGTCCCTCAGCTTCCTGCCGCTCAGGCTGAGGGCGCCGCTGGCCGCCGCCTCCTCCAGCGCCCGCTCCAGCGAGCGCGTCCACGACGACGGGCCCGCCGAAGAGGCGGCAGCGCCCCCGCCGCCCCCCGAACCCAGGCCCGCTCCTCCTCCTCCTCCTCCTCCCCCCGGCATGAGCGCCCCGGAGACCCCGCTGCTTCCTCCTCCGCCCGCGCCGCCGCCGCCCTCCGACGCCGCCGCCGCCAGCACCGCGGCCGCCATTTCCCCCACCCCCCCGCGCTCTCCTCCCTCAGGAGCCCCGCCAAGCTGCGCATGCTCCGCGGAAGCCGCCGGCCGGGGAAAGGGAGGGGAGGCGGGCCGGGCGGAAGCGGGCGCTGAGGGCGACGCGGAAGGGGAACGCGCCTGCGCGGAGGAAGAACCCGGGCGGCTGCAGGGAAAGGGGCGGGGCGAGGGACAAGGGCGTCTTCGGAGTTAGACCCGAACCTGGAAGGTTTTTCTTTCTGCTGAACTACAACTCCCGTCATGCCGCGCTGGGGCTGATGGGAGTTGGAGTCCCACAAGCTCATTTTTCTGGTTTTAATTTTTTTAAGCCGTTTTTGTACTGAGTTTCCATGCTGTAAACCTACCCAGTGATGGGCGGGAAGCAAATAAATAAATAAACAATATTTTTTTAAAAAATTAAATAAATAGCCAAAGGCCATGGCAATTCCATGCAATCATAAGTAAGTTAAGTAAATAAAAAGATCTACAGGTTGCCCACTTCTGACGCACCTTTTCGCCCCCATGAGTGAAGTGGTGTATTATTTTGAACAGTGCAAATAGTTGTGTCATTTGGGGGTTTTTTGTGTTTGCGTCCATCGTTCATTTATTGCAATGCATAAAATATTGTTTATTTTTGTAAACCATCTTTCCGCCCTTTGGAGCAGACATAGTCATAACAAACAATAATTAAAATAACCAACCAATAATTAAAATGCCTAAAACAAAAAATCGGAATGCAGCAGACAAGAATATTGGAACTTTAAAGAATTCCTTATTTCCAGTTATGTCCCAGGGCAAACAAGTGCATCTTCGATCAGTTACGGAACCTGATCAATGGGGGAGTCCAACTCAACTTTCCCAGTGAGGGAATTACCAAATGGGGCACCACCACCAAGAAAGCCCTACTTTGCATGAACTACGCCCATCAGTGGCACCACAAAGAGGACCTCCCCACTGACCTCAAAGCATGGGCTGGCAGTTGAGGGGAATATATCAAAAAGCCGCAGCTATTCCAACCCTGACATCCTTATCCAGAAAACTGTATCTACAGTTAAAGGTAAAGGTACCCCTGCCTGTACGGGCCAGTCGTGTCTGACTCTAGGGTTGTGCGCCTATCTCACTTAAGAGGCCGGGGGCCAGCGCTGTCCGGAGACACTTCCGGGTCACGTGGCCAGCGTGACAAAGCTGCTCTGGCGAGCCTGCACCAGCGCAGCACACGGAAACGCCGTTTACCTTCCCGCTATAAAGCGGTACCTATTTATCTACTTGCACTTAAGAGTGCTTTCGAACTGCTAGGTGGGCAGGAGCTGGGACCGAATCACAGGAGCTCACCCCGCCGCGGGGATTCGAACCGCCGACCATACGATCGGCAAGCCCTAGGCACCGAGGTTTTACCCACAGCGCCACCCGCGTTCCTGTATCTACAGTTACTGTGACTAAAAAGCCCTGTAATCATAAGGCTTATACCACTTAACCTGAGTGGTGTAAAATGTGACAAGAATGGCACAGCTGCATCCCTTTGCATTACTAGGTCAGCAGGATTTAACTGAATAAGGGAAGCAAACCAATGGCAAGATCTGCCAAGATGCAGATCTCTGGCTCAGCCTGCATTAAGCCCCCAACCTTCACTCTGCTGAAAATACTTCTGCATACTGTAACTTGCTCAGCTGACTGGGACGAGGTCTGAGTGGTCAGACCGGAGAGAATCCCTAAACCCATTCATCTTCGTCAAGTGACTTGTGGACATCACTATTTTCAAGGCTTGCTTTCCCTCTGCCAATGTCAGGCAGCAGCAGCCGCAGCAGCCTATCTCATTGCATTTGAATGTCACCCTCCAACTGGGATTCAACTCTGCACTAGCTTCGATAAAGCAAAAACTTTAATTTATGGTCTATGTAAGTGAGAACTGTAGAAATTTGAAGACGTTAGCAGGACTGAAATAAATCTTATGTCATGGTTTAGTCTTTTACTAATGAAACTGTGAATTAAAGATTGGAATAAGAAAACCTGCAGAAGGGAAGGAGGGAAGTCAATGGCTCTATGGAGCATAAAGTAAGATAGATGTAAAAAGACTTGATATATTTGTTTGTTGATGTTGGTGTATCTAAAACAAAAACTTAATAAAAAGCATATTAAAAAAACAAAAGATTAAAAGCAAAAACTGTATGATTTCCCCCGCTAAAGGCCTAAACCTGTCGGCTCACCCCTGCACAACCTTGCCCCTTAGCCTTTTCTCATGATGATCCTCCTTGGTTAGCTGTTCATTTGGGGAATTTGCACGCGGTTAAAACATCGAAGAGGGACGCGGGTGGCGCTGTGGGTAAAAGCCTCAGTGCCTAGGGCTTGCCGATCGAAAGGTCGGCGGTTCGAATCCCCGCGGCGGGGTGCGCTCCCGTCGTTCGGTACCAGCGCCTGCCAACCTAGCAGTTCGAAAGCACCCCCGGGTGCAAGTAGATAAATAGGGACCGCTTACTGGCGGGAAGGTAAACGCCGTTTCCGTGTGCGGCTCTGGCTCGCCAGAGCAGCGATGTCACGCTGGCCACGTGACCCGGAAGTGTCTCCGGACAGCGGCTGGCCCCCGGCCTATAGAGTGAGATGGGCGCACCAACCCCAGAGTCTGTCAAGACTGGCCCGTACGGGCAGGGGTACCTTTACCTTCACCTAAAACATCGAAGGGCTTTTCACACTGGCCAGGCTTAAAACACGCTGCCTTCTCAATTGCTTTGGGTAGAGATGCTGGTATTCCTCTCCCCATGAAGGTTTGTCTTTGCAATAATCAGGAGGTGGGAACATGTTGTTTTGCAGATTATTACCCCTTTAAAAAAGGGACGCGGGTGGCGCTATGGGTTAAACCACAGAGCCTAGGACTTGCCGATCAGAAGGTTGGCAGTTCGAATCCCCACGACAGGGTGAGCTCCCGTTGCTCGGTCCCTGCTCCTGCCAACCTAGCAGTTCGAAAGCACGTCATGTGCAAGTAGATAAATAGGGACCGCTCCGGCGGGAAGGTAAACGGCGTTTCCGTGCGCTGCTTTGGTTTGCCAGAAGCAGCTTAGTCATGCTGGCCACAGGACCCGGAAGCTGTATGCGGACAAACGGTGGCTCCCTCGGCCTATAGAGCGAGATGAGCGTGCAACCCTAGAGTCGGTCACGACTGGACCTAATGGTCAGGGGTCCCTTTACTTTTACCTTTACCCCTTTAAAGACCCAACCACCAGTAAGGTACCTCCACTTTCTGAGGCAGCAATCTTTCGACTTCCACTTGCTGGGAACTGCTGAAGGGCAGAGTGCTGTTGCACTTGAGTTCTGCTTGGGGTTTTTTTACAGGCATCTGGTTTGGCCACTGTGGGTACATACAGGATGTGGGGCTAGATGGGCTGTTGTCCTAACCCAGCAGGGCTTTCCTTGATCTTAAGGTCTCAGCTTTATGTTAAAATCCCAAAGGTGTCATTGGAAGTGCCATGAATTTTATCAGTCGCTATGAGAGGGATGCGGGTGGCGCTGTGGGTTAAACCACAGAGCCTAGGACTGAAACGAGCACAATTCAAAGTGTTGGTGCTGACCTTTAAAGCCCTAAACGGCCTCAGTCCAGTATATCTGAAGGAGCGTCTCCACCCCCATCGTTCTGCCCGGACACTGAGGTCCAGCTCCGAGGACCTTCTGTCGGTTCCCTCACTGCGAGAGGCCAAGTTACAGGGAACCAGGCAGAGGGCCTTCTCGGTAGTGGCGCCTGTCCTGTGGAACGCCCTCCCATCAGATGTCAAAGCGATAAACAACTACCTGACATTCAGAAGACATCTGAAGGCAGCCCTGTTCAGGGAAGTTTTTAATATGTGACATTTTAGTGTATTTTTCATCTTTGTTGGAAACCGCCCAGAGTGGCTGGGGAAACCCAGCCAGATGGGCGGGGTACAAATAATATATTATTATTATTATTATTATTATTGCCAATCAGAAAGTTGACGGTTCGAATCCCCGCGACGGGGTGAGCTCCCGTTGTTCGGTCCCTGCTCCTGCCAACCTAGCAGTTCGAAAGCACAAAGTGCAAGTAGATAAATAGGTACCGCTCCAGCAGGAAGGTAAACGGCGTTTCCGTGTGCAGCTCTGGTTTGTCAGAAGCAGCTTAGTCATGCTGGCCACATGACCCGGAAGCTGTACGCCGGCTCCCTCGGCCAATAAAGCGAGATGAGCGCTGCAACCCCAGATTCGGTCACGGCTGGACCTAATGGTTAGGGGTCCCTTTACCTTTACCTTTATGCGAATAAGGGGACAGTTGAAAGCAGTAATGCTTATGGTATACCAGTCATTACAACAACATTATTTGCATTTTTCTGGAACAGATCACAAGTTAAGATCATTGTGAAGAGTGGAGTGTTAAACATGTATTCCTGATTTAAGTACTAAATTGTTGAAGAATATGGAGATGCAAAATTCATATCTAAGTACACACAAATGCAAACTTGTAACACTTTTATTTTTAAAAAGTCCAACAGCTTTAGAATAGATCCAAATGTATTAACTTCTCCAAAAAAAAAATACCCAAAGGTAGAGTTTAAAGCATATTCTTCTTAAATACAAACTAGCTCTCTTGAGATGCATTGCATCAATGTTTTGCATCCATGTTGATGCAAAAGGTTTTTTTTTTTAAGTACATCCTGGTAGAAACCAAACACAGGATGATCATAAGCATATTTATCTACTTCATTTCTAATGGACTTCAACAGAATTCCTACTAACCGAATAAAAAACAACAACACAAAAGGAGGAACTTTAATATTCCATTTTTTCCCATTGCAAAGGTATAGAAGGTATTTCAAATAATTAAAAACAGAAGATGATGAACATTAAATTGTCATGGAGGCATGACTACATAAAAACTGCTCTAAAGGCAGCCTTGCTACTGCCAAATATTTGTTTTGATCTCCACAATAAACTATTTTTTAAAAGAAATGTCAAAGAAAAACAAAGATCAAGTTACATATATCAGGTTTCTGAGACTGAGCAAACCTGGCATCCTTTTACCTAGGTGTGCCTCCCAACACACCCACTATGGACATTTTAAATCCAGGAAGTAGGCCATTATGTTGAAATCAAAAGCCAGCGCACATGAAGTTTGTGTGTGTGTGTGTGTGTGTGTGTGTGTGTGTGTGTGTGTGTATGGCGATGCCACCACTTTTGATCCCTTGAAGCAACAGGAAGGTGCCTTGAACCTCACAATGCTCACCTGGTGGGTCTGCCACTAGGTATACGAGTCACAAAAGTGCCACATTTGTACAACACAACAGAGCGACAACCAAAATAACTGATCCGGTAACATTGAATGGTCATCAAAGCATTGTTTCAGCCGATGAATATCTGAAGCAAACTCACAGCTTTAAAAAAGGGGGGGGGATAGTTTGTATGCACCCTGTATGGTCCTTTCTCGAGGATGTGGACTAGGTTCTTGCTGTGAGGCCTTGTTCTATCACTTAAGGGGACGAGAATGACCGCAACGCTTTTTCATCGCCAAGAAAAGCTGGATTCTTACTTGCTGCCTTGGATGCCCAACAATTTAGCTTCTAGTGCCAGATGAACTGCAGAGCTTGAGTGAAAGAAAGATCTGTGATCCAAAGTAACGGAAAGATGAGCAGCAGCAGCCAAGTGCTGTCCGCTGCAAACATTTTAAGCAAATTTCAGCAGCCAGGGGCACAAAATGAAAAGACACAGCTTTGCAAGAGCAGGTGGAGCAAAGACTGACCCCTGCATTAATCACCACCTCTGTCGGCTGCTTAAGAAACCAAAATAAGAACAACTGGCTTTGCCCACCCCCCTCGTCCAGGAGCTTATGTGGACCCTTGCAGACCTGACAACAGGACGCTGTTTTCCAAGCAACACTGAATTTTCTCTTTTTATGGTCCACTATCATGTGAGGGTGTTCTCTTTTTAACTATTCAGAGTAGAAGCCGTCTAAAAACAAAATTCAGTTTATCAGTATCTTGACACAAAGTCCAACTTATTCTTCGGCCCACTGCTAGTTCAGTTCCTTAGAAAGATAGGGTTCCCCTGAACAGGCCCTCTAGCCCACAGTCACGAAACGGCTGCCTTTGTTCTGGGAGAGAGCCGTTCTCTGCTCCTTCAGGATCCCAAAGCGCTCGTTGAGGGTCATGTTTGTCTGTGAACAAAGGAGGACGTAAATCAGTACAGCAGTCACCCATCAAGCAGGCCAAAAGTATGGTGCCTGGTTAATATTGCAACCAGTTCCCCTAGCACATTTAACACACGGGCTAAGCTTCAACTACAGTGGGGGACCTTGGAGAAGATACGGGTTGGTGGGTTAGGTGAGAAAATAGAAATTAAAGAGTAGTCTTCTAATTGTGTGGAGAGTCTGAATGTGTTTGGAGCACTCGCAAGCAGGGTTCGAAATTAGCAGGGTGCCAGGCACATTTTGCACCTAAAGAGTCTCCATTTGCGAGCACTTCCAAAAGTCTGGGTGCCGTTTTTTGTGCCTGGCTGACACTCAAAGATTACTGAAATGTATGTGCTTTGAAGCGTCAAAGTTTATGTTAAGGATAGACAATATGTTAAGAAGTTTAACATTAAAGAGTACAATGGACACTCCGGTCCGTAGCAGCGCGTCTGCACACGCACGGGTTGCGATTTAGTGCTTCTGCGCATGCGCAAAGCGCAATTTAGCACTTCTGTGTATGCGCGACTGCTAAAATCCGGAAGTACAGTGGTGCCTCGCTAGACGAAAAGAATCCGTTCCGCGATTCTCTTCGTCTAGCGGTTTTTTCGTCTTGCGAAGCAAGCCCATTGACAGATTAGCAGATTAGCGCTACAGCTGTCAAGCGGCTTATCAGCGGAACAGCTGATAAGCGGCTTTGCGCTTAGGAAAAGGGGGGGGGGAAGCGAAAAAAACCTGCAGGGGGACGCAAGATTTTTTCGTCTTGCGAAGCAACCCCATTGGGAAATTCGTTTAGCGAAGCGCCTCCAAAACGGAAAACCCTTTCGTCTAGCGGGTTTTCCATCTTGCGAGGCGTTCGTCTTGTGGGGCACCACTGTAACCCGTTCTGATACTTCCGGGTTTCGGCAGGTCCGTAACCCAAAAAAAGGCAACCTGAAGCATCTGTAACCCGAGGTATGACTGTAGAGTGTTAACTGAAGTATGGTACCAATGTTTTTATAGTAAACACTAAACTAAACATTTATTAACCGTTTCTGCTAAAAAATGTGATATTAACAATGTGTCGCTTATGTGAACTGCATACATATTAGTTCATGCTCATCAAAATAATAGAAAGTGTTGCCAATGCCCCCACCCCCCAGTGGCGACTAGATGTTCTGCTTTCGCGCCCACAACCCGGGTCCTAGAAGCCATTTGGCTCCTAGCTCTTCCATCCCAGTTTCTAACACTGCTCGCAAGAAAGCGCAAAGAGGAACCCAGGAGGCAGCAGAGGAGACACCGCATTCCTGCTTCAGGTCACTATCTGGAGCAACCAAACAGGCCCCATGGTCTCCTCCTCTTGACCCTGCAGGGCCTGACTGGCAGTTTGTTCAGCCTCTCTCCAATCAAGGGCTCCCAAGTGAGTGAACAGTGTTTTTCACTCCAATCCAGCTCCATGGATGGTGCCTCCAACCAGTCCTCTGCATTCAGCCAGTCCAAGACAGGAACTCGGCTGCCCCGCAATTCCACGACGAGATCCAAAGTCCAATAAAGAACCCATGGAGCCCGTTTTATTGTCAACAATGCACACCCATTTTATCTGGAAGCAACCAACCTGCTTTCCGACACTGTTGATATCAAACTGCAGCGGGACCCCTTTGGGAATCTTCTTCTCTTCCGACTGGTCCTTCTTCAAGAGGAAGGGAGGCACGGGAGTGCTGGTCAGCCTTGGCTTCAAAGAACTGTGGAAAAAACACAGGGCACACTGAACAGGGTCAACGGAAATGTCAATTTTCACCAAACTGTAAAAGCAGAGGAGACAAACACTACCTATTACTTCCAAGCTAATAACAACACAGCAAGCAAGGGGCTGGATTAACATAAGGCTACGGCTGCAAGGCTGGACCTGGATGATGAACAGTTTCTCACCAGCCACGTACTTTTCCTTAGCTCCCACCACTATTCCCATCAACCAGGAGATTCCAGAGCAAGATGAAGCCGCTTTTACTCACATGGGGGATGGGACTGCTCCAGGATTGTCAATGGATACAGTCAAAATCCCTCCGTTTGTAGTGGATGTTCGCCATCTGTTTGGGAAAGCACAAGACCCAGTTGACCCAGTAAATCCTCTGCTAATATCACATAGTTTATCTATCCTGCCTTTCATCCAACACAGGAACACAGTGTGTCTCATAGCATAAACTACGCACCACAAAACTGAATACACACATACTATAAGCACAAATCGGAGCCATAAAATAATAATCTCCAGAATCAGCATCAATTTTAAAGACCCAAAGGCTTGGAGGAACAACTAGTTTTAAACTTGTACCTGGATAGTCCTAATGTGGAAAATGGTCAAAAATCATTCAAAACAGTTTCCATAAGCTATATAAGCACTCATTTCTCACTAGCTGATGTTTTAACTATGGGTCATAACGTAAACTTTATGATTCCAGGTAAAGCAGGATAAGGAAATCTGTGGCCCTCCAATGTTGCTGGACTCCCATCAGCCCCAACCAGCAATAAAGGCAATAAATGCTTAACCAATGCTACTTGTATTCCTGGCTGCCTTAACCAATCCACCCTGGGCTCCGATGCGGGCACCCTTTTCAGGAGCTCAGCAGTTTGCCTGAAGCTGTACCAGCAAAGGCCTGAGCAATTTCCCCTTTGCTCGAGGCTGCTCCTCGAGACAACATTTGACAACAGCTGGCCCAGCATGTAGGGCTTTCCTTACTCAACAGCCAGACCACCAATGCTAGGACACCAGTTTCTAAAAGCAGAGTGATTTTCAAAAGAATGGGTTTTAAAAAAGGATTAGATCTAGTTATCTCCCGCTTGGACTACTGCAATGCGCTCTACGTGGGGCTACCTTTGAAGGTGACCCGGAAACTACAACTAATCCAGAATGTGGCAGCTAGACAGGTGACTGGGAGCGGCCGCCAAGACCACATAACACCGGTCTTGAAAGACCTACATTGGCTCGCAGTATGTTTCCAAGCACAATTCAAAGTGTTGGCGCTGACCTTTAAAGCCCTAAACGGCCTTGGCCCAGTATACCTGAAGGAGCGTCTCCACCCACACTGTTCAGTCTGGACGCTGAGGTCCAGCGCCGAGGGCCTTCTGGCGGTTCCCTCATTGCGGGAAGCAAAGCTACAGGGAACCAGGCAGAGGCCTTCTCGGTAGTGGCGCCTGCCCTGTGGAACGTCCTCCCATCAGATGTCAAAGACTACCTGACATTAAGAAGACATCTTAAGGCAGCCCTGTTCAGGGAAGTTTTTAACGTGTGATATTTTAGTGTATTTTTGGTCTTTGTGGAAGCCGCCCAGAGTGGCTGGGGAAACCCAGTCAGATGGGCGGGGTACAAATAATAAATTATTATTATTATTATTATTATTATTATTGGCAAATTCAATGAGTTAAGGCTGCTGATGGCGACTAGCCATGATGACTATGTTCTCCCTTCTCTGATGGGGGCCCCCTGTGTCTGAATGCCAGCTGCTGTGAATCACAAGCCAGGGTGTGTACTCAGATCCCGCTTGCAGGCTTCCCATTGGGGCATCTGCTTGGCCACTGTGAGAACAGGATGCTGGACTAGATGGGCCACTGGCCTGGTCCAGCATGCTCTTACACTTCTTTCAAAAAGGTTGCAGTTCTGCACAGTCTGTTCCTGTGTGGGAGGCTGCTATCCCTAAACACATGCATGTGCACATACTCCAGAGCACTTGGGGACTCTCCTTTTCTGGAAGCAGATCCTGTTTCCTCTTAGCAAACAAGTCCAATAAGGAAGGTAGCTTCATCCAGAATGCAGAAGTAGCCACAGCAAAAAGTCCCGTTTTATAAGAAAGCAAATTAGACTGCAATTTTAAGTTACCACCATTTGAGCGAAAGAGGCTGGTTGGTAGTCAAGATCAGGCTGTTGGTAGTCAAGATCAGGAGTTCAGAAACCTTCAAGCTGAGTTTGGTGGCATTGCTCAGCTTATGGTAAGGCTGTCAACAACGGAATGGGGCAGAAAGCATTTTTATTTTTTTTGTGATTTCCCCCTAACGCTTGCAGCCTCCCACCCCCCATAAATCTGCTCTACGGGTTTGGGGGATCTTCCAGAGCAGATGGTGCATCACTGAAATTACTTTCCTCCCTTTTCTTCTGCCATCAGAAGAGACACTGTTTGACACAACCCCTTCCACATTCTCTACCTACTGACAACTGCCTCCTGCTAATAATAATAATAATTTGTTATTTATACCCCGCCCATCTGGTTGGGTTTCCCAGCCACTCTGGGCAGCTTCCAACAGAACACTAAAATACAATAACCTATTAAACATTAAAAGCTTTCCTAAACAGGGCTGCCTTCAGATGTCTTCTAAAAGTTTGGTAGTTATTTTTCTCTTTGACATCTGGTGGCTTCCTTCCCCTTCCTCTGTTGCCTGTCCTGTGGCAAGTGATAGATTGTAAGCTCCTAGGGGCAGGGACCTGCTCACTTGTACACCACAAAGCACAATGAAACTACTGATTTCAAAATGGCACTGATTTTTTTGTTTCTTAAAATTCCTCCGCAAGGCTGGGTATGAGGCATCTAGTTAACAGAGACATACCAGTTACTGAGCAAAAAACTACCCATTAAACACTGGACTGCTGGTATTCTTATTCTTATTCCCCGCCCATCTGGCTGGGTTTCTCCAGCTGCTCTGGGCTGCTTACAGCACATGTGCTACAGATCTGAGAGCAGTCAGAGAAGAAACCAAGGCATTAAGACCTCTGCTTTCTACAATGTCCAACCAACCAACTTTCCTCCCTATAAATGCTCTGTTTCTCACTGCCAGCAGTCCGGTCCCAACCTGCAAAGCTCTCCACAGCCATTTAGAGGGTGTTCATTCAACATTTCAGGATGAGTAGCACACTGTCTGGTCCTATGCATGCTTCAGAAATTCTATGGGGCCTGCTCCCAAGTAAAAGTGTACGGAGGACATCTACAAAACCTTCCCCACTTGGAAAGCAAGTAGCAGGCATACAACAGTTTCATTTTCAGAACTGGTGACATACCATATTATGACAGCGTATTCAGAATATGAGACCATCCCTGATTTACACTGGAAGCCCACCCTTTCTGAAGCTCCCTGCCACCATTGCAGCAGGCCACTGCTCCTGCCTCCCAGCTCAGCAACACCGCAAAGCCACCTCACAAATCAGACAGACATCCAGTGCCCTCGATACGCCCCATGAATATTTGGTTGCAGGGGCCAACGGTGGTCTAAAAAGCCACAGTCTCAACACACATGCATTACTACCTCCACAACTGCTCTGCCAAATAAACTGGAACACTTACGGGCGAGTTCTGTTTGTGACCTGGGCACTTAGGTCATCTTCTGGATGGACTTGGGCCTGCACCTGCCGGAGGAGGAAAGAAAATACCGGTAGAGAAAATGAGAAAGCTGAATTTTCTTTTTTGGCGGGGAGAGAAGAGTTATTCAGGAGACAACTATACTTAGTCTAGGTCACTGGAATCTGACCAAGACATTCCAACAGGGTTGGGGTTTCTGGGTGTGAGTGTTTCTACAGAGATTCATAAAGGGATTTGCATGACAAACAGGCATTTACGAAGCTTGTTGGCACTGTGACATGACAGGTTAAGTCTCTTTTATGTGATTTTGAATTTTATTGTTATTCATGTTTTTATACTGTATTTGATGCTACTTTTATAATTAAGTGTTTTAAATTTGTTGTTAGCCGCCCTGAGCCTGGTTTTTGAACCGGGAAGGGCGGTGAATGAATGACTGAATAAATAAATAAATAAATAACAACAATGATTTAACCAAATTGTTAGCCATTTTGAATACAAATAGCAAAAAGTGCAATATAAAGATTTCAAAATAAAACAACACGCAAAACATACAGATACAGAACAAACACTTAAAGAGGCTTAGTGGACCCCAAAAGTCAGTCGACTGGTGGGAGATTCCCCTCCCCGCACTCCATCCCATACTGAAGTGCTGCTTCTTCAAGTGCCGTCTACACTCTGCCCCCAAACCTGGCTAGTAGGGCATGTCATTTTAGGGGGTGAAAAATACGATCTTAAAAATACGTTTTTGGTTGTGAGGAACTCAAATTTGCTATTATTTTGTGATTGGACAAGGTTTAGCTTGGTAAATCTATGTTTGATTAAAAAGTACAAGAAACTGCTCTTGGAAAAAACAAATAAATTTAAATTTACCTTCTGAAAATATCAGATAATGCTTAAATACTACTACTACTGCATAAAATAACTGCAAGTACCGTACTTGGCAATCATTTTTATTTATTTCTATGCAATTTATTTCTATGCAATTTCACACACATTTTACTTACCACACAAGACTATATACTGATTTAACAAAAATATTTTTGGAATTTCCAAGTCATGTTACAACTTTTTAGCACCCCTCCGTTTTGGAATTTGAAAGCTGGAAAAAAATCAATCAGCATCAGCCACTGTGGGTCCCACCTTCTGCAAGCCAGCAAGACTGGCTTCATCCCTGTCTCTTTCTCTTTGCAGCCATGTATATGTAGCTAAGCTGTGTGTCTGGTAACTCACTGCCTAAGATGCTCTCCCGCCCCAAAACTGCTTTGCGCCTCCCCGCCTTCGTTCACCCTGCCTGAACTGCTTCTTCAAACCACTCACGTTTCCCTGCATGTGACCCCCTGCCTCACTTTATAATTCTCCAGCTTTGTTCCAAGCGGGCAGGCTGAGAACCACTTGTGCTCCCTTCAACAGCCACTCCTGTTGCAAACTTATCTGGCGTTCCAGAGAACTCCGAGTCTTTCGCTTACTGTAGAAACGCCAAGTTCTACTCCTTTTTTTGGCTCAGAACTTTTGTTAAGCTGCGAGCCGTGTCTATGCACGCCCTGCACTCTCCAAGTCTGCATCCACAAAGAGTGTGAAAGTTTGGTCCTGGTACTGTATCTCTGGCATTCCATCACGCCTTTAGGCTGAAGAAGGCTCTGGGATGGATTTCTTCAATAAACACACCACTGTGATGTTGGGAGACAGCTTTACTCGGTCAGAACAACAGCGGCTGCTGCTGGGGAACCCACAAAAGTGGAGTCTGCAGGCCTATAAGGTGCTGCTTTTGACCTTTAAAGCCCTTCATGGCCTAGGACCCTCGTACCTACGGGACCGCCTCTCCCGGTCTGCCCCACGGAGTCCATAAATAGCAACACCCTAGTGGTCCCGGGCCCTAAGGAAGTTAGATTGGCTTCAAGCAGAGCCAGGGCCTTTTCAACTCTGGCCCCGGCCTGGTGGAACGCTCTGCCTCATGAGACCAGGGCCCTGTAGGTCTGATTTCCTTCCGCAGGGCCTATAAGACAGAGTTGTTCCGCCTGGCCTTTGGCTTGGAGCCAATTTGATTCCCTCCCTCCCTCTCTTTCTTTTTTCTTTTCCTTTCTCCTCCTGCAATGAGGCTACATTTTAATATTTTAATGTTTCAATATTTTAATGTTGTATTTTAATTTTGTTTTTAAGTTGTAATCATTCAACTTGTTTTTATTATTGCTTGTTAGCCGCCCTGAGCCCGGCCCTGGCTGGGGAGGGCAGGGTATAAATAAGAATTATTATTATTATTATTATTATTTACACAGGCTTCTACAGAGGCATTTCCTAGCCTTGGCTTCACACAAGCATAGAAATCAAGTCACAATCTCTGGGGAGAAGTATGTCTGCATTATCAGAGCTGGATGCCTGATTCAGTGAGAACAGGGCTTCTGTTCTCTATCAAACTAGCGCATGGCCGAGTTTTTCAAGCACCGATGCTTTTAATACAGCCGTCAGAAGGCTCAGTCACGACAAATAGCACACAGGCATGTACGCAACTCTTTTAGTGCCAATGACCGAAACCTTAAGATCTAATGAAAAGTAGCATCTGAAGGAGAACATGGCTATATATAAAACACACAACTTTAGCCAAGTTTTCTTCAAACTCTATCCAGATGGTCAGATTATGTCGAACAGAGAGGTGCAGGGGAAGAGAACAGCACTCTCGCTCTGCCTCCTACGGTACCTTCAGGCCCCTCTTAAAAAGGAAAGTGGCTTGGCGTGCGTCTTTCTGCTGGTAGAGCTTATTCCCGATCCTGGCAGAAGGAGACTGTATGTTGGTTCTGTAAGACATCCACAAAGAATCGTCAGCACCATCAATGTGACAGGGTGACGCAACCAGGACAGGCAAGTGCCGTGCCCCGAGGAGATCACAATCTAAAGCAGGGGTGGGACGCATTATGTTCCAGGAAACCTTCCAAGGGCTGTATGCCAGAGGTGGGGGGGATCAGGAACAAAAGCAGATGGAGCAAGCAATGCTCATTTCCCCGCATGCCACTCCCCATCCTCCATTTTTCTAGGCAAGGAAGCAGCACGGTCAGAGTTTGAGGCAAAGGCTGGCAAAGCACTCAAGGCACATGCAGAGCAGAGCACAAGACCTTTGCAAATGGCATATGGCTCTTACCTTCTGTTTAACAAAGTAGGCCTCCTGAGAATGGCTCCTTGCTTTCTCTGCAACTCAGATTGTCTTTGGACGGTGGTCTTCCTTTTCAAAATCGAGTAGTCCCGCTGTATGTTCTTCAGGAAGAGAGATGTTAAAAAATTAGGCCCACACATTTCCAGCAGTGTTAGTCTGTTGCAGCAAAAAACCCAAGATGTTCAGAAGTTGCTTAACTAATAGCACAATCCTAACCATGTCCACTCAGAAGCAAGCACTGTAGAAATTAATGGTGCTTCCTCCCAGGTGTGCAGGATTAGGACTGCAGCCTCTGTGTGATATCCAAATAGGGTAGAGCCATTACGTTCACTGACTGCAACGGGTCTACTCGGAGTATGGACAAATGCTAACTCTCATCCCAAAACTGTCTCTGCCACCTGATGCACTGTGGATTGTTTCAAACTCTATCTGCCATGCTGGCTGGGGCTGATAGGAGCTGTAATCCAACATCTGAAAGGTACCAGGTTCTCTGTTTCATTAATATATTTATACCCTACCTTTCTTTGAGATGGCTCACAACGCAAACACAATTAAATTTAAAAACCCTGCAATATCCAAACAGAGCAGCTGAACAAGGGGTAACTTAAAACAGGAGCAATAAAGTTAGCGTAAAAATGCCACCTTCTCCCCTGCCAGCCTATCCCTGCCCCAATATCTGAGAGGAGGGACCTTCTCTGTGTCCAAAGTATGGTGGATGTTAAGCAGATCGGGGCCAGAGAAAGAGGCTTCTCTGTGGTGGCGCCTGAACTGCGCACGCCCCACACATACCTATGGCCCTTCACCTGTATATACACATTTCATAAGGCCTGCTAGAAGTTTTCTCCAGTTGCATTTAGGACGCCTCGGCTCTCCATATGGGCCACTGAAACCTTATTATTTTGAGCAAGGCACCTTTCATAGATAACAAATGGGCATCTGGATATAGGACTTCACAGAAAGTCTCTTCTGTTTTGGATGGGGTGAAGTGCAGTCGATGCATCTTTGTGCCTTTATGTTTAGCCGCTCAATGTGCCGTTTCTCCATACTGGGGTGAAGTACGGAAGTTTGTTTCGTCTGCCTTTCGAAAATCTGCTTCTGGCCAGCAGAGCTGCTTTAGCATCTCAATCTGCAAATCATCTGCTACTAATCTGCTGCCAGGCATGTTGGTTTGGCTGCGACTTTTTACTATTTGTAAACTTCATAAGCTTCCTTGACAAGTGCGGGATGGCATGGTCAAAGTCCAAAAATAAAAGTGTCGCGTGACACATACTGTGTGAACGATTCTCCAACAGCTCACAAAAGCTGAGGGAAGTGAAAGTCATGCTTAAGTCACCCTTGTAAGTTAGTCCGAAAGAATTGCTAGGGCACAATATTGCTTTTTCTAGCCCATCTATTCATGCTTGCCATATTACTCATTGGTTGCCTACAACTTAGAGAACACAGAAATGTCCTGCCTCCCCAACTCCACCTGCCAGGGCAAGGGTCAGAACAACTCTAGCCCACCAGAGGTGAAATTAGTCAGGACACAACACAGGGCTTTTCTGACCACACAGCAGGCTGCGTTGGGGGGGTTTGGGGGGGGTTTGGGGGGTGTCCTGCTTTTGCTTTGCATTTTTCATTTCTTCCTTCTTTCTATTGGATTTTTAATGTTATTTGTTTTGCTGTTTGGCATATGCTTGTTTTAAGCCACCTCGGGGGTCCCCTACTGTGCCAAGTGTGGCTGGGAACCCCTCTGGTTTCCTCCTGCAGTCTAATCAGGAAGTGAATCTTGGATGGCCCCTTCCCAACTGCAATTTACTGCCAGCAGAGCAAGTGGACCACCCAATGCAAGGATCCCTTCCCCCTTCCAGGAAAGGAAACTGGCTCTCACCTTTGCCCCTCTGGATTTCCTTTGGCTCAGAAAAAAACCCATCATAGTTTGGTGCAAAGCACACACTTTCAGCTGGAAAGAGTAGTCACTTGCCTCAGAGTGTTATTGGAGGTAAGAGCACCTCTGCCCATAGAAAGAGAGTAGAATACATGGAATGGGACCCAATGCAGCTGCTCCATTCATGGATGAAGCCTTGCACTCTTGGAAAAAGGGGTGCTGAGAGTGGAGGAACTCCACCAGATCCCACCTCAAGGCAGAGGCATTCTTACACTGCTGCCCAGAAAAAAGATGGGTACGTTTTCGCCCCAAAGCCCGCACACATACCTTTTCACTGAGAGGCGATCTGTTGAGGGGGCTGATGCCTTTGTGAGAGCCCAAGGCTTTCCTTGCTGCTAGCCCGGTTTTGACTCCATAGGGAGGCCTCTTTCCAGCCACCCGTTTTCTGCGTCCTAAACGGTTCTTTCCAAAACCTGAAATGGCATAAATAGGAGACAAAATGTGGGCCAGTGGCACAGAAGCAAGTAAGCATGTCTCGGTCAGAGCTTTTAAAAATATATTTGGGGGAGGGATTCCCCTTCCATATTTATTTTAGAAAAAAATCTGGGAGGAAATTAATAAAAACCCTTGTTTTCTTAGCAGATCTAAACTTGTACGCATCACAGGCAGATATCCTGGAGCAAGTCAGCATATGGAAATCGTTGCCACAGAGGTCTGTGGCTCCCTAGCAAAGATACTTGAAGAGGATAAATTGACACACAGGGGAACAGCTCCATCCACATCTCATAGCAACAACACCAAAAAACACAGCTTTCATTATCAAAGGGATTCCATTCCCCAATACCAGATGCTGGGGCTTAACACCAAAGGAGGATTATGTCTCAAGTCTTGCCGGTAAACCTTTGTAAAACATCTGGCTGGCTGCTGCAAGTATCAAAAATATTGAAAAAAATAACTTGGGTTGACAGTGCATCACAATTCTTATACAGGGATGAGAGGCAGAGCCATTTTGTAAGTTCAGCAACAAGACAAACTCCATCGGGGTCCTCCTGATCCCACTCTGCTTCTAATCCAGTTTATCATTAGAAGAACTTCTATTTAACTTGAAAAACTGGTTCGTGGGTCTGCTTTTTTCCTCCTCCCTAACCATCCTTTTTTCATTTTGTGTTGTGTCAGGCAGATTGTAAGCGCGCAGGCAAGAGACTGTCTTGCTTTAACTGATGGTGCGTAAGTCACTCTAGAAGGCTCTTTGGCTGAGGGACAGGGTAAAAATGTTCCAAAAAATACTTTACTCTTTTAAGAGGACAAAATGTATTATATATTACTTAGCACATAAACCTGTACAGGTTGTTCTACTTTTGAGTATATATTAAGGAAAATGTTTTTTATCACCTGCCTTTTAAAAAAGGCAGTTCTCAAACAACCGTGACATTTTACTGTCCCGCTACAAAATAGGTCCCTGGTGTTTCAGAAAAAAAGCAAGCAAAACTACCTACCTGTGTACTCCTGGATTCCCCATTTGGTTCTCCTCATTCGGAATTGCCGCTTGCCAGCCTGTTGAAGCCCCCTCTTCATTCTGGGAGAATACTGCTTCCTCTCTTCTTTCTTATTCAGTTTAATTATATCATCTGCAAAACACATAGCGAGAATTTAAGTATTGCACACTTCTCACTGTGGGGGACAAAAATAGCAACCCATGCATGATTTGTTATTTTTTAAAAGCCTCAGGTTTTCACTTAAGTAAACTCTTACGTTTGTTAAGTAAACTCCCGGAATAGACCTGCAAACCTTTAGAAACTTTTATGGAATTGAGAACCTTTCTGGAATTGTATAATGGGGTTAATTGAGTCATTGTCTTCAGCCAGCCTCCCTTCCTGGGTCTGCCACACTTCTCTATAGAGAGCCATGTGCATAGATTGTGCTATATACATACATTATCCCTGCCAAATAGCTCAGTCGGTAGAGCACGAGACTCTTGCTCTCAGGGTTATAGGTTCAAGCCCCATGTTGGGCAAAAGATTTCTGCATTGCAGGGGGTTGGGCTAGATGACCCTCGCGGCCCCTTCCAACTCTACTATTCTATGATTCTATACATACAAAATTAGGTTTATCTGCAATGTAGCGTCCACTGCCATGTATGATGCTTGTGGGAAAGCACAATCTCTCCATCTGAGGAGTGGCCACAGTACAGTGACGGCACACGCTCCTTGCATGCAGAAATTCCCAGGTTCAACCTCTGGCATCTCGCAGGTAGAGGAAGATGCTCTTCTGGGGACCTGAGAGCTGTTGCCAGTCAAGTGTGGTCCAGACAGTCAGCAACCTGACAATGAAAGGCTGCTTCATATGTCTTGTAATCCCTGCTCTTCACGCCTGCTCTTTTTAAAATGGGGTTAGGTGAGTTCTGTTACTAGTTTAGCCCAGTGTATTGCCCAGAGTGCTACACAGCCAGATAGCACTCTGAAAATTGCATTTATCACATATTTGTGATAAACTGAACTCCTTTTAGAAGCCTGCTTCAATCCCATGAGATTTACACATGGCGTACACTGCAGAATCTATAGGGTGACACAATAGAATCTTATATTTCTTCCATTTGAGGCCATTCTGAATCCTCATTTGCTTTGAAAGTGCTGAAGGTTGCAGGACAGCAATCTAACAGCAAATAAATAAAAATCTTTGCAGAAGCATGGCCATTAAAATTTAAACCAAGAGCCCTTCCACATCTCTGAACATATACTGCACCTACAAGCACTAAGATAATGAATTCCGTCAGTAATTCAGAATGCCCCAGTTTTCTTTTCACAAGAGTTGCTATAATTCATTCAGCACCATTACTTCATCCCTAAACACACTGTTAGCCTGCATTTGATTCAACTTCAAAATTAGAAACTGATTCCCAAATTTCAGGAGTCGTCGTCATCATTCCAATCACTTCTACGGTGAAGCTGCTGTGTATCAGCATCATTCTTACAGTAATCCTGCAAAGAGGAACAGAGTCTAGCGAACATGTCCGAGGGGATTCAGCAAATTTGCATCTAAGTCAAATTTGAAGCCAGCAAGCACAGAGAACCTGACTGCTCCCAAAGCCAATACTTTCCTTGCCCCATAAATATCCCCCCCCCCGCAAAAAAAAAAAACATATTCGGGGAGACTAGCTCCACCCTCAGCCCCCAAGTCAAATACACATCTCGGTTGGAGGATGGATGGTGGCTAACAGATTGAGGTTGAATCCTGACAAGACAGAAGTACTGTTCTTGGGGGACAGGAGGCGGGCAGGTGTGGAGGATTCCCTGGTCCTGAATGGGGTAACTGTGCCCCTGAAGGACCAGGTGCGCAGCCTGGGAGTCATTTTGGACTCACAGCTGTCCATGGAGACACAGGTCAAATCTGTGTCCAGGGCAGCTGTTTACCAGCTCCATCTGGTACGCAGGCTGAGACCCTATCTGCCTGCGGACTGTCTCGCCAGAGTGGTGCATGCTCTGGTTATCTCCTGCTTGGACTACTGCAATGCGCTCTACGTGGGGCTACCTTTGAAGGTGACTCGGAAACTACAACTAATCCAGAATGCGGCAGCTAGACTGGTGACTGGGGGCAGCCGCCGAGACCATATAACACCGGTCTTGAAAGTCCTACATTGGCTCCCAGTATGTTTCCGAGCACAATTCAAAGTGTTGGTGCTGACCTTTAAAGCCCTAAACGGCCTCAGTCCAGTATACCTGAAGGAGCGTCTCCACCCCCATCGTTCTGCCCGGACGCTGAGGTCCAGCGCCGAGGGCCTTCTGGTGGTTCCCTCGCTACGAGAAGCAAAGCTACAGGGAACCAGGCAGAGGGCCTTCTCGGTAGTGGCACCCACCCTGTGGAACTCCCTTCCAGCAGATGTCAAAGCGATAAACAACTACCTGACATTCAGAAGACATCTTAAGGCAGCCCTGTTCAGGGAAGTTTTTAACGTGTGATATTTTAGTGTATTTTTTGTTTCTATGGAAGCCGCCCAGAGTGGCTGGGGAGGCCCAGCCAGATGGGCGGGGTATAAATAATAAATTATTATTATTATTACATCTCCCAAGAGAACTCATTGGCTCTCTCACTAAGGTCATTTTGCACCACCACACATGCTCTCTAAACTGTAGACCAGCTGAACATATCACACCGCAGGAGGAAGCCTCTGACTGGTATACTATCGGCACAAAGTTTGATTCAGAAGGTACGGAGGATTCCAGCGGATGTTGCTACACACAGCAACCCAAGGCACAAGGGCAGAATTTCAGATAAACTCGTCTTGAGGAGTAAGGAATCAAACACACCAATGACACTTCTTACGGTGCTTTTGCTGGTAGCCTGCAGTTTGTGTTCAGTGGTCAACCAAAGATGGGTGTGGCTAAAGTGAAGGGCCATTGGAAATGACCTTTCTGCCTTGGCCTTCTCTAACAAAATGATTTACTGTATCTATGCAAATCCTTCTTGCCAGCGAGATCATGAGGATCCAGAAAGTTCAGAGTGATGAACCAAGAAGCCTGGATGCAATAATGGGAATAAAGTAAAATGATAGGTAAATGAGAAGGCCAGAAGGCTGGCTTTTTGCACATAAAAGCCTCTACGTGTAGCTCAGGGGCAAGCTTCCTTCATCAACCAGAAATTCTATAGAAATGTAAAGGTAAAAAAGGTAAAGGACCCCTGGTGATGGACACAAGACATCTGCAGGTAAGACAGAATGACTCAACAGGAATCTGTTGCCATAGTCATTGTCCTTGATAGGTAAAACTATTAAGGAGGACCATCCACAAAGGAAACCTTCCAGATGGGTCATCCTTGTTTACATGCCCAAATCCACCTTTTAGCAGAACCTTCCCTATTACATCACTGAGGTCTTCTTCTCCAGAAATTCCTCCCCTATGACCAAGCACACCTACCTGAATTTTACCCTATCCACTCTCATTCCCTCATTTTAACCCCTTGTCATTGGTCATCATGCCAACTCATCTAAACACACTTATTAAAATCCAGGCTCCCTGAGCACCTTCTACAATGTTGTCTGAAGTTTCCCCTCTGCTCTCTCTTCCTCTGAGCAACCATTCTGCACACACCAGGAACATCTTTAAACTTCAGAACCAAGGCTTGGTGAAGGGTCTATGCCTGTGATCCTATTTTACTAATAAAGATCTGAATTCACTGCATAGACTGCTGAGTTCAATGCCTGGGTCCCATCTCTTCTATCACCTACAAACACAACATTTCAGGAGCAACTATCTCCACTTTCAGAGCTATTCCCCCTTTAGAATAGAACTCTCTATTTCTTTAACTGAGAAGTGTGGTTGTGCACTCATTTCACACGCTAGCAAGGTTATGCTTAAAATTCTACAAGGAAGGCTCAAGCAGTATGTGGATCGAGAACTCCCAGAAGTGCAAGCTGGATTTAGAAGAGGCAGAGGAACCAGAGACCAAATTGCAAACATGCGCTGGATTATGGAGAAAGCTAGAGAGTTCCAGAAAGACATCTACTTCTGCTTCATTGACTATGCAAAAGCCTTTGACTGTGTCGACCACAGCAAACTATGGCAAGTTCTTAAAGAAATGGGAGTGCCTGATCACCTCATCTGTCTCCTGAGAAATCTCTATGTGGGACAAGAAGCTACAGTTAGAACTGGATATGGAACAACTGATTGGTTCAAAATTGGGAAAGGAGTACGACAAGGCTGTATTTTGTCTCCCTGCTTATTTAATTTATATGCAGAATACATCATGCGAAAGGCTGGGCTGGATGAATCCCAAGCTGGAATTAAGATTGCCGGAAGAAATATCAACAACCTCAGATATGCAGATGACACAACCTTGATGGCAGAAAGTGAGGAGGAATTAAAGAACCTTTTAATGAGGGTGAAAGAGGAGAGTGCAAAATATGGTCTGAAGCTCAACATCAAAAAAACGAAGATCATGGCCACTGGTCCCATCACCTCCTGGCAAATAGAAGGGGAAGAAATGGAGGCAGTGAGAGATTTTACTTTCTTGGGCTCCATGATCACTGCAGATGGTGACAGCAGCCACGAAATTAAAAGACGCCTGCTTCTTGGGAGAAGGGCAATGACAGGCCTAGACAGCATCTTGAGAAGTAGAGAGGTCACCTTGCCAACAAAGGTCCGTATAGTTAAAGCCATGGTTTTCCCAATAGTGATGTATGGAAGTGAGAGCTGGACCATAAAGAAGGCTGATCGCCGAAGAATTGATGCTTTTGAATTATGGTGCTGGAGAAGACTCTTGAGAGTCCCATGGACTGCAAGAAGATCAAACGCATCCATTCTTAAGGAAATCAGCCCTGAGTGCTCACTGGAAGGACAGATCGTGAAGCTGAGGCTCCAGTACTTTGGCCACCTCATGAGAAGAGAAGACTCCCTGGAGAAGACACTGATGCTGGGAAAGATGGAGGGCACAAGGAGAAGGGGACGACAGAGGACGAGATGGTTGGATAGTGTTTTTGAGGTTACCAGCATGAGTTTGACCAAACTGCGGGAGGTAGTGGAGGACAGAGGTGCCTGGCGTGCTCTGGTCCATGGGGTCACGAAGAGTCGGACACGACTAAACGACTAAACAACAACAAGTGGTTGTGTTAGAACTATAAATGTATGCTGCTGCACTTTATTACAAAAATCACATTTAATGCTTTATAAGAAATTCTTTTGTGTAATTTTTGTGAAGGCACTCAGAAACTTCAGAGGGTTTGGATACACATGTAAGGCAGCACTTGGTTCTACATCAGCTAAAAGTCCCCATGGTGCAAGTTTCATATTCCCAAGTCCACGTGTCTTTCAGCATCCCCACCCTGCACCTCCTGTTAACACACTTTACAGTATGAAACACATCCTGAAAAACCGGATATGCCCATTAGCAAAGTAATCCTATGAAGTGAGAGGGACACTGGTCTGACCCCCTGCACAGCTTCTTGCTGCAGAACAGGAGATTGTGCCGTGATGGAATATAATCACACATCAGCAACTTGTTCAACAGGACACTACAGCCAGGGATGATGCCGTATTTTAAAGACGTCTTCCGCTCTTAGTCAACAGAGGTGGAACATCAACTCAATGCACTTATGCAACTCCCCTAATATAATAATAATAAAATCACAGCAACAAATTTGCAGATTTGCATGTATTATTAAATGATTTACGGTTAGGATGGTCAATGGAGCTATCTCATTATATACAAAAATATACAGTAGCGTCATACATACATACATAGTATATCACAGATCACCTTCCCTGGCACCCACAGGGTTTCCTGTGCCCACTGGAATTATGCAGCCAAATGGAGCAGGTTGTGGGTTCTGTGTGCTTGGTTACAATGTGTATGTGTGTTTGTGCCCATGTGGTACCCGTGACAGTTTCTCCAGTTTGCCAATAGGCTCACAGGAAAAGCTTGATAATCCCTTCCTTATGTATTAGTTACAGTAAGAGAGTCTATGAAGGCGAAGGAGCCATCAATTTGGAGGTACTTGTCAGGAGACTTGCAACCCAAGGTCAGGCATCATGTTGTTGATACTGTTCCTTGAAGAAGCAGATATACAGCGCTGGATATCCAGGCGGTTTATAGCAAGGAATGCTTTTAATCAGACTTGGCTGGTGTCCCAGCAGCAGCCTTACCTGGAGAACTCAAACCTGACCTTGGTAATCCATGCCCTGGTTCTTCCAGGCTGGCCTGCTGTAATGTTTTTTATGTGGGTCTGCCTTTAAAGACAATCCAGGAAGTTCAACTGCTTCCTGATTACTATCAGCAATTTAAGAGACTCCATGGTTTTCATTGGCTGCTTCTTTCTATCCAGGCCCAGTTTTGACTTTACATTTTAAAGTGCAGGCTACAAGCTTCAAGCAGGTGTTGCCAGGAAGCCTATAAATCTATAATTATTAATCATACAAATGGGGCATTTAAGGTGCCAGCCTTCACCCAGTTCCTCTCTCCAGCAAATGTCACTCAGATTTTATTATTCTTATTTATTATGTTTAAAGAGCCGCCCATCAATAAGTAATTACTGGGCTAGAAACAAACAAATCTATATTTAAAAATGCAATGTATGTGCCACGAAGCCTTTGGCACACACCCATGAAATAAGCACATTCTCTTCTTACACGCAACACCATCTCCTCCTCCTCTTGTCCGTGTTTTTACAGATTTCAAGTGCCTGATGACAGAGATCTGTCTTCTTATACTTTCAACAGCGGCACGTACATAGAGAGCCAGTGTGGAGCAGTGGTTAGCTTGTTGGCCTAGGACCTGGGAGACCAGGATTCAAACGCTTGCTTGGCCATGAAGCTCAGTGGGTGACTTCTCAGCCCAAGCTACCTCTCATGGCGGCTGTTGTGGGGATGAGGAGAGGCGGGGGAGAGCCATGTGCACCACTTTGAGCTCCCTGGAGGAAAAGGTAGGATATACATGCAATTAATAGTACTAATGATAGGAATAGATGGCTCTTTCTCATCTACCTCCTCCTCCTCCTAGCAGCAGCAGCAGAAACCTATTCGAAAGCATTATATTATTCTAAAAATTAGATTCCTGCATTACAAAGAGGTTGGACTAAATGACCCTTGGGGTACAACTCATCAATTCTATGAAAGCACATTTCCTCATACGAAAGTCCCCAGGCTCTGAGATCTTTGGGGGAGGCCGTTCTCTCTGTCCCACAGGCACTCTTGGTGGGGACTTGGGAGAGGGGTGGCTGCTCCCAAACAACTTAGGAACTCCCTGCCTAGAGAAGCTAGACTGGCTCCCTCCCAGCAGGTGAAGACCTTCTGGTTCCAAAAGGCTTTGGGGAACTGACTGCTTTTTATGGAAGTGCTGGTGCCGGGCTGTTTTTATTGTAACCATCTGTTGTGTTTTTAATAGATCTCATTTATTACACAGAGGTACATACATACAGTGGTACCTCTGGATGCGAACAGGATCCGTTCCGAAGCCCCGTTCGCATCCTGAAGTGGACGTAACCCGCGTCTGCGCATGCACTTGATGTCATACTGAGCGTCTGCACATGCGCAAGCGGTGAAACCCGGAAGTAACACGTTCTGTTACTTCAAGGTTGCTGCTCAACCCAAAAACGCTCAACCCGAAGCTACTTTAACCCGAGATATGAGCAGTTCGAAAGTACCCCCGGGTGCAAGTAGATAAATAGGGACCGCTTACTAGCGGGAAGGTAAACGGCATTTCCGTGTGCGGCTCTGGCTTGCCAGAGCAGCGATGTCACGCTGGCCACGTGACCCGGAAGTGTCTCCAGACAGCGCTGGCCCCCGGCCTATAGAGTGAGATGGGCGCACCAACCCCAGAGTCTGTCAAGACTGGCCCATACAGGCAGGGGTACCTTTACCTTTACCTTTCTTTTGGACTACTGCAATGTGCTCTGTGTGGGGCTACCTTTGAAGGTGACCCGGAAACTACAATTAATCCAGAATGCGGCAGCTAGACTGGTGACTGGGAGCGACCGCCGAGACCACTTAACACCAGTCTTGAAAGACCTACACTGGCTCCCAGTATGTTTCCGAGCACAATTAAAGTGTTTGTGCTGACCTTTAAAGCCCTAAACAGCCTTGTCCAGTGTACCTGAAGGAGCGTCTCCACCCCAATCGTTCTGCCCGGACACTGAGGTCCAGCGCCGAGGGCCTTCTGGTGGTTCCCTCGCTACGAGAAGCCAAGTTACAGGGAACCTGGCAGAGGGCCTTCTCGGTAGTGGCACCCGCCCTGTGGAACGCCCTCCCACCAGATGTCAAAGAGAAAAATAACTACCAAACTTTTTGAAGACATCTAAAGGCAGCCCTGTTTAGGGAAGCTTTTAATGTTTAATAGGTTATTGTATTTTAGTGTTTTGTTGGAAGCCGCCCAGAGTGGCTGGGGGGACCCAGCCAGATGGGCAGGGTATAAATAATAAATTATTATTATTATTCAATTAACGTTCAATTGTTTTTCTCAACTCGCTTTTTTGGTTTTTAAGCTGCTTCTATTTATACCAGGGGACGCGGGTGGCGCTGTGGGTTAAACCACAGAGCCTAGGACTTGCCGATCAGAAGGTCAGCAGTTCAAATCCCCGCGACGGGGTGAGCTCCCGTTGCTCGGTCCCTGCTCCTGCCCACCTAGCAGTTCTAAAGCACGTCAAAGCGCAAGTAGATAACTAGGTACCGCTCCGGCGGGAAGGTAAACGGCGTTTCCGTGCGCTGCTCTGGTTCGCCAGAAGCGGCTTAGTCCTGCTGGCCACATGACCCAGAAGCTGTTCGCCGGCTCCCTCGGCCAATAAAGCGAGATAAGCGCCGCAACCCCAGAATCGGCCACGACAGGACCTAATGGTCAGGGGTCCCTTTACCTTTATTTTTACCAGAGTCCCTGCCAGAAAAGGCAGGGCACCAATAAATACCAATGCTAGCGATTCTGCTCCTGCAGCAGGAGGTTCCCCCGATCTTCCCCGGCGCCGCCTCTCAGCCCCGCCCCCGTCACCTGCCGCCGCCCCCAAGGTTCGGTCCCTAACTCCTTAGGCTCCCCCGCCCGCCGAACTCTCCCAACTGCCTCCCCCCCCGTCGTTGCTCCCTTTGGTTCGGCCCCCTCTTCTCCTCCTCCCCCCCCCCCAAGAGAGCACACATGGTTCGGTCCGAGCCTCCCTCGCTCGGCTCCCCGCTCCCAAGCCCCGCCCCCATTTCGACCCCCCCCCTCCCGCCGCCGCCGCCGCCCACTTTCCCGGCCTCCCTCACCCAGCGACATGTCGATTTTCTCCAGCGTCTCGCTGCTGACGCTCCTCAGCGGGGCTCCGCCAGCGCCGAAGCCGCTCATGGCCGCCGCTCCCAGAACACAAGACGAAAGCGAGCGAGGAAAGCAGCACCACAGAAGCTCCTCGCTCTTTCCCCCTTCTGGGCATGCGCCGGGAGCGCTGGACGCATGCGCCACGCTAGCGCTCTCCTCTCGCGTGAGAAAACCCAACGCCTCCTCCGGGAGCGAGAGCCGAATATGGGGCGGGGAAAGGGGCGGGGTCCGCCGTCGCCGGTTGCTGCGCATGCGCGAGCCGAGCGGCTTCGGCGACGCTCGGGGGAGTACCGTAGTTCGCCGAGCTGAGCGCATAGGAGGAGGTACCGTAACGCTCTCCGCAACATAAAACCTGACAATGAAATCCTAAAGAGATAAGAACAAGTTAAAAGCAAAAGATCGAAACATAACATAAAATATAAATGAAGCTGATTAGGAAAAATCCTGAGGTGCGGATTTACTCTCAACAGATGTCAAAGAGAACAACAACTACCAGACTTTTAGAAGACATCTGAAGGCAGCCCTGTTTAGGGAAACTTTTAATGTTTAATGTATTAGAGGATTTTAATATTTTTTTGGAAGCCGCCCAGAGTGGCTGGGGAAGCCCAGCCAGATGGGCGTGGTACAAATAATAAATTATTATTATTATTATTATTATTATTATTATTATTATTATTATTATTATTAT
>JAXCMG010000046.1:1740685-1795254 GCA_034642415.1 Podarcis siculus | reverse complement strand
ATTATTATTATTATTATTATTATTATTATTATTATTATTATTATTATATTACTCTGCTGTCCAGCTTGTCGGGGTGCCACTCCCCGCGGGTCTCTCTTGTCAGCCAAAGGAGGAGTCTCCAGCCAAGTTAAAGAAGCAAACAGCGGTCAGAAGACCTGGTCTTTATTTGTTGCAACAAGGTTCAAACGCACAAAGAGTAGCAACCCCAAGTATGGGATTGTGTGACCTTTTAAGACCTCTCCCCATTTCCCATAATACATTTTTCAACAGCATCATCGATACATCGCAAATACAGTGGTACCTCAGGTTACATACGCTTCAGGTTACATACGCTTCAAGTTACACACTCTGCTAAGCCAGAAATAGTGCTTCAGGTTAAGAACTTTGCTTCAGGATAGGAACAGAAATCGGGCTCTGAAAGTCGTGCTTCAGGTTAAGAACAATTTCAGGTTAAGAACAGACCTCCAGAACGAATTAAGTGCTTAACCTGAGGTACCACTGTATGTCACAATGTAGGTGTGTTTGGCATGTAGAAGGTAAAGGGACCCCTGACCATTAGGTCCAGTCGTGGCCGACTCTGGGGTTGCGGCGCTCATCTCGCTTTATTGGCCGAGGGAGCCGGCGTACAGCTTCCAGGTCATGTGGCCAGCAAGACTAAGCCGCTTCTGGCGAACCAGAGCAGCGCATGGAAATACCCTTTACCTTCCCGCCACAGTGGTACCTACTTATCTACTTGCACTTTGACGTGCTTTCGAACTGCTAGGTTGGCAGGAGCTGGGACTGAGCAACAGGAGCTCACCCTGTCACAGGGATTCGAACTGCCAACCTTCTGATCGGCAAGTCCTAGGCTCTGTGGTTTAACCCACAGCACCACCCGCGTCAAAAAAAATGTATAGGTAGCTAGATACCAATTCATCATGGCTCATCTTAATTGGAAGCAGCATCTTATGTTTGAATAACAAATAAAATTCTGGTGCCTCGTGTATTGCGATGGTTTTTGAAACCTGATTCCTGCACTAATATGGGAAAATGCTGATGTTTGGAGCCCCGGTTTATATTGTCAGCATACTGACATAAAGGTTAAAATGCTTTTGCTTAATCCCTCAACCAATTTAACAAAATGAAAGATGGCAGATGCTCTGTGTCCAGACAGCAGGTGCAAAGCAGACCAAACACAGACAGATGGCGGTGGAGGGGGAGACAGCAGCAACTTTTATTATCCAAGCCAAGAAAGCAGCTGCCTGCAACTGGACATCTGCAAAGGAAAATGGAACAAATACCAGCATCTAAAATACCTATTTAAGCACCACGCTCTTGGTGTCCCCCATATGGCAAAAGTCACTTGAGGGTCAATGATGAAATAAAGCAACCATCAATATAACCTTTTCCCCCAGCTGACACATTTGCAAAAAATAGAAAACTGATAGAAAGGGCTGCTGTTGTGATAATAATACAGATTGCGGTGTGCTAATATTGGAACAGTTTAATAGGTTCACTAACATGTTAGTGTTTTGTATACAGATCCCCCCAACCCATCCTTCAGCCCGGACACTGAGATCCAGCGCCGAGGGCCTTCTGGCGGTTCCCTCATTGCGAGAAGTGAGGTTACAGGGAACCAGACAGAGGGCCTTCTTGGTAGTGGCGCCCACCCTGTGGAACACCCTCCCTTCAGATGTGAAGGAAATAAGCAGCTATCCTATCTTTAAAAGACATCTGAAGGCAGCCCTGTTTAGGGAAGTTTTTAATATTTAATGCTGTATTGTTTTTAACACTTGATTGGGAGCCACCCAGAGTGGCTGGGGAAACTCAGCCAGATGGGCGGGGTATAAATAATAAATTATATTATTATTATTATTATTATTATTATTATTATTATTATTACAGAACTTGATACAAGCAAGCCACATAAGAAGAGCCTGCTGGACTGCCCATTTAGTCCAGCATTCTGTTCTTACAGCAGCCAACCAGATGTTCTTTGGAAACCAGCAAGCAGAATTCAAGCACAACAGCACTCTCCCTCCCTGTGGTTTCCGGCAAGTGGTATTTGGAAGCATTGCTTCCTCCAGCTGTGGAGGGCACAGCATAGCCATTCTGGCTAGCAGCATTGATAGCGCTCTCCTCCATGACTCTCTTTTAAAGCCATCAAGGTTGGTGGCCATCACTGCCTCAGGAGGAAAGGAGTTCCATGTATGAAGACGTACTCTATCATACCTATCTGCAACCTGTTGTAGCACAGTTCAGGAAAGGCTTTCCCTCTTGATTCTGCTCATTGTGCAAACTGGCTAATCACAAATAGGTCTCCTCATGGCCCTGTAGAATTAATAATAAATAAATAATAAATTTTATTTATATCCCGCCCTCCCCAGCCGAAGCCGGGCTCAGGGCGGCTAACAACAATAAAACAGTACAAAAATACAGCACAAACAACACTCTAAAATCATTCATTATAAAATTGATTCAAATCAAGCCACTGGCAATCATTGTGCCAGAGCTCCACGAAGATTGCCGAGGGAGGGAGTCAGGCTGTGCCCTGGCCAAAGGCCTGGTGGAACAGCTTTGTCTTGCAGGCCCTGCGGAAAGATGTCAAGTCCCGCAGGGCCCTAGTCTCTAGCGACAGAGCGTTCCACCAGATCGGAGCCACAGCCAAAAAAGCCCTGGCTCTAGTTGAGGCCAGCCTAACTTCTCTATGGCCTGGGACCTTCAAGATGTTTTTATTTGAAGACCGTAAGTTTCTCTGTGGGGCATACCAGGAGAGGCGGTCCCGTAGGTACGAGGGTCCTAGGCCGTGTAGGGCTTTAAAGGTTAAAACCAGCACCTTAAACCTGATCCTGTACTCCACCGGGAGCCAGTGCAGCTGGTATAGCACCGGGTGAATGTGGTCTCGCAGCGAAGACCCCGTAAGGAGTCTGGCTGCAGCATTCTGCACCCGCTGGAGTTTCTGGGTCAGTCTCAAGGGCAGCCCCACGTAGAGCGAGTTACAATAATCCAGTCTGGAGGTGACCGTCGCGTGGATCACAGTGGCTAGGTCAGGGCGAGAGAGGTAAGGAGCCAACTGCTTAGCTTGGCGGAGATGGAAAAATGCCGCCTTTGTTATAGCTGCAATCTGCGCCTCCATGGAAAGGGAGGTGTCGAAGATTACACCCAAACTCTTAACGGACGGTGCTGGCACTAATTGCACCCCCGCAAGAGATGGGAGTTGCCCCCCCAATCCCATATCGTCCCGTCCCAGCCACAGGACCTCTGTCTTCGAAGGATTTAGCTTCAACCGGCTCCCACGTAACCATCCAGCCACAGCTTCCAATTGAATTGAACTGGGTTCACCTGCAGGTAAGTGAGATCAGGGTTGCGGCTTTGTTTCTTGAGTAAACCTGATCAGCATCACGCTTGCTCATTAATTTATATATAACCTATCGGCAGAGTTTTTCTCTTTTTAAAAATATATTTTTATTAATTTTTATTGAAAGTTTCCAAAAAAACATACAACATATTATCTTATACAATGTTTTGGACTTCCATCAACCACGTCTGAAGATTTTTCAGTCTTTATCACTTAATCTGCATTTCATTAATTTCACTATTACTTTTAATAGTCCTTCACTAATAATTCTCTTCATTCTTTTCTCTGCAATATTTCACACAGTCCTCCTTACAAAACTTCTTGTAGTCCTATTAGCATAATCTGTTGATTACAATTGCTTTTCAAATAATTCACATATTTACTCCAGTCCTCTGAGAATCTCTGATCTCGCAGGTTTCGAATCCTTCCTGTCATTTTATCTAATTCTGTATAGTCCATTAATTTCGTCTGCCATTCTTCTTTCCTCGGTAGTTCTTCTGGTTTCCATTTCTGTGGCAATAGTACTCTTGCTGCCCTTATAGATCGGCAGAGTTTTTATAATCACTGAGCCATTAAGTGCATGCACGCCCAATTGCCGTGCAGATATTTCCAACATTATCAAGGCATATTACTGCCCGCCCTCTTTAGCCCCGTTTCCCCCCGAAAAAAAAAAGTCTACATTCAAAATCGCCCTCATCCAAGGAGAGGGAGAACAGGCTTGGGAGCAGCTGTTCAGCGCGGGGCACGCTGGGAGTCGTAGTTCCCGAAGGATTCCGGGGTGGGCGGGGCTTCCGGAGGCGTGCCTGGCTCTGCGGCGCTACAGGGAACGTAGCGCGCCGGAAGTTGCGTTGGCGAGGCGCGCGCGGGGGCCGCTGGGACTCGTAGTTCCCCGCTTCTGAGGGCGAAAGAAGGCGGCGCTGTCCCGGGCGAGATGGCCGGCGGAGACGGGGCTGCGCTCGGAGGGGGCGTCGCCGTCCAGGCGGGGAGTGAGGCCGCCGGGCTCTGACCGCCGCCTCGCCCTCCGAGGGATGGAGGTTGAGGGGCAGGAGGAGAGCAGGTCAGAAGGCGAAGGGGGGCAGCAGGGCCGGGAACGGGGGGGGGGCGCTGAGGTAACCGGGGGTGGGGCTGGTTGGGGGGCGGGAAGTAGGCGAGGCAATGGGGGGGGATCCAATTAATTGAAGAGGGGTGTGGGAGCTGAGGGAAATGAAATGACATCCAGTGGGGGGAGAGTCAGTTGGGGGTCAGAGCTGAGGGGAGATATTTGGGGGGCGGGGAGTTAATGGGGGGCGCTAAGTGGGGTGTGGGTAGTTATTGGGGGAGCTGAGGCAATGGGGTGGCGGGAGGGGAGTTTGCTGAGGCATTGCGGGTGGGGAGTGAGTTGGGGGGCCGGGAAAGAGCCCATGATGGTGGTGGTGGGGGGGCTATTTGTGGGGAGAGGGGAGTTTGCTGAGGCGGGGAGGGCAGTGCGGGTGGGGTGGGGAGTTACAGGCCATGGGAAATAGCCCGTTTTGGGATGGGACCTTGGGTGACACTGCTGGCATGAGTTGTAAGCCTCAAGTGATTAGGAGGTGGAAACGCGTAACTCCTCTATGGACGTCTTAAAGAGGTTGTGTATAGTCTGGGATCTCCCTACCAGATATAAGAATTACCTTCAGAGTAAGGGTGGAGATGGTGTGATCCAAGAGTCACATCATCAATGGTATAAAGATAAACTAAGCTAAAAAGGATAATTTGCCCTTCTAAATTCAAAATGTAAACAGCTGACCATGCTAATCTCCAAACATTTATTTGGAAAAGGGCAAAGAATTCGATGACATGTCTTGATGTTACATTGTATTGAAGCAATACTGTATTACAGTACAGTGGTACCTTGGGTTACATACGCTTCAGGTTACATAAGCTTCAGGTTACAGACTCCACTAATCCAGAAATAGTACCTCGGGTTAAGAACTTTGCTTCAGGATGAGAACAGAAATCGTGCTCCAGCGGCACGGCAGCAGCAGGAGGCCCCATTAGCTAAAGTGGTGCTTCAGGTTAAGAACAGTTTCAGGTTAGGAATGGACCTCCAGAACGAATTAAGTACTTAACCCAAGGTACCACTGTATAAGAATTACTTCAAGAGTAAGGGTGGAGATGGTGTGATCCAAGAGTCACATCATCAATGGTATAAAGATAAACTAAGCTGAAAAGGATAATTTGTCCTTCCAAATTCAAAATGTAAACAGCTGACCATGGCTACAAGCCGTAGCTCTTTATCATGCTAATCTCCGAACACTTATTTAGAAAAGGGCAAAGAATTCGATGACATGTCTTGATGTTACATTGTATTGAAGCAATACTGTATTACAGTACAGTGGTACCTCGGGTTACATACGCTTCAGGTTACATAAGCTTCAGGTTACAGATTCTGCTAACCCAGAAATAGTACCTCGGGTTAAGAACTTTACTTCAGGATGAGAACAGAAATCGTGTAGCGGTGGAAGGAGGCCCCATTAGCTAAAGTGGTGCTTCAGGTTAAGAACAGTTTCAGGTTAAGAACGGACCTCCAGAACGAATTAAGTTCTTAACCCGAGATAGCACTGTATATTGTATGGGGCGGTGTGGGAGGAGGAGGATGGAGAAGGGAGTTCGGTTGTTTCACGAGGAGGTGTGTGCCGGAGTCTCTTCAGCAGGGCTTTTTATGTTTGAACAACGGAAAGGTTGTGTAGGACTGACCCAGATTCACTTACTGAGGCGGGAATTTCCTTGCAAGCTCACAAGTTTAGAGAAAAGGAAAATGAAAGAGGGCAGGCGAGCATTGCAAAGAGGTATAAAATTATGCATGGTGTGAAGAAAGTGCGAAGAGAGGTTTTTCTCCTTCTCTCGTAATACTAGAACACTAGTATGTCAAGGAGATAAAGAACTATACAACTTTTAGATGACATCTGAAGGCAGCCCTGTATCAGGAAGTTTTTAATGTTTGATGCTTTATATATTCTGTAAGTTGCCCAGAGTGGCTGGGGAAACCCAGCCAGATGGGCGGGGTATAAATAATAATAATAATTACGAGAAGTTGAATGTTGGAAGATTCAGGACAGATAAAAGAAACTACTTGTTCACACGGCGCCTGGTTAAAACTATGGAACTCACTGCCACAGGAGGCAATGATGGCCAGCAACTTGGATAGCTTCAAAAGAGGATTAGACAAATTAATGGAGGATAAGGTTATCAGTGACTGCTAACCCTGATGACTATGTTCTATTTGCTAGGAATTTTAGTTGGGGAGTGTGCTGTCATGCTCCCATTCTGCTTCCAGGCTATCCTTGGATATCTCATTGGCTGCTTATGAGGACAGTCCTGGACTAGATGGGCCATTGACCTAATTGAGTAGGGCTTCTTACACAGAACTCTTTGTCAGACTGCATGTTTTAATTTTTTGTAAAGGAGGGGGGAAAACACTTTGTTGGAGCCAAACAAGATTCATGCTAGTACACATTTACACATTACACACATTTTAATTTCACATTAAAAAACAAAGCAAAGCTGATTGTTGGAATCTAGCTTGAAGAAGAGTTCTGTAGAACTTTAAAACTCCCACATGTCTCCCATATGATGTGAAGTTCACTGGGTATGTAGATGACAGGGCAGCCACTGAGGCCCATTGCAAAAGGACATCAGTCACATAAATATTTTATTTATTTGCAACTCTTTTGGGGGGCAAAAATCATGTTGCTTATTTACTGTTGTACATTTTAACATCTATATAATGTCCAATATGTGTTTAGTGCTTGCTGTGCAGTATGCAGAAACTCCATTATTTTCTGTGGAAATCTCATGCTGTTAACAATAAATTGTTCAGACCAGAATATTTTGCTTCTGGTAGCTGAGTTGTCAAAGAACTTGACTTTCATGGGGAGGCGTGAAGTCACTAAAGGAGTGTACAAAATATACTTTGAACATATATTTCTGCCCTACATAGAGTCAGATAATTGATTCATTGGTCCAGCATTGTCTGTTCTGATTGGCATCAGGTTTCCCAGATCTCAAGCTGGGGTTATTTCAAGCCCTGCAGGCTGAGATTGTTTAACTGGAGATAATAGCAATTCCAAAGCATATGCCTAACCCCTGAATTGTGGGGTCTTGCAATTTGGATCAGTGGGATTTAGGAACAGGGATTAGGACCAGGCAATAATAGATATAAGAGGAACTAGCAAAGGGTTTGTGTGTACGTGGGTGGGAAGTAATATCAAAGGGTATTCTTTTGCTGCTCGGTGGAAATTCAGTCTCATCATCTGACTTTTACTAGATAATTTTATTTTCATGCTTTTCTGCATGCTTAAGGACTAGAAACTTGCTATCTTAATCATGCAATGGAACACAAGAAGACACAGGAGAGTAGAAATTTGGTGGCTGTTAGTTTCAAATAGTTGTACAGTGGTACCTCTGGTTACGTACTTAATTCGTTCCAGAGGTCCGTTCTTAACCTGAAACTGTTCTTAACCTGAAGCACCACTTTAGCTAATAGGGCCTCCTGCTGCTGCCGCTCCACCAGAGCACGATTTCTGTTCTCATCCTGAAGCAAAGTTCTTAACCCGAGGTACTATTTCTGGGTTAGCGGAGTCTGTAACCTGAAGCATATGTAACCCGAGGTACCACTGTTCTCTGACTTGGGCAACTTGTTGGAAAGGCACCATTAAAAAAAGCCTTTACAGACAACCTCAGGGTAGTCTCTGTTAGGATCTCCTGCATTAAACAAGGTTGGTGATCAGTAGAATATGTGTGTGGAATATTTCTGAGAGATAGAAGATTGATTTGGGAAAGAGCAGACTTTATGTTGCAAGGTATGAATATAGCTTTTAGTGAAAAGTGTCTTCTCAGAATTTGAGAGAAAAAAGCAGGCCAATAGGGTGTCAGCTTTTGAGTAATACAGAACACTATGAAGCACTTTCAATGTCTGTGATTGTTTCTCTCCCCGCCCTGACACCTGTGTGTCAAAGGTATACACTAAAATGTGAAGCGCTCCTAAATCTTGATAAAAGGGATAAGGGCTTAGTCATTTTCAACAGTTGCCTAATTAAAACTGTGCTCTAGAGTTATGTGTAACTCAAAATTTTTGCACAGGGTTACAGGCCAACAGAAGGCAGGCCCATCAAAGGCTGCTGTTGTGTTACCTAGTTTGGGTGGTCATTCGTGCATTTCAGGGACAAGGGGGTGGGGGAGAGCTGGACCTAGCTTGGATCTGCCTATTAAGAGACTGTTTGCAGTGCTTCCTCCCTTGAAACCCACCTGCTTTGCATTGCTAAGCTTGATGCCTTTTATATCTACCCTCCATGACACCAATGCTGTCAAGCTCTGGCATAATCTGTGGAGGTGAAGACAGACGTCAGAACTTTGTAGAGAGACCTTTTTCATCTCTGTTAGCTCAATTTAGACAATTTACAATGCAATATTCATTGTTTACATAGAATTATCCCCTGTTGAGTTCAGTGACGCTTACTGCTGGATCAGTTAAGTGTGAAAAGAATTGCAGCTTTAGTGACTAGTTTGGATTTTTTCCTAGGTGCATAATATCTCTAAATCATAAACCTAGCCAATTTATAGATGAACCTAATGCATGCCTCCTGTGTACTTCGAGTGTGTGAAATATTTTAATTGTTTTAATTGTATCCTTCCTTGCCTTTTTTTTTTAAACGGGGGAACCATGGCATGCTCTCCTCCCTGAACTGCAGCTGGCTCCAACATCATTCGTTGTTGTTTAGTCGTTTAGTCGTGTCCGACTCTGCGTGACTCCATGGACCAGAGCACGCCAGGCACTCCTGTCTTCCACGGCCTCCTGCAGTTTGGTCAAACTCATGTTGGTAGCTTCAAGAACACTGTCCAACCATCTCGTCCTCTGTCGTCCCCTTCTCCTTGTGCCCTCCATCATTCCCAACAGGCAGTGATCCATGAAGGGGGCGACATCCTTTAGTACTAGCTAAATACCTATCTCCTCATCTGGGCCAATTAGTGGCAATAGGAGTGAGATATTGAGGACAGCAGGATATAAAATAAATTTTAAAAGCATAGGAGGTGCTTAATAACTCTTTGATTAAAACAAGTGAAAGCAAAACAAGTGAAAGCAAAAAAGGTGTAAAAGGCAGCATGTCAGACTAAAAACCAGTCAGCATAATAGCTAGCATATAGGTGAGTGGGAAACTTACTTAAATTGGCTAAACTAGGCAGCACAAAGTACAAAAGAAGGTGGTCAGACAAACCACCTGTAGAAAGGAATTCCATTTGTGCATACTTTTTGCATTGAATCCACTCCCACAAGACGTAATGATGGTCACCAACTTGAATGGCTTTAAAAGAGTAGCTGTCAATGGCTACCAGTCAGAATGGTTTGTGTTCTTCTGCCTCCAGGGTCATTATTTCTCTGAATACTGAATACTGATTGCTGGGAATCACAGGGGGAGAGAGTGCTGCTGCACTCACATCCTGCTTTGCAGGCTTCCCTAATTGTCCACTGCTTTCTGGGCTAGAAGGCACTGTATCCTGACTGTATCCTGACCCAGCAACCAGACTCTGATGGTTTTCTTAAGTGTGGCATGTCCACAGAAAAGGCCCTGTTGAACATCCCCAGGAATTTTACCTCAGCCTGTGTTGGAACACAGAGAAGAGCCTCTCCTTTGGAGCGTAGGAAGGATGTTACCGAAGGTAGCCGTCTTTCATAAAACGGGGGTGACAATTCCCTAGAGGGTCATCTAGTCCAACTCCCTACAATGCAGTAAGCATCGCCCAACATGGGGCTTAATTTTGGACCTTTCCAGGTTCTTCATCGTGAAGATGATGCTATTGATGACTGATTTGTGAACTTTAGCCCTGCATCTTTTCATGCCCATGACTGAGAGAAGCCCTAGGGGAATGTGAAAACTGTCCTACTCTAGTAATGTTCTTCCAAATCAACATTTTTGAAATAGTGGCATGACAATGGCTGCTATTAATGATGGCAAAATGCATCCTCGAGGTTCAGATGCTGCATACCTTCAAATTCCAGCTGCTGGAGAGCAAGAGATAGCTGTGGCCAGCGTGTCCCTGCTCAATGGCTTCCTGTAGGCACCTGGTTGGCCAATGTGGGAAATGGGATGCTGGGCTAGATGACTAGGTCTGATAATTTGACCATCTCATAAGGAAAGGACCCTGTTCACTCACTCCCTCCTTGCTTCAGCTCCTGCCCTGTTCCAAAGACCATGCTAGTTAATAACTTCAGGGTTTTATTAAGGTGAAAGTTGTCCTAATGTGTGACTGTGGCCACAGCCATTGTGCATGCTGGTTTACGGTCTGTTTTCTCCCAGTCTGTCAGCTCTCTCTTTCCCCACGCCAAATTGGTTCGAAGGAAAGTGAGCTGATTGTGAGTCATCTGTCAACTTAGATCATTGCCTTAAGATTTACCGGTAGTTTCCATTTCCCAGGAGAACCAGCTTTATGGGAGGAATAGGCTTGATGGCATAAGCCAATTTGCTGCTCGTTGTCTTGGAAACCAAACTCTTGCATTCAAAAAGGTTTGTGTTTAAGTCTTCGCTTTTCAGGCAACGTTTTCAAGTTGGAAAACAAGCAGAAACGGCCCTTTCAGAGTTCCTGGTGGGTGTCCCTCAATAGCAACTTTTGGATGAGAGTCCTTTTCAGAAACAATTAAGTGAACCAAAAAGGATAATGTTATTTTTCACTGCAAAAATAGCCATAGTCCTTGGGAAGTTCTGGATGTGGATTTGGTCTGTATGTCCTGACTTTGTGTATCCCACACATTGTAGGCATTAAGAACATAAGATTCCTGCTGGTTCAGACCAAAGGCCCATCTTTCCAGCATCCAGTTCTCACAGTTGCCAGCCAGATGGCTGTGGGCTCCCTGCAAGCAGAACCCTAGACCAACAGGGCTGTCCCCTCCGGCCATTTCCAGGCTCTTCTTATCCCTCTTGCTCTGAAATGCAGCTTATAGGGGCACATGATTGTGTTTTCTCATCCACAGCCAGACGTTGGCACAGTGAATTCCAAGGACTTCGGTGCTCTTCATACATGAACACATTTGGACAGCAAGTGACAACTGTTTTGCTTGAACACACACTTTGTGTGCCACCCTGCCATTTCTGTGTGTATTGTTGTTTTGCTGCTGAGGCTGCTTACTTGATATTATTATTCTTATGCTTTTCCTGGTTTGTAAGTCATTCTGGGAACCCAATTTGGGTGGAAGATGCAGGGTAGAAATGGTTTCATAAATACAGAGAACATTAAATACAATTTTGGCTCAGTGAGGCATTGGGTGCCTTCTTGAAAAAGCAAATAAATAAATAATGGCATTCCAGTGTAGTAGAGTGACTCATTTGTAGGAATGTGACAGATCTGTTGCTGTTCTTTAAGCCAGCTTTGCAAGGACTTGCTGAGGAAGCGATTCTCTTCCCCACCCCCTACCGCTCTTCTCCCTTCTCTTGCTGCCCTGCCCTGATTCGTCACCATTTGTCTTGGTCTCTCGGGCTGGTAATTGCCAGCTCAGTATTTGAACACATATTGGTAGCAGTAACTGGAACACAGCAGCTCTCTTGGAAGGAAGTTCAGGTGCTCTGGGGCGGAGTTGCGGGATCCAAGGGAGAGTGGCTGAGATCATTCTGCATAAAGCTCGTGTATGGCAGAAATGTGCACAGCTAGCCCAGAACTGTGGTTGTGAGCATTTGGACCCCAAGCTTACCTCCTATTCATACAGTTTCTCCCTGTTGTGGCTGTGTGTGTTTGGGGGGGGGGGGGGAGAGAACACTTATGGAAGTCATAAGAGTATGGCATTTGTAGATAAGAGACTGATTCAAAAGCAATTCCTATCCGCCATAAGAAAGTAGCAAATTACCAGAGTGCTTCATTCATGTCATTCAGGATGTGGTAGAGTCTGCATAAGCTTTTACTAAATATGCTCTTGCAATTTTTAAATAGCTCTGCAGGGAAGACATGATATCTTCCCTGTGGTTGAGTTTTTACTCTGATTTCCATGAGCCTGAGACTTGACAATCCTTGGACTTTATGACAATAATACATATAGAAGGTTAATAGTAATATGATATGTTACTGCCATCAGGAACTGTGCTTTGCAATTTTCTGATATGACAATTAAATTACATTATTATTACATATAATGTTATGTTACTTTACAGTCTTTTACATGTGTGCAGTGGTGTTATGAGCATTCGTAAAAGCAATGAACAAATGCAGCTCCTGTCCTAGGGCAGCCTTCTGGGGTTTTTTTGGGCTTCGGTTGGGTTTTTTGTGTCTGTCCAGGGGTGTCCAGTTCTATTCTTAATGTGCAAGGCAGATTCTCTGGTGCAGACAAAAACTGGAGGAGGCTTCTAAATATAATCCTAGCTCAGAGCCTGACAGTCTTCTTTTCTGTTCTCTGGCTTACAAAGCCCTCGACCCTAAACTCCACCACCCTCAATTGCCCCAAAGCTCCCTGCTTCATTTAAACACTTTTGGCCCCCTGTCTGGGGCGCCCTCCCAGAACACCATACATGGCATGACCTCTCACTCTTGCAATTCCCCCCCCCCCAGTTTCCATTACTGAATTTACTTGACTCCTCACCCCAATTTAATGTAATGGTATTCGTGTAGGGACGCGGGTGGCGCTGTGGGTTAAACCACAGACCCTAGGACTTGCCGATCAGAAGGTCGGCGGTTCGAATCCCCGTGACGGGGTGAGCTCCTGTTGCTCGGTCCCTGCTCCTGCCAACCTAGCAGTTCGAAAGCACGCCAAAGTGCAAGTAGATAAATAGGTACCGCTCCGGCAGGAAGGTAAACGGCGTTTCTGTGCGCTGCTCTGGTTCGCCAGAAGCAGCTTAGTCATGCTGGTCACATGACCCGGAAGCTGTATGCCGGCTCCTTCGGCCAGTAAAGCGAGATGAGCGCCGCAACCCCAGAGTCTGCCATGACTGGACCTAATCGTCAGGGGTCCCTTTACCTTTACCTATTCGTGTATGTGAAATGCTGGCCTTCTACCTAACATCGGTATCTACACACATAAGACTAATAAACAATTAAAACACAAAGAGCGCAGTGCAAACCAAGCAGTGGAAGAAGAAAACACACATTCATTTCATGTTACTTTTGCAGTGGGAAATTTCATGTTACTTTTGCCGCTACCCCTCCCCTTTCTGCTCTGCTGTCATTGAATATAAGCTGCTTGGAGAAGTGATTCACCACCACTCTTGCTTATCTTCCGTTGTAAGATAGTTGTGGCTGTTTTTGGACCAAAATAATAATAATTTATTTATTTAAGGGTGTTTATTAACTGCTTATTAGGCGCACTTAAGTGGTTTACATAATATTCTTATAACAATCAGCAGATTTTTGTAAAAAGTTATGATAAGAGGAAAAGGCAATTACCGGTAGTTCGTTTTAGAAGATGCTACAGCTTCTCACCCCGCCCCTAACCCAAGGCAAACATGGTCCTTGAGATGCTCCTGTTGTGGGAAGCCACTAGGGGAGCTGGATGGTGGTACATCCCCAAGCTTTCCCCCACTCCCCATGGCTTGGCCACTGTGGTCCTGGCACTGGTAACCTCTGGAATGAATTACTGCAGTGTGTTCTATGTGGGGCTTCCCTTGGGCTTAGTCCACAAGCTGGTGCAGACTGCAGCAGGTAGGTTGTTGCTTGGCCCACCCTGTTGATGCCACTCCTGCTGAGGGAACTGAAATGGCAGCCAATATGTTACTGGGCACAGTTCAGTGCTCTGCTTTTAGCATTTAAAGCCATAAATAACTTGGTGCCAGCTTGCTTGAGGGACTGTCTCACCCTGTATTTCAGCAAGTGCACTTCTCATATGGGCTTCTGAGAGTATCTCCTGCCATGGAGGTATACTTAGTAAGTATTGGAAAGAGGGCTTTTAGTGTTGCAGCTCCAGCCTTCTAGAATTGGTTGCCTACTGTGTTTAAGCAAGCATTTAGCACCATGATATTTAGGCATTTATTGAAGAATTAAAAAAAAAAAACTTTCCTTGAAGTGGGAGCCTGTCATTTTATGGAATCTTAACAGTACAAATAAGGAACTGGTTTTTTTGTGTTCCTTGAGTCTGTGTTAGTATTTTAATCTCTTTGTTATCTTGCTGTATACCACTTTTGTAGCTTTTGGCTATGAATCGATTTATAGATCTGCAAATAAAATAAAAATCATCCTTTGTAAAGCACCATGTACACAGATGGTTATACGTATCCAGTAAATAATATAATAACAAGGTTCTTAAATGGCCTCTCTGTATTGCAGCTCTTGTATTATTATTTAAAAATAAGATCCTCTTCAGTTTTAGGATGCACTCAGTGAAATTTTCTCCCATGGTGGTTCTAAAGTTCTGTTGAATGGGAACCAAAGATCCATCTTGCATTTCATCCTGTTCTAACAATGGTCTGTTGGATGTCTCCAGGAAATACAGAAACAGGTCATGAAGGCTTGGGCCTCCCTGCACAGCAGCAAGTATTCAGAAGTAGACTGCCTCTGAACCTGAAGGTTCTGTTTAGCTATTACGGCTATTAGCCGTTGACAGCCCAAAGCTCTGTGAATCTGGCTACTTCCTCTTTAAAGCTACTTGCCACTGCCACATCTTGTGGGAGCGAATTCTGTAAGTTAATTATGTGCTGTGTGAAGAAGTGCTTGTTTCTGACTTTCCTGAATCTCTTACTTGTCAATGGGTATGAGGATAGCTCAGTTGGTAGAGCATCTTTCGCCCAATGTGGGGCTCGAATCTCAGGGCTGTGGGTTTGCGCCCCACATTGGGTGAAAGATTCCTGCATTGCAGGGAATTGGACTAGATGATCCTCGTGGCCCCTTCAAACTCTATGAATCTGTGTGAGAGACGTTGATGATTCTATCCTGCCCTACCTCCCAAAGGAATTTCTGTGTCTGCTTTTCTCCAGACCATGATAAGTTTATAATTTATAATTTACCCTTTTAAGCGTTCTTTCTTTACAAAAGAAGAAGAAATGTTGTCAAAGTGTGGCTGTCACAAGGGAAAATGCTTGGGAGGAAGCTCTCCAACCAGGACTGCAGCAGAGGAGCTGTCGCGCCATCTGTACTGGCATAAGTAGTTGTGTTGGAACAGCATGGATGGGGTTTCTGTTGAACTTGAACTGGTGACACCACATCCTGCTTATGTTACTGTTTTTCCACAATGATGACATTGTAAAGGGTCACAAAGCAGCGAGGAAATTTTGCCTGCGCAACAGAACTGATGGTCTGCATTTTTCAGGAAGGAGCACTGGAAGTTGCTGGGCAACCTGAAGACGACAGTGGAAGGTTTGGTGTCTATAAACAATCCCAACGTCTGGTCTAAGTATGGTGGCTTGGAGCGACTCTGCAGGGACATGCACAGCATTCTGTATCATGGGCTCATTCCAGACAAGGTAGGCTTTCTTGGCTTTCTCTGGAGTTTATACTCTTACTTCTGCTTTAGCAGGTGGTTATCTTGACCGGTGTTCACCTGGGACAGCCATAAAATGGATCCCTTAATCATCTTGTCTAAAATCTGACCTAGATGTCATGTCTTGGACGAGAATAGATAGGAATGTTAGTAGCTGGGTTGCATCCACAGAACAAGATGCTAAGGAAGAAGTGAGGCAAGACTGAGACCTGGGCCAACTAGTGTTTGTTTCTGTAAAAAAGAAAAAAAGGGGGTGGGGAGCAGGTATAGTAGAGCTGTGATCCAAGAGTTAGTTAGATCACATTTCCTTTCCTAGGTGACCTTAGGCAAGCCCTTTTGTCTCCCTATCTGCAGTCATTTTCCGCGTTCAGTCCTTCCTGTCTCCAGGGTGATAGTTCCTGCTTTCCCTCAAGAGGATCACCTGGGAAATAGGTTGTCTCTGAACTGGAAGGTTTTGTTCTCTTCACACTGTTCATGATTTTACGAAGCTCCATCATGCCTCCCCTGCACATTCATACACATTTTTTAGAGTAGTGGTACTTCTGAGCATGCACATAAGAGCACCAGGCCAATGGTCCACCTAGTCCAGCATCCTGTTCTCACAGTGGCTGACCAGATGCCTGTGGGAAGCCTGCAAGCAGGACATGAGCACAATGGCTCTGCCCACCTGTGATTCCCAGCAGCTGCTATTCAAGGCATGTTGCCTCTGGTGGTGGAGGTGGAATATAGCCATTGTGGCATTGATAGCCTTGTTGTCTTTGAATTGGTCTAGTCCTCTAGTCTAGACATCCAGTTCCCTAGCTGTGCTGCCATTAAATGTCAAACAGCATTAATTCCTTCCCTCCCACAACAACCAACAGTTTCTTCTGCCACTGTAGTTGCAAGAATAAATCATTAACTTGCCTTTATCATCTTGTGGAATGGAATATTGTCCTTTTGAGATAATATTTAGTAATAATCTGTTCTGTAGGGCTTTTGCAGTTCTCCAGAGATAAAATCAGGCTGTTGGTTGCAATACAGGAACTACCCCCATTTCGTGTGGGGTTTGCATTCCTGACCCTTGCACGCATTGGTGGAGCTCGTGTAAGTGCTCTCCACCCTGTTACGGTTGGGTTTTAGGCCCGGTTTGGGCACAGAAACTGCTTTGATCACCTTGTATGACTTCTGTTAAGAGGAAGACAGGGGAAATGTGTACCCATTAATTTGCCTCAACCTCTCAGTGGCTTTCCATCATGGTATCCTTCTGGAGTGACTGTCCAAGTTAGGGGTAGGTGGCACCACTTTTCGGTATTTCCGGTCCTATTTGGATGGCCATTTCCAGAGGGTGATAACTGGGGAGTGCTCTTCAGCCTCGTGGAGCTTTCAGTGTGGGGTTCCTCAGGGTTCAGTTTTATCCCATATTCTGAGTGAGGTCATCCAGAGTTTTTGAGTACATTGTCAGCAATATGCTGATGGCACAACAGTTACTCTTGCCTCAAGCCTTTGTAGTTTGGTGAGTGTTGGTGTGTGTGTTTTCAAACAAACCATGGGTAAGGAAAAGTATTGAATTTACACGTAATGTTAAGCCATGTTTAAAACAAGCCAATTTTCATAAGCCAGCAAAAACCCATGACTTCAGATCATCGGTTTTTGGCAGTAAATAATAGGTAAGCTGCTGGGCAGGGTACACACACAACACTAAAGCATAGTTTGATAAACTATGATTTAGCATTATGTACCAACCAGGTGATTGATTTGCTTAACCTGAATGCAGCATGTTCCAGATATCAGGAGGGCACTGAATTCTTGACTCTGTTCTTGTCTGACTTTTTGCAACTGCTTGAGAGAAGGAAGATGCAAATTAAGCTGTAACAGAGATTATTTCAGAAGTAGCACTTCAGACCACCTGACATGTTTTGGTCCGTAGTTCATAATTGACAGCGGTAAAGGAGTTAATTTCCTTCCCCTTTCTAAGCTTGCCTGTTAATGAATCTGGTCTCTGAGCACGTATTGAGCTGGCACTGCCAGGGGAATTTTTAACTCTCTGTATTTCCTGGGCAGGTGTGTTGCAGGCAGAGGGATTATTGGCAGTTTGTGAAGGACCTCCGTTGGCTGAGCCCACATGCTGCCCATCACATTGAAAAGGTGAGCTCATGTTTTGAGGAAAGAAGATCTTGGTTTTGCCAGGGGGTGGAGGACAAGTTTGTTGAGGTGAGCAGAAGTCACTTGCCTCTTTGTTGTTTTAAACCTTTACGGAAGGTCTGAAAGGCAAATCTTGTTGGGATTGTTTGCAGGAAGCCGGTAACTCTAATAAAAAGTGCTGACGGCAGGTGGGAGAGAGCTGATGGGAAACTCTTACCTGCAGCCCAAGGTTGATGAGGAAATGCAAGCAGCTTCAGACCTGAGGAAAGTTTAATAATAATAATAATTAATAATAACAATAACAACTGATTTATAACTGAACTATAACTGAATTCCCATCCAGCTCCCTTTGCCTGTTGCAGCTCAAGTTCTGACACTGGACCAATGGCGAGAGTCGTGATATAAAACGGGAAAATTGGCGTGATTGGAAAGCATATGTAGGTGTGTTGTATTGGGGCTGCTGCTACAGTCTCCATTTAGAGAATAATCAGGCAGGAAAATGGGGTCTGCTAAGGGCAGACAGCTTCCTCCTTCTCAAAGGGTTATAACACATCTCCGGCTTGCAAAGTGAGGCCATTATTTTCCCTGCTGTGCGAATGGGGAACTGATGCTGGTATAGAATGGCTTTCCGGCAGCCTAGGCTATGCTGCCTCTCATTTGTCAGCTGGTGCCTCAAGCAGCAGTCCCTCATGCACTTCCAGGGACAGTGGCAAATTGAGAGAGATGCTAAGAGGAGTGTGTAATCAGGGATCTTCTGGGACGCTGCTGTCCATTACCTGCTAGTCTCTGCCAGCTTTTCAGAGGAAGTACCATCTGTCTTCCAGTTTATCAACCTGTACGAGAACGGACAGCGGAACACCGACGGCGTCAGTGATCGAGCCATTGCAGAGGCGTGGCTCCAGCACAGCCTGCAGTTCCATTGCCTGTCAGCTCAGCTGAAGCCTCTGCTTGGGAACAAACAGTACACCAGGAAGTTCTATGCAGGTAAGATGAAACCCGGCCTCTTCCTCTTCTTTCTTGTGCTATGCTTCTTCTTTCTTGTACCCTGTGGCCTGCACTTGGCAGCCTGCAAACAAAAGGCAGCTTTCAGACGGACACAAGTGGCTTTTTTCTTCCTCCCCCTTCCCCAAAATTGAGGTTAAATTCCCAGGCTGGCAAATGTTGTTTAAAGGATGTGGAAGGGTCATGGCTCACTGGTAGGTAGTCTGCTTTGCATGTGGAAGATCGCAGTTTCAATCCCCAGCATTTCCACATAGGCCTGTAGAGCATGGGTAGCCAAACTAAGGCCTGGGGGCCAGATCCGGCCCAATCGCATTCTAAATCCAGCCCGTGGACAGTCCGGGAATCAGCGTGTTTTTTCATGAGTAGAATGTGTCCTTTTATTTAAAATGCATCTCTGGGTTATTTGTGGGGCCTGCCTGGTGTTTTTACACGAGTAGAATGTGTGCTTTTGTTTAAAATGCATCTCTGGGTTATTTGTGGGGCATAGGAATTCATTCATCCCCCCCAAAATAGTCCGTCCCCCCAGAAGGTCTGAGGGAGAGTGGACCAGCCCCCTGCTGAAAAAGTTTGGTGACCCCTGCTGTAGAGCCACTGCTGGGCATTGTACTACAATACTACTATTGCCCCGGGATCTTTGGATAAAAGGGCAAAGGAAAAAGGCACGTCTGTTGCTCCTCAGAATTTTTTGCATGTGCTCCTCTGGAGGTTTCCCAGGAGGGAATGTGCCTCTTAGGCTGGAAAAGGTTTCTCATCCCTGGGGGGGACGGGGACGAAGCAATGAGCTGTGCTGCCTCGTCTATTGTTTCACATCATGTCTTTTTTAACTGTTCTGTTGTATTGCTTTCACTTTATTAAAGCTGCTTCCTTATTTATCTGGCAGTTCATCAGTTTTCATATCCTCTTTTTGTGTTTCATATTCATGTTCTTTTAAACATGGATGACCTGGCTAAATTTGTTTTACTGAAGTGCAAATCCTCTGCCTAATATTTTTTTTTGATGTCTCATTCGCTCTGTACATTATATATGTGCACATACAAATGCAAACTAATAAATATGTCTGGAAAAGTAAGCAATAAAAAATGGGAAAATGCCAAAATACTATAACTGGCCTAAAAATATATATATTAAGAGCTTAACCAGTGACTCAAAAGGTAGTGAAAGAGGATTAGGCAATTCATGGGTGGCAAGGCTGTGTTCTGTCTCCCTTCTCATAATCAATATGTTCTTAAAACCAGTTCCTAGGATTCCCCAGTGGAAAGAGTGCTGTTGTGCTCATATCTTTTCTTGCAGTCTTCCCAAGAAGTATCAGGTTGGCCACTGTGAGAACGGAACGTTGGACTAGATGTGTTGCTAGCCTGATCTTGCATGCTCTTCTTAGCTTCTCTGGCAGCCCATGGCATATTTGAATGACATGTATGAACACACTGTGTGAACAATCCTGTAGTGACCTCTCGTGATAGACACCTTTTTCACTCTATAAGATGCACCAGACCATAAGACGCACCTAGTTTTTGGAAGAGGAAAACAAGGGGGAAAAAATACTCTGAATCCCAGAAGCCAGGACAGCAAGCAGGATCGCTGCGCAGCGATCCCGCTTGCTGTCCTAGCTTATGGGTTAGCCGCGCGCAGCCTCTCCCGGGCAGCGGGATGAAGGCTCCCCTTGCCTGGGAGAGGCTGCGTGCAGCTAAGCCAGAAGCCAGCACAACAAGCGGGATCGCAGCGCAGCGATCCTCCTGGCTGTCCTGGCTTCTTGCTTGGCTGCGCGCAGCCTCTCCCAGGCAAGGGGAGCCTTCATCCCCTGCCCAGGAGAGGGTGCGCATGGCTAAGGCTCCCCCAAGAGCCGCGCTCCCTTTAAAGAGCGCGCAGAGTGTGTGTGCAGCTCTTTAAACAGAGTGCTGAGCAGAGCCTCCCACCTGCATTCGCTCCATAAGACGCACACACATTTCCCCTTACTTTTTAGGAGGAGAAAAGTGCGTCATATAGAGTGAAAAATACGGTATGTGTTGTTCACCACTCTTGGGTACTTTGGTTGGTCTGATCCTGTGGCCTGCAGGGAGGTTGAAACAGCTTCTCTTTTCTCACTGTCTGGGGTGTGCTGAGGTTCCTGGGGCGAGAGGAAAGGAAAGCAGTTTCCCAAGCTGTAGGGACAGTGCATTGTCTTGTGCTTTCAGCTGTTGAGCATGATAGCAGTCAAGATGCAGCACAGCACATTGCCTAAAAAGAGCCAGTGTACAGAACACGTAATATGGATAACACTGAAAGTCAAGTACAGGACAGACATGGAAACCTCAAACTCCTGCACTAAAGATAAACATTTAGGTAACTAAATTTCTTTAGAAAAAGGCCTGCATCTCAGTCAAGAAGGAAGTCTTCTCTGTTGGCCTTCTCTTGGGAGACCCAGGCTTAATTCTTGCTGAGCTGTAACTATTTGATACCAAAAACCGAACAAAAATCTGCATAGAATACTACAGCGTCAAAGACAAGGGTTCTAGTCTAGCCTTCTCCTGACATGCTGGTTTTCAGTGTGCAAGGGATATTTCCATTGCATGAGCCCTCACCTGCAGTCTGAAGTGGAACAGGCTTACCACTTAAGTGAGAACTAGGCCTCTGGGGCTCTGCTTTTATGGCAAAGAGTAGAAAGAATAAATGCCCAGGAACAAAGGAAGCTGCCTTATACCACATCAGACCATTAATCCAGCTAGGCCAGAATTAGCTGCTCTGACTGGGAGCGGCTCTTGCAAGACCATCTGGAAAAGTCTTTCCCAGCCCTACTATCTGAAATCCTTTTTACTGGGACGGAGCCGGAGACCTTCTGCATTCAAAGCATGTGATCTACTACTAAGTAATGGGCCCTTTACTTCCTTAACTCCCAAACCCTTGCTGGTGCTCTTTTGTATCCTCAGCCCCCGCATGCTTATGATCACAGCCTGTTGATACAAAGCCTTAAGTGTGTAGAGCTTGTACCATGAAGGCTGGGGAGGCGGGGGGTCCCTTGTCCTAATTGGCATGCCATGAAGGGAGACATTCAAGAGGCCTTTGTTGTTGTAACACAGCTGCAGAGTCCGTTTCTGCAATTCTTCTGTTGAGATGGAGTGTCCATGGGTGATGCAACTGTCGAGGAACATACTAGGGGACTGTTCCTGCAAAGGTAGCTTCTTCCGTGACTGTGTCTAATTGTAGGAACTCTCTGGTGACAGATGTGGCACGAGAATCATTTACACAGGAACCCATCCCTGCTTCACTGCGGTGCAAACTACTAAGTTGTGGAGAAGGCAAGCCTAGAATTCTCCTGCTTGACACGATAGATTTCCAGTGTGCAGGGAAGTGGCATCAGCAGGGTTTGTACTCGATGACACCTGACCTGGCCAACTCCCTGATTGTATGTCAACTGGGAAGTGCTAAGTGAGTGAAAAGCAGAGGTGCAAGGATACTTGTCCCAACACCTTCATTTAGGTGGCCGTCTCATTTATAACTTGCAAGAGGCTTCTGAAGGCTGCCCCACAACCATAGAAATCTTTCCCCTGTTAATTCATTGGGCATTGAATGCTTTCTGATAAGGACTGTAAGACAGTCAAGTCTGGGTTTTAGTAGTTCAGGGCTACTTTTTTTAAAAAAAAAAAAGTCTTCAGTATTTTTGCTGGGGATCCTTTTATTTTTGGTTTTTATTTGGCTTACTTTTTTTTTAAACAAACTGCTCAGCACCCTTGAGGAAGAATAGACAGCTAAGTATCACGTAGCTTGTAGGAAGTCCCTTCCTTCCTTCCTTCTGAAAGTCCCTTGGGTACTTCTTCTCTTCTGTAGCATGAAGCCCAGAGGACTGGGACATTAGGAATGCAAATACTGTAAAGGAACAATAAGCCAATACTATTGTATTTTAATATTCTATTGAAAGCTGCCCAGAGTGGCTGGGGCAACCCAGCCAGATGGGCGGGGTATAAATAAATAATTATTATTATTATTATTATTATTACAGCCTGAGTTTTCCTTTTCTTTTATTTTCCTTTTTGCAGACTCAGCATTCCTGCTCAGTGATGCTCATGTGACAGCCATGTTACAGTGCTTGGAGGCTGTCGAACAGAACAACCCCCGGCTGCTAGCTCAGATAGATGCATCTATGGTGAGAAGGGTCCTCATTGCTTCTTGTTTGTGTCCCCTCCCCTTTTGCTCATTGCTTCCCTCCTCCCAGATGCTGCTCTGCTGTTGTCCTGCACACAATATCTCATTCAGGAGCAAGCAGGGGACTCTTGAAGTGCCTTGACTGCTTGACCCCAGAGGTTAAATGCCCCAGTGCATTTGGTGTAGCTCTGCAAAATGGCTGGTCAGGAGGAAATTGCTCAGCCAGCTATATCTGTGAGAAGGCAGATTGCAGTGCTGGTTCAGAAGCATCTGTCAGGTAGACTGGACCCAGGGGGATTTTCTCCATTGCTTCAGGGTTTGTTATTAGTTGCTCCACTTAGCTTCCAGGCCTGCTTTCAGAAAGAGCCATTCCTGAAGCCACAGTGGATAAGACATGAGGAAATTACTGGGCTACTTCTAAAGAATAGCTGTCAGTGAAATAGCTGCTGGGGAAGTTGTGGGTGACTCTTCTTTCTTGGAGGTTTGAAAAGAAGCTTGGCCAGGGATCAGTGAGTGTGCTTTAGCTATGTCACCTTGGGGCAGATGTTGGATTTGATGAGTGGCTTTCTGTGGTGCCAGAAGTCAAGTGGGAGTTCCTCAATAAGATGATCAGCAACGGTTCACAAACTTCTCTGAAACGCTGCTTGCCCACCTTTCCCTGCAACACAGAGCTTTCTTAGGGCAACACTTAACATGGGACAACAGTGTTGATAAGGCACAGCCCCTAGAATGTGCCCTCTGCAACACCCAGGGATTCCACGGCAGCTGATCTGGGGTTCACGGGCTAAATAAATAAATGTGGACCCTGTTCCTTGAATATGGATTGATTCAGATAATCCACTGGATTCCTTCCATTTCTGGTTCTATAGCTCTACTTCCTTGTGTATTCCTTGTGCATTAACTAGGTCCTTCTTTCAGTTTGCCAGGAAGAGCGAGTCCTCTGTGCCTGTGACAAAGAGCCAAAGTCTCACAGCGCTTCCTGGATCCATATGTACCCCTCCAGCTGAATGCACAACCCACCGGTATTTTGGCTCCTTCTCAGGTCTTTACTCCGCCTCTGCCAGCATTCAAGGTGAAAGCTCCAGCACCTCAAAGTGCTGTAGTTTAGGTTGTGCTTTTCTGTTGCCATTTCTGTTTCTTAAAATACTCAAGTTCCTTCTTCCCCTTCTTCCCCTACCTCTTTCCAGACAGGAGACCATCAAACACTTGGGTTTGCAGTGGCACCAGCCAGCCTCAGGAAAACTCCCAGTGTGCCTCATCTCATTGGCAGCCGGAGGGCAGGTCCCCCCAGTGGCAAGCCCCTCCTCTCCCACACCTCACCGTCTCTCCCCCGAAAGATGCCTCCCTTCCTGGCGAGATGAGCGCCAGCACCTCGGCCAACGATGACCAGTGGGCAGCCAGCCAGGATGACACAGACGGGCCAGAATACCTGGCGATTGGGAACCTGGGCCGGCAGAGTCGGGCTTGCGGTAGCCCAGCCCAGTCCGGCACGTCCACTAGCAACAGTGCTGAGAGCAGCACCTCCAACCTGTTTTCGTCCAGCAGCTCCCAAAAGCAGTCCGTTTCCTCCTTGGGAGATCAGGGAGCAAGTGGTGGCAGCAGCAGCAGCCGAGGGATGAGCCTCTTCCGAAGGTCCAGCTTCTCAGAGGGTCAGACGGCAGCTTCCTATGGGGGGCTCAAGAGGAGCCACGTACGCTCCCATTCAGACACCAATGTGGCCTCTGGGAAAACTCACGGTAAGGTGTGGGCAAAAGAGTTGGATATCTTAGGACTGCTGCTGTTGAGCACAGACTCAACTGCCTCTGGGAAAACTTTCAACTTCTATAATGGTCCCTGCCCACTTAACAGACAAGACAGGATTTGCATGAAAGGTGTTACAATGAATGAATAGCAGGAATGATGTACAAGGCAGCTAAGCCCTACCCTCCCACCCATACTTGCTATAGCTCAGGCTTTTGCAGCGGTGGGGGGGATCTCTTTGGTTGGTTCCATGGGCCAGGTCCTTAACAGAATCGGCTTTGTGGGCCAAATTTGACGGGTGCTCAGAACCACCCACCTGTCAAAATCCCTAGCAGGAGCGATGTCAAAATGGAGGTGAGTGCAGGTGTTTCACAAAGCGTTTTTGTAAACCACTCTGAAGTGCCTGACACCCACCTTTCAGCCTTGCTCCAGCTCCAAAGAGCAAAAGGCTAAGCTGATCAGCGGAGATTAAATCCTGCTTCCTTGGCTGCAGGATCCTGTTCCCTGCTTGGAACAGGGTGTGCAGCCAGTATAGCATCAAACCCTGTTCTCCTGCCTATCAGCTGACATCATCAGGGGTGTCAGCTGATGGGCAGGGGTGCATGGCTTGAGAGAAAATGGTTTTGTGAGCCAAACTGGATTGATCTATGTTGTGTGTGGAACATAGGAAGCCCTTTTCATGGGAACAGAGGAAGTTGCCTTACATTGACTCAGACTCTTGGTCCACCCAGCTCAGTAATGTCTACATACTGACTGACAGCTCTCCAGGGTTTCTTGTGGGGGTGTCTCCAAGCCCTACATCTGCATGCAAAGCAGAGGTTGTACCACTGAACTGGTGCCCTTCCTATGGTATTGTATTAAAGACTAACTATGAACTGAGTTTTGAAAGGCTTTGTTAGAGAAGCAGGTCTTGAGGGGGAAGCTAGAAATTTGGTGAACAGAAAGTTGCAGCTGTGTGACACTTCTCAATACCTTTTAACCCCCCCCCCTTGTCCCACTTTGCCCCCGTCAGTCAACCTGGTTCACCTTTCCCTTTGATTTGTGACATACTTCATAGATGGTCTTAGGGGAGCAGGTAGAAGGAGATCAAGCTGGGAAGATGAGCTGTTACAATTATCTATCAGAGAAAAGCAGACAGGGAGCTCCCAAAGCAAGTGGTCAAAATTCATGGCTGAATAATCCATATTTCATGAACCCACTGTTGCCCATGTCTGCCAGTCACCCTCATCTCCTGTGATGCCCCTTCTCAAATGCTTTCCTTGGCTGCCTTCCCATCCCCTTTCATTTCCAGCAGAAATTCCTTGGTTCTCCTGCCTCTAAAGCTGGCCACAGCCTTGCTATTCCCTTGGTTTCCTTTACAGAGCTGTCTGTGACTTTGGTCTTCTAACCACAGCTGTGTGATGATCTTCTAACACAACTTTGCCTGTTCTCCTTTCCCGCCCTTCAGTTAGAATAATAGAATCATAGAATTGTAGAGCTGGAATGGACCCTGAGGATCATCTAGTCCAACCCCCTGCAATGCAGGAATATGCAGCTGTCCCATATGGGGATCGAACCTGCAACCTTGGTATTATCAGCACCATGCTCTAACCAACTGAGCTATCCAGTTGTGGAAGTTCCTCTCTGGACAAGTACAAGATGCCATCTCTCTCACTTCTTTCACATCTCCCCTCAAAACCTCCCTTTCCCCCCTGTGCAACATTTGTTTTAACCTTTTAATCCCTGGCCTCAGTTGCAACCACACCTGAGTACAGGTAATTGCACTTGGTCACATTTGCTTGCTTCTCTTCTCGCTCCCTCTCTTGACTTTCTGGCCGGCATTTGGATTGTAGGCTCCTTGGAGACAGAGCCCCTCTCACTTGCTCAAGAAATCCTGCAAAGTGCTATGTACACTTAGGCTGCAGAAATAACAAATTGTATGTCAAACTTCCTTCTCCGCACAGCATTCATATAGTTGCTGATGTAGCCATGGAGATACAGAGTCACATTGGGTAGCTTTTTGTTGAGCTACTGACCCCACCCCATAAATCCATCATGCTGCACAGAGCACCATTATTCTTTACCCCTCTCAGCCAGTAGTATTTTAACTTTGCCCACATCTAGAAATGCACTTCTCGAGACAGTGAATATCATGCTGAGAAAGGGATTGTAAAGCTTCCTGCCACAAGTAGCAAGACTCATCCATAGGCATGGTACCCTCAGTTAATTTACACACACAATAGCAGGCCCAGTTCCTTGACCCCTGCTCTGTGACAGCTGGAAATAAAGAAAATCATGCCAGCAAATAGCGGAAGAGAGCTGGAGAGTCCTTGTGGCTTGTGAGGGAACCCTCCCCAGAGCCTGAAGAGGACGTCAATGAGGGCAGAGGAAGCCCTGAAGAGACCTGAGGTGCAGCAGGGCTTTGTTTAGGCTGCTCAGCCTCCCCGCTTAATAGCTGACATGCGGGGTAGCGCAGCAGCAGCAGCTGCTTCTGCTTTCTTGAGCATCCTCCGTCCAGCCCCAGAGCTTTAATTCTAGATATTTTGGTCTGGATTGGAGAAAGAGCAGTAAACCAGGGGGAAATAGGCATTTAGAAGCTTTTTAGAGGGTGCTGTCCAATTTACACGATTTCACTTATGCGCACAGGGGCCCGGAACTATGTACAGGGGGACGCCTGTACTATGCTTAGCATAGGTGTTAATCCCACACTAGTTAGCTGCTCCTTTGCTCAGAATTCTGCAAGATGGACCCACAGAGCCTGACCTGCCACCCTAGAGGCCGCCATCAGTGTCATGCACTTGATTCCTGCAGTGGCTGCAAGATCACCAGCCTTGGTCACTGTGTTTCTTTATAGTATTCTGCATGAGCATATTGGTGAGATTGTGTGGGGCTGCTGGAAAAAGGATAATGCTGAGGCCAACAGCAGCCACAGCAAGCGGCAAAGAAAAAGAGAATTACAATTGGGCAGAAGAACTTGGTGGACCTGAAATGACTGATAGGCTCTTTTTTTTTTTTGAAGAAAATGACTCTAAAGTTGGGGTCCCAAACATGGCACTCATTAGCATCATGGTTCCTTGGATTTAATTGTTGTTTTTGCTTTTTGTTTTAAATGGTGCTTTGGACAGTTGCCTTTTTTGCAGGGGTGGGGGTGTGGGAGGTTGCTTTTGGGGAGTATAGGTGCTTTGCCTGGTTTTGGTGGGGGAAGGATTCAGTTACCCACAACAGTTTCTTAGATTATCAAGTGTGCCCCTGGGCCCCCCAAATTTGTGGCCTTGTTTTGGGATCTCTACTCTGTTGTATTGTTCATGGTATGGGCAATGGCAGAACCTTTTGGAGGTCTTTAAAGGGAGAACAAATACAACATCTCCAAAGTGTGGCAGACAGGATTCTGCCTTGGTAAGTAACTTTCCTCTCTCTTTTTCTCTCTCTCCCTTCACGCTCCCTTTTCTGCTTTGCTGCCTGTCCTTAGGGGGGCACAGAGATATCAGCATTATAATAGAAGATCCTGTTGCAGGTTTGGGAGCCAGCACATTGCAAACCCCTTCATCAGCATCTTCTGCACTGACTGCAAGGTCTTTGTAAAATACAAACCCCCTGGTGTCAACCTCAAGAAGCCTCCAACAACTTCAGCATTTTGATTTGTAACATTTCTTTTCACCCCATAATGAAGGTTCTCTGGGCGACAAAAGAGTTGTTTTTTTAAACTATTCTTGTTGGCCCATTGTTGGTTACTGGGCTTTCTTCTGCAAGGTGAGCAAGCTCAGAGGTCTACCTGCCTAGTTTTTAAGGTGTGGTAGGAAGGAGATTCATTCCTGGTGGCTTTTGGCCTGAATTCAGGGCACTATGTACATACGGGCCTTCATTACTTGAAGCTACTCGGTGCTACTCAATGTGTGGGTTCTTGTGAAAGGGTCTTGGGGGAGTGTTTTGTGTCCTGCAGAGTTTGCAGTTAACCATTTTGACCCAAGAAGCCACCATTGCTCAGTTTTTTGGCATGCTCTGAGATGTCCAAGTGCAAAGATCATGGCTTTCTACTTCTTGGTGCAACCCATATGGCAAAGCTTTTTGATAAAAGAGATTTTGGTCTGCGTTCGGAGCTTTGTCAAATTGGTTATGATGCCAAAAGTGTCAATTTATAGAGTGGTTCTATCCAGTCTAAACAGCTCTGCAAGGACTGCCTCATTTGTTGTATTTTTCCTAGATGAGGAAGACTTCCCTGTAGCTTATATTGGACAGTGATATTTCACATTGCATAGCTGTCACATGCGGGTTCTGCATTGCTTCCTACATGGAAGTGCATTTCATATTGGGGGCAGGGCGGGCAGGAATATAACCTATGAAGTGGCCCTAAATTGGAACTGACCTTCTGAGCTATTGAAGTTGACACCAGTGTCTCCTTTGCCTTGTTCAACCCTCTCCTTTGCCATTGCATGTTCTGGATGTACACACTTTCAAATGTTGATTTCCCTCCATCACCTTCTTTCCATGCCATTATGAGCTGGGATAAAGCACTAAAACCAGCTGCCGTCCCGTTCAGCCTTTGTTGCCCCTGGAACTTCAGTTGTTGGGGGAGGTCAAGCCCACGCTCTGGCCCAAGTGATGCAAGCCTTTCCCTATAGTAGCTGTTTCTCAGAGGTTGCCTTGTTCCTAAACTTGAAATCTAGGTCAGGACAGACTTCTGTGTGTGGTCAGGAAGCTGGAGAACGGCCACTGTGGACAAGGCCTTGTGACCTGGTCCAGAGTTTCAGCAGTGACTTCATAGGAATGTTTCAAGAAGGGATAACCACCATAGTATGCATGTAAGTTGATTTTATAGTGGTGCAACAGTCTAAGAAACAAGGATAGTTACATTAAAAAAACCCCCAAAACCGAATTATCCAGGTGAAATGTAACTGATGGTCACGCTTCTCTTTCTATATTGGCATAACCCTCCTCCTCAATGCCAAGGCTAGATAAAAATATCTTGAGCTTTTGAGCTGTGCTTTGCCTTTGAGTCTCCAAGGGTAGCAAGAGGCGGGAGTTACTGCTAGGCACTGGTGTCCCCAGGAACTTTTAGTTTCAGAAATGGTTATGTTACGTGGCCATGTGGGTGAAGGTGGTCCCTGGTATGTTGAGCCCAAACCATTCAGCACTTTATAGATGTAAAACAGCATAGTTTAATTGTGCGCCAAGGATTCAGTGCATACTTTGGAGCGGCCTTCATAGTAAGTACCTGAAGCTTCTGGAGAATCATCAAGCCAAGCTTTGCAACAGAGTGCTTTATGGTGGTCTCACAGGAAAGCTTTTATTATGGCACTCAGTAGACAACAACTTGCCTATGTTTGCCTAGGGGAGGGATGGGGAACCTTGTCAGGTGCTGCTGAACTCTCAACATCCCTAATCATGGATCAGGCTAGCAGAGGCTGATGGAAGCTGGTCTCCTAAATACACTGGAGGACCACAAGTTAAATTGGGATACTGAACCTGACTCTCTCCAAGATCTAGACTAGCTTGTTAGAATACCCCCCTGCTTGAACACATGCATGATTTCTGCTCCTGTCCATGAAAGTTCACCCCACAGCCTGCCTGCCTTCAATGGTTCCTTCTGGGCTCCTGTTTGCCCAAATGTTCCCGCATCTTCCATCTTGTTGACTTTATTTTTTTCATATATTTCACGATGTATCACTTTGTCCCATTTAATTCTGTTCATGCCCCGTCCTGTGGCTCGTTCTGATCATAGCGATTGACTCCATCTTTCTTTATATTATCCCTAGAGTCCAGTGGAGACATTTCCAGGTTCCAAGGCAGCATGTCCTGCTCAATGCAGAGCAGCCAGATGAGCACCCCTGGATCTGTTTACATGGAATACGGTGAGCACTGTAGGGCGTTCGTTGGGTTATTTTTTGCCTGTTTCTCAGCTCTCCTTTGGAGTTGGGTATCAGCATGGTGTGTGAGCCTTTTCTAGTTTTTGATGCAGGTTTTTGCTAAGAGCTGTGCCCCTCCAGCTTCAAATGGCCTTCAGCAGGGGTAGCCAATGTGGTGCACCCCCCATTTGTCATTAGACTACAACTCCCATCACCCCTGGCCATTTGCCATGCTGGCTCGAGCTGATGAAAGTTGGAGTCCAACAAAATCTGGAAGGTACCCCATTGGCTAAAAGGTAAAGGGACCCCTGACCATTAGGTCTAGTCGTGGCCGACTCTTGGGTTGTGGCGCTCATCTTATTGGCCGAGTAAGCTGGTGTACAGCTTCTGGATCATGTGGCCAGCATGACTAAGCCACTTCTGGCAAACCACAGCAGCGCACGGAAATGCCATTTACCTTCCCGCCGGAGCAGTACCTATTTATCTACTTGCACTTTGACGTGCTTTTGAACTGCTAGGTTGGCAGGAGCAGGGACCGAGCAACGGGAGCTCACTCCATCGCGGGGATTCGAACCGCCAACCTTCTGATCGGCAAGTCCTAGGCTCTGTGGTTTAATCCACAGCGTCCCCCGCGTCCCTTCCACATTGGCAACCCAAGGCCTATTGATAACAGAGAAGCAGGAGCTAGAGCCAGCACAGACCTTGCAAGGTTTTCCAAATGACTTTGCATCTTCCACCATTCCCAAAGGATTCTGACTGCCCTAGTCCTGCGTGAGCCACCCCTTGACAAAGTTCATAGGAATGGAACAGTAATTTTCCTTTAACTTTTCTTTCTCCAACAGATACCGGGCAGTATCTAAGCTCTGGGGAAGGGATGTTCCGGAGGCCCTCAGAAGGCCAGTCCCTGATAAGTTACTTATCTGAGCAAGATTTTGGCAGCTGTGCAGACTTGGAAAAGGTAGGCAATAGGAGAAGTGAAATGTGAGATTAGCAGGGAGCTTGCGTGAAATAGTGAGAGAAAAACACAGAGAACAGTGACTCCCAGGATATATGGCCAGTGCCTGGGCGGGTGTGTAGCTGCCTGGAAACCATATATATATGCTTGGGGTCTCTTGCTTGTCTAAGATGACAGGAATGTCTTTGGCACTCAATTATTTCAGGCAGTATCAATTCCTTACACCTCATAAGATTCCTGATAGGGTGAGGAAGGGCTGCAGGCCATCTCGGTCATCTGATCCCCAAGGCCTTTCTATTCCTGTTAGGTCGATAAGCTGGCTGAAGTCCAGCAGTATTGAAATGTAAGGATAGCAATCACTTTCTTTGTGGTCCAAAGTATCTATTTATGTGATTCAGGCAATTAAGGGAAGGGCTGACAATAAAATAATCAACACTAGCCCCCAAGTTAGCAGTGTTTTAAACATGCCCTCTTTTTAAGGATCCTCGCGAAAAATATTTCTCAGAGTTTAATGTCGGGAATAATTTTGTTTCTGTTGTTTTATTTTCTGTCTGATAATGAGAACTATGTGATCTGTGTGTTTCCTTATTTGCATTGGCAGACAGGAAACTTAACTTTGTGGCTCACTTTTGAATGTTCCATTTGTTTTTGTTATGACTTTGAGCTAAACAGTAAAGTTATTACTAATGCGGTTGATAGACAAGTTCTGGCCTTGGCAAATTTTTTTAATGCAACATTTAAAAACTCGCTCCCCCAACCATAAGGGCTAAAAAAAATATTTGGGAGTAGGTTGGTGGAAATGAAGCAAGCCAAAGATTTCTGTGCATGTTCATATTCTACAACAGTGTAGATTTTGCACAGGGCTGCCAAAGTTTTTTTTTTTTTTTTTTTTACCGGGCTTGAGTATTGAAAGATATTTAGACAGCTGTCATGCCACCTATCCCACCCCTCTGCAAGCCCATTGTCTCTTTCTCTAGAGAACTGCTCCCTCCTTTTGAGTCTTGTGCAAAAGTTAACTCTGCTGCTTCTCCTCTTCCCTTCACCCCAGGAAAATGCTCACTTCAGCATCTGCGAGTCGCTCATTGCTGCCATTGAGCTGATGAAGTGCAACATGACGAACAGGCAGCTGGAAGAGGAGGAGGAGGACAGCGACAAGGAGATCCAGGAGCTCAAACAGAAAATCCGCATCCGCCGACAACAGATCAGGACGCGGCACCTGCACCCAGCGTACCCGGAGATCAGCTCAGACAGTGGGTGCTTCCTTCCAGCTCTTCCTTTTGCTGTGTTGAAGGCTTCTTTGGGGATATAAGTGACTGTGGATCCCTGAGGCTATTTCCAAGGGTGCAGATCCTGGATAGTGCCACAGCTTGATATCCTCTTGCCAAAGAAACCTTTATACTTGTGCCAGTTCAGCAAGATTAATGGATGGCCTTCTGCTTCTTATCATGTCAGAGCATGAATGAGTTGCACTGAAGCTTTCCTTCCTGACCCCTGGAAGTGCGGTTCAATCCGGGTGTTGTTTTTCAGGATCTATCCTTGGTAGAAGCTGGCAACGAAAAAGAGATAGAAATGAGACTCCTGGGGCGAGGGGGGCGCGCGACTAATGTCTATGTTCCATACCAAATTCCACCCTAGTGTAGTGCAGATTACGGCTTTGTTTGTGTGTGCAGCATCTGAGGGTCACAAAACACCTAGAGGGTTTAGCCTTGCCTTTTAGTTTTGTCATAGGAGTCAATGGCTGGAGCAGGAAGTGGCTGGAGGAGGAAGTGGCCTGCTGGAAATCTAACTCTCCCCCACTCAGGGCATCCTTGCTTCCTTCATCTCCTTTTTAAAGAAGTCAGCAAGGAGGCTCATGGTAACAGACTCATGTGAATGAGGACGAAAGGAGGCAGTCTGATAAGATGGAAAAGGCTTTATGTGCATTTCAGGGAGAAAGAGAAACATTTTTCTCTGGGGCTCACTCAGGAGGGACTGGTCAATCCAAGCAGGCAAGAAGACCTATACATGGGCCATGCTGATCTCGTACTCTGCAGATTTAGCCCTACACTCTTCTCAGCTGGCACTTAAGTTGACTCTGTCCTGTTGCAATAGAAATAAACGTTGGGTCCCTCCTGGATGCTGGACTTGGAAATAGTTTCCTTAGTTCTGTGGTTTATTTAAAAGGTGGTTTCGCACTTGGGTAACAAACAAAGTGGTGTAGAAGTGAATTCTTACCACATGTGTATCCTGGATTACCCCAAGATGGAGCTGTTTTGGATAATAATAATAATTTATTATTTATACCCCACCCATCTGGCTGAGTTTCCCCAGCCACTCTGGGCGGCTTCCAATCGAGTGTTAAAAACAATACAGCATTAAATATTAAAAACTTCCCTAAACAGGGCTGCCTTCAGATGTCTTTTAAAGAGAAGATAGCTGCTTATTTCCCTCACATCTGAAGGGAGGGCGTTCCACAGGGCGGGCGCCACTACTGAGAAGGTCCTCTGTCTGGTTCCCTGTAACCTCACTTCTCGCAATGAGGGAACCGCCAGAAGGCCCTCAGCGCTGGACCTCAGTGTCCAGGCTGAACGATGGGGGTATACCGGACCGAGGTATACAGGATCCAAACCAATAGAGCTTCTGTGGTTGTCTAAGGGTGTGTGTGTATAGTTTGGCTTATTGTCTTGAGGGCTGCCTGATTATTAGGATGTGTATCAGTTGTGAAATGGGCAAGTGTCTAATCATTTCCATACTTCATTAACATGCAGGTATTTATTAAAAAGTTGGCCCTAAGTTTTTGTGCTTCTGGTCTGTATTTATAGTCTCAGCATAAGAGGTTCTGTGAATTATCTGAGAGCCCCTAGTTATCCACAGGCACTTCCTTTCCCCTTGTTTCATCACTGGGTTAAACTTTTGATCATGCAAAACTCATCAATGAGGTGACTTGAGTGAAGAGAGAGAACTTTCTCCTGCAACTTCTATGATTCCTTTTTAAAACACCTAAACCTTTACTGAGCATTGTGCACAGATTTTAAAAGAAGGCAGTCCTTGCCCGCAGGAACTAATAGACATGGTACAAGAGGGGAAAGGGATGGAGAAGGAAATAAGTGAAGTCATGTGCTGCTTCTTATTGTGCTTATAATGGCCAGCTTGAATTAATGTACTGGCCGAGGGTGATGGGAACTGTAGTCCAAAGCATGGAGGGTGCCAGGCTGGCCAAGGCTGAACCAGACAGATTCTGACGTGCACTGCAGTCTTTCTTTTTCTACCACTGTTCTCCCAGGTCTTATGGCAACAGACAGTGGATCCCACTTCAGCTCCCGGGACTCGACACACTTGTCTGACTCAGGTTCAGCAGAAGAGGTTGACGAGTATGAGATTAGAGGTAAGATGTAATTGGTGTAATGAGCCTTATGCATACGAAGCTCCCTTATACTGGGACAGTTGGTCCATCTGACCCAAGATTGTTTGCCCAGGTTGACAGTAGCTCTCCAAGGTCCTTGGCAAAAATGCTTCCAGGCACAAGTCCGAGATCCTTTTTAACTGCAGATTTCAGGGACTGAACCTGGCACCTTCTCAGCAGGACTCTGTGTGCGACTCTGAAGACAATAATCTTTGCCTGCATTGTCCAGCTCTTAAAATGGGAGTGACATAGTTCTTTAGTATCAGAACAGTGGGCCCAACAGGAATGGAAAAGCACACACTATGGGCCTTGGGAGGATAATTGTGATTATCATTCTGTCGGCATGAAGGTGTCCTTTGCTGATTGGTCCTTCCAGTGAAGATGCAAATTTGAAGGCTGTTACAATGGGAGGAGGCTTGCCCATGCTTGCTTATTCCAACATGAAGCTTACTGTTTGAATCTTCTCCAAAGGCCTGTTCACATGGCAGAATTGGGCCGGCTTTTGAAAGGAAGGATCAGTTCCGAATTTTAAAAATGGGAAGTTGTAGAGGAGGTACTTGCACTTGGAACAGCCAAAGCTAGTTGTGCAGAGTGCAGGATCAGTCCCAGTGCACATATTACCAGGGCTGGAGACCACAGTGTGTGTGGAGTTTGGCCATTAGGGAAGTGAGGCAATCCTTATTCTGCCTGTACATGATTACCCTGCTCCTGGCAAAGAAGAGCATGGCAGACAAACCAGCCCAGCAAACAGCCTTACAAAAGGAGACTAGAGTAGCTTGGGTGATGCTCCCTAACCCCTGTGGAAGCTTCCTAGTCAAGTTTGTTCCCTGTCAAACTTTTTAAGAGAGATCGGAGAAACAAAAGTAAATAGTCTACCTTTTTTTGGCATCGGCCACGAAACACTGCTGGTTTGAAACTTGGAAACTCACTTTGAAGCAAGGAATAGCTAAGCAGCCAAGACCCGGAGGAGCAGTTTTGCGGGTGGCCTGGCTGTGCTTGGAATACTGTGTGTTGGGGAGAGGGAGGAGGGGAAAGGATCGAGAGCTCAGAGTTGGTGGGATCTTCTGAACCCCATAATTCAGTGGTTTTCAAACTCTATCCTGTGGAATTCTGGGACTCCCCAGAAGCCTCTTAGAGGCTCCCCAATGAAGTCAGCTTGCACCAGCAAGGAGGGGGTGTCAATTGCATTATCTGGTGCATTTTGGATTACAGTGGGGGCCTGGCCAGTACCCTATGTGTGTGTGTGCGCGCACACAACTATGCTCCAGAATAATTTGTGATGTGCAAGGGTTACTTGGCAGACAAATTTGACATGGAAAGAATTCCCTCAGGGTAGAAAATTTGAAAGCCACTGGTCTGGTTTCAAGGGCCCTGTGCTATTGGGAGTCTCTCCTATCCTTGCTCTGGTTGTGCTTACACCCTCTCCCCCCCCCCCCTTCTTGCGCTGACATGCAATATTTTGTCATCACCGTATCATGCAGATGGTAACGATGGATCTAACCTGACTCAAATATCCAAGAACGGCCTGTCTGTCTCAATGGCTTCCTTGTTTTCAGGTAGTAACCTCGCTCTGTGCGTGTCTGCCTGTCTGTGTCACGTGGGCACAACTAGCTAGATCACCCTTGGGGTGTATTGCATGTCATGCCTTAGGTGCTCACCTGTAGTGTTTGCATGTTACAGAATTCCCTCCCTCCCTTCTATAGTCAGTGTATATTTCCACCTTTTGGTGCTAAGAATATAAACAGAGGTGAGAGCAAAACAAAGCAAAAACCGTAGGGGCCAAAGTCTGGTCTAAACCAGGCGGTTTTGACAAAGCAGCAAAAACCTATCAGTTGTACAACATACATGGCCCCACTGTGGGAGGGACATTTCTGTTACAATCTATCTGGGACTTCCTGAGCCCTTTCTTTTGCAGTCCACTGAAGGCTACAAAAGCAGGGATATCAAATGCAAACTGTCATATTTTGACTGGCATAGTGACCAGTTTGAACTGTGTTCTCTCTCTCTCTCTCTCTCTCTCTCTCTCTCTCTCTCTCTCTCTCTCACACACACACACACACACACACACACACACACACATTCTTGAGTGACTAACACATCGTAACCAACTTATTTCCCTGTGTGTGCGTCGGGTAAGCTAAACAGCTAGCAGCTACTTCCCTGCATGGCTTATAAGCTTTCCACCTTACCCCACGGTAGTCTTGTTCACTTCCTACGGTTCTCGCTCTCTTAGCTGCTTGCTGGTGTTGATAGAAGGATTGGCCAGTGTGAGCAACTATGGCTAGCAAAACTTTTGGGGACCTTTTAAGAATTGACAAACCAGGTCAGATTGATGGCCTTTCTGCCGATGGTGGACAACTAGGTGCCCTGTGGAAGTTTACAAGCAGGGCCTGATGTGATCTTCCGCATCATAGATAAATAACCCACAGTATCTAGCAGTCTGTAACTCCTCCTCTCTGAAATGGGGGCCATCAATAGCCACTGGGCAACTAATCTGCCATTTAGTTATATAGAGTATAGTTGCTTTTTAAAGCCATTTGTTATAACAGCCCCCCACAGAATTCTGGCAAAATGGGGTGTTAGGTGATGTTAGGTGAGGGAATATGTGGCTTAAACTTGGGAACAACCTACTCATTTTCTGATGGGAGAACCACCTATCAAGCCATGCCTTGGGAGCAGCAATACTTGGGTGAACAAAGCATCTCTTCCCTCCTGGTATGTGCCAACATGCTCAGGAACTGCGGCCACCTTAGAGGTCTCTGTAGCCATCTCTCTTCCTAATGGGAAGGATGCAAGCAGCTACGAATCAATGCCTCATGTTTCCAACCAGGCACAAATTGGGGTGGAGAGGATCAGATAAAATTGGGTTAGATGCCAGATGTGGCTTGTGTTTATTTTAGTCTTAGAAACCTCGAATGCAGGCTCTGACACCCTTCTTGAGGCGCTCTGTGTGGATGGTGCAGAAAGTGGGCAGACTTTGAAGTGGTCCATTGTGAGAAGGCCTCGGCCCATAGGCGAATTTGCCCATCTCTGCTGTAGATCAGTTCCTTGTTGTAAAATTGCGATATGCGTTAACCCATCCCGAATCTGTTCAGCATGGCCTTTACCACGTCTAACCTTCCCCCGCTTCATTTGTGCTGTGATTTAGATGCAGACATCAAGAGGAGTGCAGCTCCCATCAAGAAGTCCTTCCACTCCTCAGGCTCCACGTATGTATCTCTGATGTAGAACACCATGATGGCTCATTCCTCCCCCTGCTCCATTTCATTTGGGGTGAAACAATGGGAAGATTTAGGCTGAAAGGTTGAAGAAAGGACAGTTGGGGGACAAACTTAAGAAAGCTCTAAACAGGCTTCTTCTCTGAGTAATATATCTGAAGGGTGTTGGGGGCCAAAATGTAAGTAGAATCTGTGCCATTTGGGAGCCATTTCTGGTAGTATCAGGGCCAAGAGATGACAAGGATATAAAGCTCTGCATCTGGGTTGGCTTCCCAGTGTGAAGGAATGGGTGAGGACCAGATTTCAGGTTGCTGAGGTTCTGGCTAGGCTGAGTCTCGTGGATGGTGGCAGCATACTGCCTCCAGGGGCAGGTTCCAAGTAGATAAAAGCAACTAGGTTCGAGCCAGAAATGGTGGTTTATTGCTTCTATGCCAAGAGAGGTGTCAAAGGTGTCAGCTTGGGTCTTCACTGGAGACTAACCAAGAGGCTGCTTCCACAGGCAGAGGCACGACTGATAGGAGCGTCTGTTTTTGTTCCTCCAACTGGCCGTGTCTATACAGTGGTACCTCTGGTTAAGTACTTAATTCGTTCTGGAGGCCTGTTCTTAACCTGAAACTGTTCTTAACCTGAAGCACCACTTTAGCTAATGGGGCCTCCTGCTGCTGCTGTGCCGCCGGAGCCCGATTTCTGTACTTATCCTGAAGCAAAGTTCCTAACCTGAAGCACTATTTCTGGCTTAGCGGAGTGTGTAACCTGAAGCGTATGTAACCCGAGGTACCACTGTATTTTGGTTGGGACAGGGGCAGAAATAACAAATGAGGGCTAGATGTGAGAAAGTGCAGTAACGTGTCCATAGGACACTTTTAAGTTTTAAGTGTGGCAGGAACAGGGGGAGCCAGATTATCACTCTGCAGATGTTGTTGGGTTTCAATCCCCGCTGCTCCTGGGCCAGTTGGCCATGCTGACTGGGGCTGAAGGGAGTGGGGAGTCGAGCAGCTTCTGGAGGGCTACGGGTTTCCTGTCCCTGCAGTAAGAGACGAAGAGTGAGGAATTAAGCCCAAGGCTTTGTGGGACATGTGGGGTTTCAAGAGGAAGGTGAAGGGGATGTACAGGAGAGACCTCCTTTCCTGCTGCTTTGTATCTGTGCTAATCTCTGCTGCTTTGTCCAACAGCTTCCACTCTTTCCTCAACTCCAACTCGGCGGAGGCTGTGGCCATGGGCCTGCTGAAGCAGTTTGAAGGGATGCAGCTCCCCGCAGCCTCCGAACTGGAGTGGCTTGTGCCGGAGCAAGATGCCCCGCAGAAGGTAGGGTTCCTAAGTTCAGCACCCGCCTACCCTGGGCCAGAACAGCACAGTCATTTTGTGCTCTGCACCCCCCTTTCCCCTCTCTAGTGGTGGTTTAAACTTAGCCACTTTACGGCGGGGGGCAACAAACACTTAATGTGCTGGATGTGGTGGCTTCTAAGCATGGACGCAACCACTCTAGATTAAAAGGGCAAAGGGCAGCAGTCCCAGTACTTCAGGTGGGCCAGGTGATGTGGCCAGCCCATCCAGCGGCTCAGGTGGCAAGGGCAACCAGACCTACGTCTGCACAGCACAGTGGGAGATACTACTGACACTGGGATTGGTAGGGAGCAGGAGCCAACGTGACCAAGGGACTGATGGGAGTTGTAATCCGAAACTTCTGGATGACGGAGGCTGGGAATTGGTGTTTTGCCCTTTCTATCATGCGCATTGACCACTGACCAGGGCTGTGGCTGATAAAAGTGAGCTATGTGATCTGTGAAATTTAGCTGGGGCGTTGGGACAGATTGCTCTGCACCCACACACAGAGATAAGGAGCAAAAGATCAGATGTTTTAATAGGAGGAGCGTGGCAATCTGAAGTGCCTCCAGCAGCTTTCACCAGGCCCACCTCTGTTCCTGCTTCTCTTCCCAGGAGCAGGGAAGACTTGTTCAGGGAGCCACCTTGATAGATCATTTGCTGTTGGTTTTCAGGGCCCAAGACTGTCTCTTAAAAGGCTTCTTAAGCGGCCCAAGTGGTATAAGAAAAGACAGCTTTGCAAAAAGTTGCTGCTGGTATGTCCCGAATGGGAAGTGTGCCCAGGGAGTGTCGTGTTTACTGCGTGCTCTAACAGCCTTTATGAATGGCCCATCTGAAGGGGCCCAGGGTGTGTGAGTGTTGTGGCTGCGCTCTCTGCATGGAAGGCCTTGGTTTAGAGTGGTTTGTTGTGGCTGGTCAGTAGAAAATCAGGTTTATAACCAGGGCTGGCCACACCTGAAGCCAAAAGACTGCAAATACAAGCCAGCTCAGTGTGACTTGCACCAATCAGTAGCCACCTAAAGGTGTGGGTCCAGGCTGCATGCCTTGGGCTCCACCTCAGCTGTGATTTTGCTGACATTTGACAGCATCTTGATTTGCGGGAAGTCCATGGCCAGAGGAAGAAAGGTGTCTTAGGCATTCTTACAGTACTACAGCACCGGGGCACAGCAGGGCATTTTGATGCAGAATTCAGCACCCTGAGAATCTTGGTATGTTTTAAAAGCAAAAAGCCTCCAGCCCTTAAAGCTGCCATAAGGAACTTGAGTAGACATGGGCTGTGCTGGTTGAAATCCCAGAATCTAAACCAAGGCTGTGCCAGGAGTGTGTGGTCAGGGTGTGGAACGTCAGAGCTCTGCATCGCTCCTTACGGAAAGTAAGCAAGTTCTGTGTGTTCTTCTAATTTTGTCTATTTCAAACCACAGGCTTTGCTTGTATGTGAGAGCGTGAGGCCTTTTAGGGAGGCAGCAGTCATGCAAGTCACACCGGGAGGAATTGCAGCAAGCATAATGGCCCTGTTTATATACTTCCGTGGGGTGTAAGGGCCCACCCAACGCTGATACTCTGTGCTGGAGACAGAGAAGCATTTCAGCGCTGCTGGAAGTGACTAACAAGCACCGGCGTGAGCCCCAGCTGTGGCTGTTCTCCCACTCCTTGGTCGCCTTGCAGATCAGTTCTGCCTTGGCTTTACAAAGGCGCTTCAGTGGTGACTTGCGGTTCTGCTCCGAAGTTGCTCTACAAGATGCTGCTTTGTTCCATTTGCCATAGTTTTGGGACTGTTGTTGCTTTCCACCCACTCCCCACTTCACACTCTCAGTTTTGACAGTGGGCTCTATTCACAAGGGATCACTGATTGTCATAGAATCATAGAATCATAGAGTTGGAAGAGACCACAAGGGCCATCGAGTCCAACCCCTTGCCAAGCAGGAAACACGACTTCCTCTTGGGTAATGGCAAAAGGAAGCTCTTCTTTCAGCCGTCAGCAATTCCAAAGTGCCCTCTTGTTAAGGTCGTGTGCACTCTGGGATTACAAAGTTTCACGTGCGTGTGAAATTTGAAAAGCGAGGGTGGTGGGCAGGGAGGGGACCGTGACGTGAGATTCTGCACTTGTGCAACAGAAATAACATGGAGTACGCAGTCACACGTAGCAGTTTACCACTGGATTGTGGAATAGCCACGGGATTGCTATAGCAGCATTTAGTCAGCAGCATATACTTAGTGCTTAAATTATTTCCAGAAGGTTCTGCAGTAACCAGATCTTGCCTACTTGCTTGTTGGCTAACCATGGAAGCTCTGTGCCTGGACCCAGGTGCATGTTTGCATTGTGCGCCTTGTTCTCCTCCTGCAGCTCTTGCCAATTCCCGATTCTGTGCCCATCTCTCCCGACGATGGGGAACACGCGGACATCTATAAACTCCGTATCCGGGTCCGAGGGAACTTGGAGTGGGCGCCTCCACGACCACAGATAATCTTCAATATCCATCCAGCACCAACGTAAGGAGACAGGTGGTTTTCAAGCCTGCAGCGTCCTCTGTCTTTCCCTTCCTCTTTCCTAATATGCCCATTCATGCCCTTGCTAGAATCTGCCAACAGCAGCAAGAGGATTTTTCCCCTCTTCACAAAAACTTAGAAGTTGTCTTTAAGAATGGAAGCCTTACTCACAAAGGAAGCTGCCGTATGCTGAGTCAGACTGTTGCACCATCTACCAGAGGATGAGAAAGTGGCTGGGAGGCGGCTTTCTCATGATTTGCTTGATGACCAGCCAAATTACAGCAACTCGTGAGAGTGTCCTCTCCGTGGCCTCTTCCCTAGCTCATGTCTGGTGGATGGTGGCATTCTGCAAACACAGGCCTTTTCTCAGAAAGCTAGTGGTCCTTGTGGTTTAAGAACAGGCTTGGAAACGGACAAGTGTCTTCTGTCCTTTATAATAACATTGCATGCCCATGTAGAGGGTTTTTTTATTGCATATTCAAATGCTGCATGTTAAATCCTCATAACATTTTCCTCAGCAGCCCACTCCCTGCCCCCCAAGATAGGAGGTTGAGATCTATCTATCCTCTGTCTGCACACATACATAGCACATGTTTTGTGTGTCTGCAGGAGAAAGGTGGCAGTGGCCAAGCAGAACTATCGCTGTGCCGGATGTGGCATCAGGACAGACCCTGGTGAGTGATGGATTTGGCAGAGTTCTTGAGGCCCTGTTTATGTTATTTTATGTTACTTGGTTTTTAAAAAAGCACTTTATAGACAGCTTAATATTTTAGAAATCTCTTAAGCAGTGTACAATATTTTTAAAATTAAAAATACAGTGTAAAACCAATAAAACAACTATATGGGGGCATATAAAACAGGAATTGTAGGATTCAAAGCATTTCATGCAGGGTCTGAACTTGCAGGTTGGGGAAAGCCCAGGCGAAAGGTAAGACTTCACAAGACATCTGAAGCAACTGATAGCTGCTGTTTCACATATGACAGAGGGAAGGGCATTCCAAAATAAGAGACAATAGCAAAAAATGCTTATTTTCAGGTCAGCACCCTCAGATATTCTGCAGGGTGCAATGGCATGTGTAGAATTTTCCCAGATGGCCTGAATTGATCTTATAACTGAATGCAGGGGGAGGCAGTCTTTCACATAATAAGAAGTCATTGGACATAGCTCAGTAGCTGTTTGGCAACTAGTGCAGTTTCTTCAACACTGTCTGAACCTTCAAAGATTTTGTCTTAGAAGGTGGTGAGTGGTATTAATCTGATTTGAGTGGGGCGTTTGTGTATTAATTACTGTTGGCCACTTTGTTCTGAACAGAAAAGCAGAATATACGGTAACCAACCAACTTTGGTGTGGTTCAAATCATGAACTGGTAGGGATGAAATTCACATTCCATATACTTATGTAAACATGCACTACACTGGGGGTGTTGAAACTGGCACCTTGGGCAGGATACCTTCCTTTTGTTCTCGGGATGACTTGTGGATCGGCTCAGCCCCTGTTTCCCTGGAGGAGTCTGAACACATTCAGTCATTCTCTCTCTTTCTGTCTTCCCCTCTCCCTCCAACCCCCGTCCCTTCAGACTACATCAAGCGCATGCGCTATTGTGAGTACCTGGGTAAATACTTCTGCCAGTGTTGCCATGAAAACGCTCAGATGCTCATCCCCAGCCGCATCCTGCGCAAGTGGGACTTCAGCAAATATTGCATCAGCAATTTCTCCAAGGACCTGCTAAGCAAGATCTGGAGCGATCCCCTCTTCAATGTGCAGGACATCAACACTGCCCTCTACCGCAAGGTCAAGCCGCTCAACCAAGTCAGGGTAAGGCAGACTGAGTGTGAGGTGCCCCGTGAGGCCATCCCTACCCCGCAAGTGTAGCTTTTATACCTGCTTTAAGTGTCAGGGCCTCTGCCAAAGCTGTCTCGGGAACTGTGGATTTGTGAGAAAGCTCAGGGATTCTGTAACAAAGAACAAGTAGAACAACATTCTGTAACCTGGCGGGACTTTATAGCTTATGTTTCAAATGAGGACCCTGCAAAGTTCCTTGCCTGCACCTAAGAAAGAAACATGGTTCTTCTAAATAGTTTAATATGCATACGTTGAATTGTATTTGCCATTGTTGCATAAGCATCTCTTCACTTTCTGTGCCTGTTTGCAGTGGGAAAGAATTTCGTTACATATCTCTATTCAGAACCACAAATCCCACAGTTCCCTGGGTTCCAATATGTGTGGGAGAGGAGCAGATACATGCTCTTAGGGTACGTCCCACTCCCCACCACCCTGGAAATACTGTTCTACATGCAGGGGCCAATTTGCGTGCACACACACACACACACACACCTTTTTTTTGAGAGAGAAAATTACTGTTTGAATCTGAGCCAAGCGTGCAAACCTCCAGGTCCATCTTTTCCATTTTTTAAGCCAAGCCTGCACCTCTGCCACTCACTTCGACCTTATGCATAGAAATCCTGCCCCAAGCACATTTGCAGAGTCCCTTCGTTTTCATTTTCTTTCTTTAAACCTCTGCTCAAAACCTTCCATTGATGTAAATTGCTTTTTTATAGTAGCTTTTCCCACCCCTAGAATCATGTGTGTGCAGCAACTGTTACTGAGCACAGGATTCAGCATCCTCAGAATTTCAGCGCTTTTTTATATTTATATAAAGTTTCTAACCCTTAAGGCTGTGCAGATCACCTTGAAAGTGTGTGGTTGAAGCCTGGTGAAATCTCAGAGCAACAGAAAGGACAGGATTTCTGGGGCGTGGAGCTACAGCACTCTGCAGAATACTCTGCTCCACCCCAGAACTACAGAAATGAGTAACCTAAGCCAAAACTGTCAGGTGCAGTGAATTTGCATGCCACTTACACAGACTGGCGTTTCTAAAGCAACAAAGCATACCCAAACCTGCCTGGGGCAGTTATTTCTTCTAGCTCTTGCACCTGGTTGTTGTTTTTTAATTTCCCTTTTTCTTTTCCCCCTTCCTTTTTAACCATGCATCCCACTGGGTTGGGGAAACTCCAAAGTCCCTTTTGAGGCAGGGCCAAGTCCTGGCCTGGGTTTCTGTTCAACTCCTTGCTGTGACGCACATACCTAATACTTCTAAAACGAAAGAAGCCTTCCAACCTGAGGTTTTCCCTTCCACTTGGTCTTTTCCAGCTGCTGAGAATCCAGCTGTACCACATGAAGAACATGTTCAAGACCTGCCGCCTAGCGAAAGCGTAAGTGCTGTGGGATGCAAGCAAAACAACAGAAGCCCAGCAATGGGGGTGGAGGGGGGGCGCAGAAATAGTAGTGGACTCCTCCCAGTGCACTCCTCCCAGATAGCTGCATCTCCTCCTACAGAACGTCTAGAGGACATGCTCTTGAACCACAAGGAACCTGGGCCGCCACCACCAGCATATGAACTTCTGTACCTCACGTTTAGTCTTTCAGGCACCTCCACCCTCCCTTTGTTGAGCAGAAGACGCATTCTTCTGCTCCTTGCTAACCTCTAGGCCTGGGCTTCAGCAAGACAAGATGTCTGTTGCAACTGTCCCCCAACTCCACCTGGTCAGTGGGGTTGTGGGATCATTTCCTCTGCTTCTGTGCATAGGGGTGCGCATTGTGTACCAGTGTCTGCTTGTCATGTGTGAAGATTGCACAGCTGTCTATATTTGCCAGTTGGAAAGCTGCGAGTGGCAGCAGATTCCCAGCAAGTGTTCAGCTGCCCAAACTGTCATGCGTGACATTCACACAAGGGTCTAACTATGCAAATGTACACCCCCCCCCCACACACTGCATCAGAGATGCATAGACCTTGCTGGGCTGTTGGAATGGACCTTAGTAACAGCAGCAGCAGCAATTTTATTATTTATATGCCACCCATCTGGGTTGCCCAGCCACTCTGAGTGGCTCCTGACAAAATATTAAAAGCAATACAACTTGTAAATGGAAAATAACCATTGCAAGGTACAGGAGCAGTAGGGCAGTGAGATGTTAGGTGGGAAATGTGTAGGCTTGAGCTTTTGAAGAGCTCTGCCAGCAGCCTTCACTTGCATCAGCTGGTCTGGCTGCAATATTCGCTAAGTGAGGGCAAGGAGCATTCAGAAAAGAACAAGGCTGCTTTGTCATGGTGCTGACTTCTGACTTGGTCCTGCAGGCTCCTGGATGCCTTTGACACTGTGCCAGGTCATTTGACAGAGGACCTCCACCTCTATTCCTTGAATGACCTGAGTGCCACCAAGAAGGGGGAGCTCGTTCCTTGCTTGACAGAGCTCCTCAAGGCAGGTACCCAGCACGTTGAGAAATGCATGGTGGGTAACCTTTTTACTTTCCCCCCCTTTCAGCCCCTCCCCGTCCTCCCAATTTGTATTGTATTTGTTTCTCCACTGGGTCAAGTTTCGCACATAAGCCATGCAGGGAGACCTGGATTTTCCCAGGCAGTGCTCTGGGTGCGTGTCTGGGTGCCAGGGAGGCTGATCTTAACCCTTCCTAGTGAGACAGCTTGAGCTGCAATCTCTATGAGAACATCAGTGGAGGAACTTAGAATTGCTCGGGTGGCGCTGTGGGTAAAAGCCTCAGCGCCTAGGGCTTGCCGATCGAAAGGTCGGTGGTTCGAATCCCCGCGGCGGGGTGTGCTCCCGTTGCTCGGTCCCAGGGCCTGCCAACCTAGCAGTTCGAAAGCACCCCCGGGTGCAAGTAGATAAATAGGGACCGCTTTCTAGCGGGAAGGTAAACGGCGTTTCCGTGTGCGGCTCTGGCTCGCCAGAGCAGCGATGTCACGCTGGCCACGTGACCCGGAAGTGTCTCCGGACAGCGCTGGCCCCCGGCCTATAGAGTGAGATGGGCGCACCAACCCCAGAGTCTGTCAAGACTGGCCTGTACGGGCAGGGGTACCTTTACCTTTACCTTTACAGCGGAGAGGGTAACTTTGGTAGACTTCTTGTAATAGAGAACCACCTGCACTGCTAAATTGAAGCTGGGATGAAGCTCATTTGAAACACAGTACCTGTTCTGGCTTCTCCCACATCTCCCCTCACCCCCACCAGAACCATGGGAGTGTTGGCATGGGGACCCTGCAGAACAGTATGGTGTGGAGGACTGCAATAGGTATGGGAGAACTGGTGAAAATTGGGGGCCCTGCATTGCATAAGCAGAAATGCTTCCTGCCAGTGTTACCATGGGGAGAGGTGACCCTCTTCGTAGTTCCATCACCCTCAGAAGTTTGGGGCGGGGGTTAGCCCAGGAGAAGTCATTCTCTACGGCAGTGGAATTCCTTCCCCACAGAGGTGTGTTGGGCACCTTCGTTCTACGGTTTCCGTGGCATTCTGAAGGTGCTCCTCTTTATCCTAGCTCTTGACACATGGGAAGTATTTTCAGGATCCACCCTGTTCCTGGGACTGGAATTTGTTTCAGCTGTTGTAAATACTGAATTATAAATTGTTGTGACCAGCCTTGGACCCTGGGTAGTAAATTGAAATTATAATTTAATTGATTGACTGCAACAACAGCAAATCTTAGTGCAGTGCCATTGTTGGATACAACAGTATGTAATCACATACACAGTCTTGCTGGGATCCAACCTTCACAACCTGTAACCATATATAAGGGCACACACAACAACTGGTTAAGAATTATTTCTGTGCAGCATTGGGTGGCCAAAGTTGCTTGCCTAAAGCCCTCAATGGCTGAGGCAAGATTTTCACAGGGGAGTTTGTGATTCCTTGGCAATGGTAGTTAATGAGATGGCAGGTAGCCTTGTTAGAGATCACTTGCCACTTTTGTGGAGCTACAGTGCCCAGTGCCAAACAGATGCCCATGGAGGTTGCTTGAGGGTGAGGCAAGGACTCCTTGGCAGGGTGTTTGTGTCTCTCTGTGTGTGCACATGCTACAGATCCAGGGCTTCTCTGTCCCTTCAGAAGTGGGGCTGCAGCTTCTGCTGGGCTGTTCTCCTTCACTCCCCTCCGCTTCTTCCTTTTCTCCCCCTCAGCTGTGCCAGGCCAAGGGCTTCATCTGCGAGTTCTGCCAGAACGAGGAGGACATCCTCTTCCCCTTTGAGCTGAACAAGTGCAGGACGTGCGAAGGTGAGAACGGGAGCCACATCCCCTGCGGCTGGGTGTTTGAGACGCTGATTTTGCTAGTTGCTCATTTCCCTCTCCCCTTGCAGAATGCAGAGCCTGCTACCACAAGGTGTGCTTCCGCTCAGGACCCTGCCCCAAATGCGAGCGGCTGCAAGCGCGGAGGGAGCTGCTGGCCAAGCAGAGCATGGAGGCTGACATCTCGGACTACGAGGAGGAGGAGCCTGAGGAGGAGGCGGCCGTTGAAGGAGCAGCCACGTGACAGATGAGAGACTGTGGCTTGGTGCGTGGCCTCTGCCTCCAGGGACTGAACTGACAGAGAACTCAGACTGACTCTTCCACAGCTAATAAGCCAACGTGATGGGAGCCTTTGCGGGGGGGAGTCCCCCAAAGGGTTATTTTGCACTTGCCTCGGGAGGTTTTGGTGCTTCCCTTCTGTCTGAGCCACAGGATGAGGGAGAGAGAGACTTGCTTGCTGTTTCCGCCACCAACTTTGATGCACTGCGGAGCCCAGCTTCGCTGCCACCACAAAGAAAGTAGCAGCTGGCTTTGCCTTGAGCGCCTGAACCTCTCCCCACATGCCACTTGGGAGAAGCTGGTGGGTGATGCTGGTGGGCTTATGTGGCTGAGCTCCTGGCCGAGTTCCAAAACACTCCTAAAGGGAAAACGGCCCACGTGGAAACTTGGTATTTGCTGTATTGGCTGCTGTGTGCCAGAAGAGGCAGCGTTTATGTTTTTCTTTTGCCAAAACCACTGCCTATAACTCTGTATACTTTGCTGCTGAATGTCATTTATCTGGCCCTAATTTTTTGTGCCTGAAGGAAGCCAGAGAACCGAAAGGGGCATTCAGCCTGCCCTTTTATTCAGTCAGGAGCTGCCTAGCTACAATAAATACTGGGGGTGTAGAAAATCTGCTGGTACCTAGCGGGGTAAGCGGAGGAGGGTGGGGCAATAGTTGGCAAACCCAAGGTTCCCACAACTCTTCTCAGAATAATCTGCCCACACACCCCAACACCCTATTAGAGAGGACCTAGCTCCTGCTTCCTTCCCTACCACAGTTTCTTCCAATTTGCCTAAAAAGTCTTTTTCCTTGCAAGGGAAATGTGGGTTGGCAGCTTGCAGAAATAACTGTACCCTTCAAGGATGCTGGTTTTGGCAGGGATTCCAGTTTAAAGCCTACATAGGGCAGAGCCTGGGGCTTTCCTATTGTGGGAGTTAACCTCTGGGCTCTTCCTTAGATCAGAGAAGATTTCTGACACTTTTGCAGTGATGCATTTGCTTCTCCTGCTGATATTTCTGCTGTGTTTCTGTCTTGACACCTAATCTCTAGTACTTACCCAGCTTTGATGGTAAATTGGTAGGTGCCTTTTGTTGTTTAGGGTATTACTATTACTGGTCATGTTTCATGATCAAGCAGGCCATGAGGCTGGAAAGGGGAAACTATTTAGTAGGATGAGGGGCAGAAAATGGTGCTGAAGATTGCAGTTCATTTCCTCATTCTTGCAGAAGCATGGCAGAGTCCCTAGAAGCAGAGCTTAAAGCAGCCTTCATCCTCCTGATGTTTAGGCTCAATGGGAGCTGCAGTCCTGGAAGGGGTGCTAAACTGGAGAAGACAGGCTTCTAGCATTCTGGTGAGGTGGTGCTCTCTTGTTAACCACCAGCTATTCTGCTAGAATTAGGGGCTGAAGGGGAGTTAGCTGGCCTGTTGCACTGAATATGGCTTGGGTTCACAACAAAACTTCCTTTCCTCATATTAATAGGTGAGCCTCTTTGTCAGATTCCTTTAATATGGTACTTGAAATGTGGCTGTGCTTTATAATCAAGTAGGGTTCTTCCACACCAACTAGTCTTTATAGTCTCTGCCCTGCTCCTGTTTTGCAACACTTTCTCCTAGCACCTTCTTGCCCACCTTTGCTTCCCATACCTTGTTCCTCAGCAGAGAGGTGTTCATCAGCTCTGCTTAATCTCCCAGAGTCTACCTCATCTCTTAATCTCCAGGCTTTTTCATCGGGGAATCTCTGGCCTGTGGGGCTTGCCGGCAGCACTGGCAGCAAGTCCTGCAGGATCCAGAACTCTGCAGTGCAGCCAATCCCTGCTTTTGGCACGGATCTTCCCTGTGCAGACTGGCTTTGATATAAAGCCAGGCTGCAGAGAAAGAAACAATTGAGAGCACTTAAGGGAACCCTTTCAGCATTGGGTTGTCTGTCAAAATGGCCTGCGGGGGTGGAAAAATTTGGGATCTGGCCTGCCAACTGTATTCCATCCCCCACCCCTCCTTTAACTCTGCTGGAGTCTTGTCCCAGGTGCCATGTTGCCCTTGCGATTTGGTGCCCTGACAGATGTGCAACTGGTGGCTTCTGTGAGGCACCAGGAACCTCCCCATGTGCAGCTGCTGTAGGGGACGGGTGAGGGTCTGGCCAGTTTCAGTTGATACATCTGCTTTTGCAAAGCCTGATGTTTCACTTCATAAGCCATACATTTATTTGATCTCTGCTCTTGCTTGCCTGCAGCCCTCATAGCATATACTTATGTGCTGTGTGATTGGCAGGATTATTTTACGTGACTTCATCCCCCCGCTGATGCTGGTATTCCTCTTATGGTGAAAGCACTTCACACCCTTATGACTAGGTGTGTGCTCACAAACTTCTCCCAGACTCCTCTATGTGGGAGTTCCTGTGCAGGGGGAGAATAAAAAGGGAGGGCCTCTGATGGCTGTGAGAGCAGCCTTCTCCTATCAGATGCTACTGTATGGCAATGAACCCAATTCTGTATACAGTGCTGTTCCGTAACAACCTCCTAGCAGAGCACATTGTGTGGTGTGGTCCTTCAGAGTACTCTCCTGTGTTGCTGCCTAGAAGCTGGAGATTGTATTCCTTGCAGTATGATCAGACTTTCAAAGTCAGCTGGTTCTTGGACGTTTGAAGTGGCCCAGTCTGAAAGGACAGTTGGTTTGTGGATGTTAGTGAGGGTCAGTGTGGTCTGTAGGAAGAAATGGCATGATGTCTTGAGAAAGGAGGAGGTGGCATTTTTGGCATAGGTCACTCAGCTAGCACACAGCAGAATCTCCTGCAGGAGGCAGCATATGTCCTTTTGTGCTGGCCTGGACTGCAAGACCCATTTTTAAAAGGTGGATAGCAGTGTCATTTTAGCTACTGTATTATTTTAACTATACATAATACACTAGAAAAACCCTGACCAAGATAAGTTAAGCAGGACATACAGTTGACATGCATGCAAAATGACACGGTGATGCTCTGTGAAGATTTACTTAAAGAATGCTATATAAAGGTAGACTTCCTTCTATCTGCTTTTTCTAAGAACAAGATTTGAGTGCTTGCAGTGTCAGGAAGTTGCCCACTTCTGCTCAGACACGGCCTTGGAAGGTGTTGCTCTGTGGCTTCCACTTGCTTAATTCAGTGGCACCCTTTTTATGCCCTCCGGCTTAGAGCCTCAGCCTTTCGCTGCTGCTTTTGGCAAGGCTGAAATATCTCTGTGTTATTTTTTTAGCTCCACATGTAGTTTGCTCGGAGTATGCCCATGACCAGAATTTATAAAGGAAATGTTGAAATAATTGACTTGGGGTATGTTCAGAAACAGTTGGTGGTTTGGTGAACTAGCAGTCTGGAATACGGGTGATTGAACCAGCTGAAGCGAAGGAACAAGGAGCCGGGAACACAGGTTAACTCAGCAGGGTGGATGCTTGCAAGATGGAGATGGGGGCACACCACAAGCCCCCTGTTGACTGAACGCCTTGGGTGTTTGTGAGTTGGGTATTATCACAAGAGGGTTATTGGTGTTAGGTGGCAGTGGGGCGGTCCATCCACCTCACCCCACCCCCAAAGACAGGATTCGCTGTGTCTCAAAGAAAACTGCGGGACCACTCTTCCCATTTCCTGTGCCTTCACAATTCCTACAGTAGCCTGTTACTATTCTCTACTTGAGATCAGAACTCTACAGAAAGTGCTTCCCAAATAATTCCTGATCTAAAGTTTTAAAAAGACAATAGCGACAGGTTTGCAGCAGCATGGAGTATTTCATGCATTCTGAAGCCATCCCTTGCTTCAATTAAGAGCCTTGCTTCAATTAAGAGATAACTGTTGAAGAACAACATCTTTTATCTTGATTATATACATCAGTTCCCTTGACTGCCAAAAAACAGTACATGGCTGTTTTATGGATTGGAGCTCCCCCTTGCTATCCCCCCTACCTTTCAAAAATTGTTTTTACTTATTCCAGGGCCCAACTACACTTGCTGCTAATCATGTGCTTAAAGAAGCATGCTTAACTTGCCTGTTTTTAGGGCTCCAGTCTAAAATACACGTCCAATCCAGATCAGTGCCCACCCAGCCCCTGGACATTGCCTTCTCTATTGAATATCACACCCTCCTGGCTATTTGCCCCCAAATGTGCCATGAACAGAAAAGTCATATGGAATCCTGGTGATTTTTTCTCTCTCTCAAACGGTGGCAGCCTGGCTAAGTGTCTTTTTCTTATTTTAAATGTGACCATCGTCAAACGAAGGTGAGCGAGCCCTCAACCTTGTGTCACGAACAGTCTCAAAAGATTGTAAATCCACACTGCAATCCTTTACAGTTAAGAAGAAATTTGGTGGGGTTTTTATATATACATAATTGTCAGCACTTCTGTTGATGACATTTCTTGTGTTTGTCAATAAGGCCCTCTTTAAAAAAGCTATTTTCCAGGACAGACTTCTGCCAGCCTGGTGCTCTCCATTTAGCTATGGGGCTACAACTGCCATCAGCCACAGGCGGCGCAGTTCTGCTGCCTGGGGGCTGATGAGGAAAGACTAGCTCAAAACATCTTGAAGGCACCGGTTGGCAAAAGCTGTTCTTAGATGCACTGATCTAAGTTCCAAAAGGGGGGTGGTAGGTTGTGGAGTTTTTTCCCCTTTTACGTGATAATTGTGCAGTCTCCTTTATGCAATGCCCGGAAAGCGCACAAAGGGAGAATGTAATGCACAGCTGAATGGTTAGGAAGCCAAATGGCCAGCCCTGATGAAGCTGTGATCGAATTCTGGTATGCCCACGGTTTTGCAGAATGACTGCTGTCCATATTGTAAATTGTATGTGAAAGTTCTTTATAAAGAGTTAGCGGTGGAGTTGAAACCAGATATCCACCTGCTGTTAACCACAGAAATGCCGTCCATAATAAACTACACTAATAAGCATGCTGTTTTTGCGGTCTCTGTTTTCGTCGAACGTGAAATGCCTCCTCATTCGTAGGTTCCAGGCTCTGTGGCTTTGCTGGGCTGCCATCTCCTCCTGCCACTGCCCAACATTCTGCCATGCAGAAACATTGTAAAAACCTGTCTGCTGTGTGGCACGCGGCTTTGGGATTGCATAGCAGGTAGAGAGTGAGGCTTCAGGAACACAGCTTGACCTACTGTCGCTTCTTGTTCTGCACCATCTTAAAAGGGTGAGCAAAAACTGCCTTTTTGCACTACAGCCGTTGTGTAACGTTAGGCTGGCCTCGGCCGCTGTGAAAAAGGCGACGTCAAGCCTTGCCTTTTAGCCACTTGAGGATTACTTGGAGAACTTTTGAGGGCTGTACTTGCGCTCAAACTGGTCCACGTCAAACTTCCTCTTGCAGCCAGCATAGTTCATGTAGCGGATCTTGCCAAACACAGCCCGCTCTGCCCAGCCTTGGTCGTGGATCCCACAGATAGACCACATGCAGCCTGATGGGAGGGAAAAAACAAATGGATCTCTGCTTTTGCATTCTTCCTCCCACCTTTCTCTGCAGACACAGACACAGGTCTGGTGATTCCAGCTCCGCAGGGGGTTGGACTAGATTGGCTCTTGGGGCCCGTTGCAACCCTATGACTCTATGATACAACCACCCAGCCTCTTCCCATGACTGACCTACGTATCCACTGGGGTCCCGGCCATCCAGTTCATAGCGGTCATTAAGGTAGATGGAGAATTTCAGGGCCTCTTCTGGCGAAGTGGTCCACTCCAATATTTTCTTGGCCCAATACATCCTCAGGAAGCCGTGCATCTTCCCTTCATGAACCATCTGGAGCTGAAGCAGAGGGATGGAAAGGTGGATGAGCTACGGATGAGGCCTTCTTGGGAAGTGCCCATCCGCCATGCGGAATGCCATCCCATCAGATGTCAAAGAGAGAAACCATCATAGGACTTCCTGTATCAGGAAGCTTTTGATGTTTTGGTGTGTTCTTGGAAGCCGCCCAGAGTGGCTGGGGATGTGCTTATGGAACCAAAGGGGTGGTGGCCCGAAAAATGGGGGTGCACTGGTTTAGATAAAAGGTGAGTAAAGGGGGGACTCTATGGGTATCCCATAGGGGCAGCTGGTTGGCCATCACTTGTTCACACGCCCTTCAACAGCAGTTCCCAGAGCGGGTTACAACAGTTTTAAATTCAGAATCAAAAAGAGTTAAAACTAATGGCAGTCACAGGGATGAAGTGAGGCCCTATGCTCTTAACCCCACAAGCAGGAAATAAAAACAACTGCACGCACTCAGAAACTGCCCTTCAGAAGGTAGGCTGCCACTGAACATGGAGGCTCCCCATTTACCGTATTTTTCGCCCTATAGGGCGCACCTAGTTTTTTTTGGGGGGGAATAAAGAAAAA
>JAXCMG010000046.1:1725017-1740585 GCA_034642415.1 Podarcis siculus | reverse complement strand
GCACCTAGTTTTTTTTGGGGGGGAATAAAGATTTTTTTTATTCCCCCCCCCCCCCCAGGCGCGGGGCTGGGGCGGGGGAAGCCCGAGCTTCCCCAGCCCCCAGAACAGGCTGCTATCCGCAAGCCAGCACATGCCCATCCAAAGACAGGTCCTCACACACCTTTGGAGTTTAGGTTTACCTGTGCAGCGTTCCAGAGAGGGTCGTGCGTCTTTCCTGCCTCCAGCTGTTCCAGTGTGTACAGGTGAGATCGCTTGTCTTTGGCGTGCAGCTTCAGCGTAGTCTTGGCCCAGTCGTAAGCCCCTTTGAATGGTATAAGGCATAAAAGATTATGGTTAAAAAGTAAAGGTAAAGGGACCCCTGACCATTAGGTCCAGTCATGGCCGACTCTGGGGTTGTGGCGCTCATCTCGCTTTATTGGCCGAGGGAGCCAGCGTACAGCTTCCGGGTCATGTGGCCAGCAGGACTAAGCCGCTTCTGGCGAACCAGAGCAGCGCACGGAAACACCGTTTACCTTCCCGCCAGAGCGGTACCTATTTATCTACTTGCACTTCTGACGTGCTTTCGAACTGCTAGGTTGGCAGGAGCTGGGACCGAGCAACGGGAGCTCACCCCGTCGCGGGGATTCGAACCGCCGACCTTCTGATCAGCAAGTCCTAGGCTCTGTAGTTTAACCCACAGCACCACCCGCGTCTCTTATGGTTAAAAAGTAATTGAGCCCTATTAAAATGCAGCATTATCATAAAAAAGAAGAAGAGTTTGGATTTGATATCCCGCCTTTCACTCACTTTAAGGAGTCTCAAAGTGGCTAACATTCTCCTTTCCCTTCCTCCCCCACAACAAACACTCTGTGAGGTGAGTGAGGCTGAGAGACTTCAGAGAAGTGTGACTGGCCCAAGGTCACCCAGCAGCTGCATGTGGAGGAGCGGAGACGCGAACCCGGTTCCCCAGATTATGAGTCTATCGCTCTTAACCACTACACTACACTGGTAAAAAGGTAAAGGACCCCTGGATGGTTAAGTCCAGTCAAAGGCGACTATGGGGTTGCGGCGCTCATCTTGCTTTCAGGCCAAGGGAGCAGGCATTTGTCCACAGACGGCATTCCGGGTAATGTGGCCAGCAGGACTAAACCGCTTCTGGTGCAACGGGACACCATGAAGGAAGCCAGAGCGCATGGACACGTCATTTACCTTCCCACTGCAGTGGTACCTATTTATCTACTTGCACTGATGTGCTTTCGAACTGGCAGGTTGGCAGAAGCTGGGACAGAGCAACAGGAGCTAACCCCATTGCAGGGATTCAAACCGCCATATTCTGATCAGCAAGCCCAAAAGGCTCAGTGGTTTAGACCACAGCGCCACCTGTGTCCCTGCATTATCATATCACATGTAAAGGCAAGCGTCGCAGAAGAGGTGTCCTTGCGGAGCAGAGAAAGACAAAACAGGTGAGCCCATTTACCTTCCACCTTGTCATAGTTCGGGTTGTAGTAGCAGAAATTGTCCGCCAGCTCCCTCCGCACCACGGCCTCTTCAATGAAGGCTTCCGCCGATTCCTTGTACCGGCTACGGAGCTTGCGAACTTCCAGGATCGCTCTCTGGACAGAGATCTGACCTGTGGGAAGGCAGTTACTGTTCAGTGGGCTTCAGAGATCTTTGGAACTTGCAAGAGAGACTCTCCTTCAGGCCACAGCAATCTTCCGGGGCCTCCCTCCCTGTGAGAAGCGAAGTTACATGAAACCAGGCAGAGGGCCTTCTCGGTGGTGGCACCTGCCCTGTGGAATGCCCTCCCATCAGATGCCAAGGAAATAAACAACTATCTGACTTTTAGAAGACATCTGAAGGCAGCCCTGTTTAAGGAAGTTTTTGATGTTTGATGTTTTATTGTATTTTTAATATTCTGTTGGGAGCTGCCCAGAGTGGCTGGGGAAACCCAGCCAGATGGGTGGGGTATAAATAAATTTATTATTATTATTATATTTATTATCTACTAGGTGCCTAAGGGGTCTGGTCTTGAGCTGTACAATTGCCATCTTTGTAGTCAAGATAACGCCACTATTAATTGGTAGCTGTAACAAGGAGCTCATATATGCTTATATTCATGTCCTTCCTTCATCATCTTTAAATAGTTGTTTTGCCTGTAGTTTAGTGTTCACGTAGATCACCACCGCCTTTTCTTTTTACAATCTGAAGCTATAAATTCCTGTCCCAACCGTTTGTTGTTTTTGTGTTACATGAGTTTCCTGTAAACAGATCACATCCCATTTTAGTTTCTTCACAATACATTCGATCTTATTCCTTTTGATTTTACCATTCAACCCATTAACATATATGCTTATATTCATGTGCATTGATATAAGCTAATTGGCTTGCTTTTAAAGTTCTCATTATCTGTGGGGTTTGGGGTGCTGGGCTCTGAGCCCAGAAAGGAGTATTACCTGTAAGATTTGGGTACCTGCCACCTGTGCCCTCATGTGGGCAGGTGAAGCAATGGGAAGGGCTGGCCAAAGGGAAATATGCTGCTAGATGTATAAAGAATGGATGAAGGTTTTCTTGGGTACGGACAAGCCATCTGCTTGCTACGGTGTCCGCTCTGTGTCTGCAAAGGCTGGGAGAACGGGCAGGCTGGCATCTTTGACATCCTTCTTTGGTACCCCTGCCCCCAAATACTCCCATAATACTCCCTCCTTTGGGACTGTAGATCAGGGCCACAGATGTTGGTACCAAAACCTTGAATTTGCCCAGTAGCAAACTGGCAGCCAGAACAGATCTAGCAAGCAAGGTGTTATATGCTGGCGGTGGTTTGCCCCACAGCCAACCTAGCAGCCTCCGTATCATACCCCAAGGCTAGCCCCACATGGAGCACACTGCAGTATTCAAAACATCTAGAAGGCCACAACCCTAAATATATTTGGAGTCCTCTTCTGCACTTCCTATCTCAGCACAATTTCTAATACCAACGGAGATCTCTTTCAGATGCCGCTGCTTCTTCTACAGGCTGCTACCAACCCTAAATTTTTTGGGCAGAGCAGACAGCTGATCTGCAACCCACCCAGGGTTTGGCCACCCCTGTACCCCCCAAGGGTTTACCCAGGCCTTGCAGAGGACCAGCTCCCCACTCACCAAAGTGGAACCAGGGCGAGAGGTTGCTCAGAGCCGCTCGGTTGGGATTGTTCCTGTCTGTGCCAAAGAACTTCAGGCGGTCCTTGATGAACTCTTCCAGCACCACCAGGCCGGCAGCTGTCCCTGGCTGCGCCCAGGTCACCTCCTTCACGGAGCGGTCGACCTGAAGGCTGGCATAGCAGGCGTCCCAGTCAACAGGCTGCAGAGTCAGAAAAGGAAGAGGGGTAAAAGCCGGCAGCAAGGAGCAGCAATCCAGGCCAAGGACGTTCCAGCAATCCTTAACATCCCAGAGCCCACGGGAGCGTGGGCATCATTCGGTTTTTCATTTATCTTATTTTTATTTCATTTCTTAAATTCATGCACCGCTTTAATTTTATAGGCCTCGAAGCAGTCTACAAAGAATAAAATAATAAGAATGACCAGACAGGCTTACCCAAACACATTGAGTTTACTGCTGATTTTATTCCTTTGAATGTTTTAAATAGTTTTTAACTGTTGTTCCCTATAATTTTATTGTTCTTTTGTAAACTGCTTTGAAGATTGATTGATTGGTTGGTTGGTTGGTTGGTTGGTTGATTGATTGATTGATTTGTAACAATCAAGCAGTGCGTAAATTTTATGGAAGAAAAATAATACATACTATTATTCAGGGCTTTTTTTGCTATTCTAAGAGAACAAGGGAGAAGTCCATTGATGAGCTCCGGTGCCTCTTTTTTCCCAGGACTCGAGGCAGCTTACAAAAATACAAGAAAGCTAAACATATATACAAGACAATAGTTAGTATGCAATTGAACTTCAACAGGGTTAAAACAAGATAAAAGCAAATCTATTAAAATACGGATGGTAAAAAGTAAATGCGCATTTGTGGGGTGAGTATTGCATACCTGTAGCCTTCTGTAAATGTCAAAGGAGCATAGAAGAAGAAGAGGAGGAGGAGGAGGAGTTTGGATTTGATATCCCACCTTTCACTCCCCTTAAGGAGTCTCAAAGCGGCTCACAACCTCCTTTCCCTTCCTCCCCCAAAACAAACACTCTGTGAGGTGAGTGGGGCTGAGAGACTTCAGAGAAGTGTGACTGGCCCCAGGTCACCCAGCAGCTGAAGGAGGAGCGGGGAAGCGAACCCGGTTCACCAGATTACGAGTCCCCCGCTCTTAACCACTACACCACGCTGGCTCCCTTACACCATAGGATGCTCCCTTACCCCGAGTCAGACCATTGGTCCATATAGCTCACTACTGTCCACACTGACTGCCAGCAGCTCTCCAGGGTTTCAGACAGGGTGTCTCTCTCAGCGTTTCCTGGAGATGTCTGGATTTGAACCTGGCACCCTTTGAACAGATGCTCTACTGCTGAGCTACAGACTTTCCACAGCTTTTCTGTCCCAGCTGCAGTGAAGGGCTAAGGGAGACCTGCTGGAATGTCTGCAGCAGTTTGCCAACAACAACAAATGTCAAAAAAATAAAACAAAAAACAACCCAGATCCCTGCTCCCAATATCAACTGCTACCTCTGCCTGGAACTCCGCAGGAAAAGGGTGCCTGACGACAGGTGGGAATTCCGTGAGAAACTCAGCCAGCCGGTCATGGATTTTCCGGCGGATAGTTCTGGCCCCGTACTCTTGCTTGTCGGAGGCCACCCAGCAGGGCACAATGTTGTGAGCATCGACCTGGAGAAGCAAAGCAAGAGAAACGGCAATTGCACACAGCTCCCACTATCCTAACACTCACTATACAAAAATTCACTTATCCAAACCCAAGGAATTAATACCCAAGCCTCCTAGAATTGCTATGTACACTGCAGATTCAGATATCCAAACAGCCAGACCTGCATGTAGCACTGTAAACAAATCAGCAGCCTTGAACAGACCTTAATTTTTGTGTTTTCCTGCTTCAGGGCAGCCATTTTGCCAAAAACCATGATGGGAGGGAGGGAGCTAGAGAGATCAGGCAAATAAGACAGCATTTTCCTTCTTAGTTGCCTTTTGAAAGGTTTCAGAGGGTTTTCCTGGGTTTTCTCGTCATTTCAGAGTAAAATTCCATGGTTGGGAACGGATTAGAAATTTCCCCATAGGAATCAATGGGAACGATTGACTCGTTATACAAACATTTGCCTAACACATGATTTCCTGAGAATGTATTGTATTTGAATAGCGGGACCTTTGTGTTAACGTGTAGAGACAGGGGAAAGAAGGATCCTAGGAACTTCTACAGCAGCCCTTGCCCATCTGGTGCCCTCTAGATGCTGTTGGTCCATAACCTCTCTTAATAGCCACCAATTAATTGTGGCATCAACTTTTCTGGGATGAAGCTTCTTCTTCTTCTACTACCATCTGTGACTGGATTAAAGACTTTTTGAGGGATTGGAAACAAACAGTGAGGATTGGGACTGTTACATCTACCTCCCTGAAGCTTAGCACTGGCACCCCACAGGGATGTGTGCTAAGTCCCTACCTGTACTCATTGTACACATATGACTGCATATCATCTGATCCATCCACAGTAATTATTAAGTTTGCAGATGACACTAACATAATGGGTCTAATTGCAGGTGGAGGTGAAACAGTGTACAGGGGGGAGGTTCAAAAAGTATCTACATGGTGCATAGAGAGTAACTTGCACCTAAATATTAGTAAGACAAAGGAGATGGTGTTGGACTTTCGGAGGAAGAGAGGGGAACCTGCCATGTTGTATATTGGGGGCGTTGTGTGGAGAGAGTCTCCTACTTTAAATTCCTGGGAGTTTACTTTAGTGAGGACCTCACTTGGAAAATCAACACAACTCAGGTGGTTAGGAAGGCCCAATAGAGACTCCATTTCCTCAGGGTCTTGTTAAAGAATATTGTTAAACAACAACTGATGATCTCCTTCTACTGGTCCACAATAGAAAGGGTCCTTTCATATTGTATCACAGTGAGGTATGCTGGCCTGACAGCCACGGACAGAAAGTCTCTACAGAGGGTGGTGAACACAGCTCATGATATCATGGGCTGTCCCTTGAGTACTCTAGATGACACCTCAAGGGATCGTTGCCTTAGGAGAGAGATTCTCAGGGAATCAACCCTCAGGCAGGAGATATAGAAGTATAATCAGCCGTACCAGCAGGCTAAAAAATAGCTTCTATCCGTGGGCTGTTGAACGGAAAATAATACAGCGAAATTGACTTGTGAGGTGGTGTGTTGTGCGATAAGCACATGGAGTGCAATGAGATTGAGTGTTTGGGTGGGCGGGGAGGGAGGCTTGGTTAATTTCATTGTACACAGGTTGTACATTGACAATAAAGGTATTATTATTACAGTGGATGCTCAGGTTGCGAACGCGATCCGTGCGGGAGGCACATTTGCAACCCGCAGCATCCGCAACCGCAGCGGCGCGTCTGCGTACGCATGGGTTGCAATTCGGCGTTTCTGCGCATGTGCAAAGAGTGATGTAGTGCTTCTGCGCATGCACGACCGCCGAAACCCAGAAGTAACCCGTTCTGGTACTTCTGGGTTTTGACGGTCTGTAACCCGAAAAAACGCAACCTGAAGCGTCTGTAACCCGAGGTATGACTGTATTAAGCTTCCTTTGTCAGATTCACTGAACGTGACGGAGGTTATGAACTCAGGACTCCAGGCAAGATGGTGAAATGCTCCTTGGAATCACAACATCCGTGTCACCATGGAGACACCCCCCACTGCCCCATAGCTCTGCCCAGATCACACCCCAGCTGCCAGACTCCAGGCCTCCCTACCTGGACAAAGGGCACATCAGGTGGCAGCCTCGCCTGGACATCTTGCACCCACTGCATGGGGACACGGAGGGGGGCAAAGTCTGTCACCACCCCGCCAATGCCGTGGGTCGTCACAAAGGGGGGCAGCACGTCCTTTGCGAAGCCGATGAGCAGGTGGAACGGGATGCTTAGTTCCTTGCACTCCTAGGAAGAAGAAGAAGAAGAGTTTGGATTTGACATCCCGCCTTTCACTCCCCTTCAGGAGTCTCAAAGCAGCTAACATTCTCCTTTCCCTTCCTCCCCCACAACAAACACTCTGTGAGGTGAGTGGGGCTGAGAGACTTCAGAGAAGTGTGACTGGCCCAAGGTCACCCAGCAGCTGCATGTGGAGGAGCGGGGACACGAACCCGGTTCACCAGATTAAGTGTCTATTGCTCTTAACCACTACACCACACTGGCTCTAGGAGACACGAAAAGGAAGCAGAGAATATTTTGTCACACAGGAAGCTCATGATATTGACTAATAGACTACCGGTTAGTCTAGCTCAGTTGGCAGCAGCTCTCCAAGGTTTCAGGCAGGGGACACCTCCTGGGCATGTGCTCCCCCACTGAGGGATGGTCCTTCCCTAAAAGATACAAGTTTCCAGTCCTCATTGTTTTGAACGAAGGGTGAATTTGAATAGGAAGCCGGTTATGTTATAAGCTGCCTTATACTAGACCAGTGTTCTCTCTCATCGAGTATTGTCAACACTGACTGGCAGTGACTCCCCAGGTTTTCAAACAGGGGTCATTCCCAACCCAACCCGGAGATACCAGGGTTTGAATCTGAGACCTTCTGCATTCCAAGCACATGCTCTTCCACTGAGCTATGTGTCTATCCAATAGGAACAAAGTTCTAGCAGCTGCAGATTTGTAGTTGCACGCATACATACAAGCCTGTGTCATGACTATCTTGGCTACGAGTGCAACTATTCAGGTACCAATTGTTTCTTTTAAGTCTGTCGCACTGCTGCAGTCATGCACCGGCCCGGCAACACAAGTAAAGGTAAAGGAAAAGGGACCCCTGACCATTAGGTCCAGTCGTGGCCGACTCTGAGGTTGCAGCGCTCATCTTGCTTTATTGGCCGAGGGTGCCGGTGTACAGCTTCTGGGTCATGTGGCCAGCAGGACTAATCTGCTTTTGGCGAACCAGAGCAGCGCACGGAAATGCCGTTTACCTTCCTGCCGGAGTGGTACCTATTTATCTACTTGCACTTGGACGTGCTTTCAAACTGCTAGGTTGGCAGGAGCAGGGACTGAGGAACGGGAGCTCACCCCGTCGCGGGGATTCAAACCGCCGACCTTCTGATTGGCAAGTCCTGGGCTCTGTGGTTTAACCCACAGCGCTACCCACGTCCCCCGAATAAAATCCCAGCTTTTCCAAAGCTCTCCTAGGTTTCCCAGACAGAAAGTGTACCGTATTTTTTGTACCATAACACTCACTTTTTTCCTCCTAAAAAGTAAGGGGAAATGTCTGTGCGTGTTATGGAGGGAATGCCTACGGGTGGCATGCCTACGGATTTTCCTCCTCTAAAAACTACGTGCGTGTTATGGTCGGGTGCGTGTTATAGAGCGAAAAATACGGGTAAGTCATCCCCCCTGCCCCATCAAAAAAGTGAAGTTGGCACACTTCACCAACACCCACCAAAAGGCTGACTTAGCGTGCAAAAGAATAAGAGCACAGAAATATTTCTGCTGCGAGGAGTCCCACCCTTGTGCTTCTGCACAAGTCTCTGTTCTGAGCACTCCCCTCGAGCGGAAAGAGGAAAGCCCAGAGCGCTGCCTCTTTCATTGACCCAAAAATCAATTTTCTTTGGAGAATGGGTTGCTCTGTCGGGTAAGTGAACGATCCAGCCACACTTGACGCAGAGACCTCTGCCTACAGCTGCTTTGGGCTCACAGGCTATTTACAGCTTCCAGTAATATCCAAGGCAACACGATGACCAAGTACAACAATGCAATATCAATATAAACTCTTTATATAATCTATACGGAACATTGAACAATATGAAAAACCAAATAAACAGAAATCTTATAAATCTCTGAAAGTCAGAAAATGTGCACTTGCACTCTGGATGGATTCTCCTGAAAACATAGAACCAAATAAACGTAAGTCTTATAAGTGTCTGAAAGTCTTTGTAGACTATGCAAGTCTCTGAAAGAAGCAAAGGGTCAGATTCTTATCTGGTGATAACAAGCTGTACAGCTTTGTTTTATGATGTCCAATGCTGCTGAAGTGGTCCACAAACAGATGTAGTGAACAGTAATCCTGGATATACCCACTGTTTCATAGAATTCTTCTTCAGCACAGAAGAAGGATACAGAAATGCTTCATAAACCCATCTATATGGTGAATGTATAGTTAAAGCCATGGTTTTCCCAGTAGTAATGTATGGAAGTGAGAGCTGGACCATAAAGAAGGCTGATCGCCAAAGAATGGATGCTTTTGAATTCTGGTGCTGGAGGAGACTCTTGAGAGTCCCATGGACTGCAAGAAGATCAAACCTCTCCATTCTGAAGGAAATCAGCCCTGAGTGCTCACTGGAAGGACAGATCCTGAAGCTGAGGCTCCAAGACTTTGGCCACCTCATGAGAAGAGAAGACTCCCTGGAAAAGACCCTGATGCTGGGGAAGATGGAGGGCACAAGGAGAAGGGGACGACAGAGGACGAGATGGTGGGACAGTGTTCTCGAAGCTACCAGCATGAGTTTGACCAAACTGTGGAAGACAGGAGGGCCTGGCATGCTCTGGTCCAGGGGGTCACGAAGAGTCGGACACAACTAAATGACTAAACAACAACATGGTGGATGGAATTGTATACAGTGGTATCTCGGGTTAAGTACTTAATTCGTTCCGGAGGTCCGTTCTTAACCTGAAACTGTTCTTAACCTGAAGCACCACTTTAGCTAATGGGGCCTCCTGCTGCTGCTGGAGCACTATTTGTGTTCTCATCCTGAAGCCAAGTTCTTAACCTGAAGCACTATTTCTGGGTTAGCGGAGTCTGTAACCTGAAGCGTATGTAACCTGAAGCGTATATAACCCGAGGTACCACTATAATAACAATAACTATGGAGCAGTGGTCATAAAGTTATGATATTGCATTGTTGTACTTGGTCATCGTGTTGCCTTGGATATTACTGATAATTGTTCGCAACATAGGGGTTTAATTGTTTGGTTACTATTTACAGCATCTGGCACACAGCTGCGAATGACTTTATCTATGACAGCTGGCCGCACCCTGGTGCCCTCAGGATATTTTGGACAAAGACTCCCATCAACCTTGCCCACAGGGCATGCTGTCTGCAGTTGACAGAAGAAGCTGATACGGCAAGGCTGCTGTGCCCAAATTCATGCTGCAGGCGGCTTGCCCACTAGAACCTCTCCCGGGTCCACAACCACTTCTGACACCAATGCAACACCTTCCCGACGCAACGCCGGTACCTCGGCCACTTCCTTGAGGCCTCTGATCAGGAAGCCGAAATGGCGGATGGTAGCCTCCAGGAACTTGGGCACCAGGCAGAAGCAGACATGCAGCGGCAACTTCTGCTTCAGGGCCAGTCGCTGGGCATAGAGAAAGGCCCAGTTATCTGGGGAGAGAAAAAGCAGGAAAAAGCCAATTATTATTAAATATTTTCTTGTTTTACAGAAGTGTAATCTCTCTCGTATTTTTTCCATGTAACATTTTTACAAATCCGTTTCATTTGTTGAGACATTAGGGGGAGGGAAAAAAAAGGGGAGGAGGGAGGGAAGGTGGGTGGGGTCGGGTGGCGATGTTTCTGTTATGCTTAATGTATGTAGGGTTTGGTGTCAGCCTTGCTTGTGCTGTTCGCTTGTGTTCCTTTGGTGGTGAGAGAGGTTGGGGTTGGCCATGGGTGTGGCTGCTCATTTGTGGCTGGCTGTGGTGGTCTTTGTTTTCGTGTGTGAGTGGGGTGGGTGGGTGTTTTGGGTCAGGTTAGCCAGATTGATTTGTATGCTGTTGGTGGATTATTGTCATTGTCTTGTTGGGCTGTGTATGTGATAAAGGGGAGCCAGACCGGGGTAAAGGCGTCTTCTTCTGTTTGTCCCCGTGTCAGTTTCAGTTTATTGGTTAATTTTTCTAGTAGGGCTGTTTCCCATACTATTTGATACCATTGAAGAGAAGAAGAAGAAGAGTTCAGATCTGATATCCCGCTTTATCACTACCCGAAGGAGTCTCAAAGCGGCTACCATTCTCCTTTCCCTTCCTCCCCCACAACAAACACTCTGTGAGGTGAGTGGGGCTGAGAGACTTCAGAGAAGTGTGACTAGCCCAAGGTCACCCAGCAGCTACAGGTGGAGGAGCAGGGAATCGAACCCGGTTCACCAGATTACAAGTCCACTGCTCTTAACCACTACACCACACTGGTTCATTGGTCCATGCTAACTCCTTACAGGTCTCTCCAGTGTCTGGCTATGATGCTTCTGGCTGCTGAAAGTAGGTGGGTTATGAGTTCTTTGTGGTGAGCAGGAAAAAGCTTAAAGGAACGGCTCCGCAACAGGTGGTCAGCAGCTGGGAGTGTAGGGGGCGCAACAGACATGCAGTGTTTGGGCTTCTCTAAACCTCTGTGCCAGCTTGATGGGAGCAAGTGCCCCAGTTCTGAAGGCAAGGCAGGGCATACCTGGTGGCATACAGTGTGGCTCAGGACCGCAATACCTCAAGGAGCGCCTCTTTCCATATGAACCTACCCGGACCCTGAGAACATCTTCTGAGGCCCTCCTTCGTGTGCCTCCTCCTCGATAGGTCCGGAGGGTGGCAGCACGAGAACGGGGCCTTCTCTGCAGTGGCTCCTCGTCTGTGGAATGCTCTCCCCAGGGAAGTTCACCTGGCACCTTCATTATACACCTTTAGGCGCCAGGCAAAAACGTTCCTTTTTAACCAGGAGGCCTTTGGCAGGCCTGATCAACACTCTATACCCTTTTAAAATGTGGCTCTTTTGGGGGGTTATTATTGGGTTATTGTTTTTATTTTGATTTTATGTACTGTGGTCTTTTTTGTGAACCGCCCTGAGATCTCCAGGTATAGTGCGGTATATAAATTCAACAAATAAATAAATAAAAATATAGATTCCCTTCCTCCCCAGGTGGCTGGAGGCCTGTTGCTATTTCTGCAGCAGGGTCTCAGAGGGTCCCTATCTCCAGCATCCTAGGGCTGCCCAATCAGCATGAAGGGGGGATATTTTTAGCCACCATATGCTCCCAATCTAAACACTGAAAGCGAAAGGGAATTGTGTGCAACTTCCACTCCATACAAGGGAACTTCACAGGAAAGTCACCCAGAAAGCAAATACTGCAGCGCTCCCTTGAATCAGCTGCCCCTGATAACCTGATACTTGCGACTTGGTCATTTTAACCCACATGCCTATTTTATAGTTTTCGGGGTTTTTTATTTTCATCCAGTGTTAGAATCAGAGAATTGCAGAGTTGAAAGGGACCTCTAGGGGTCATCTAGTCCAACCCCCTGCAATCCAGGAATCTCAGCTAAAGCATCCCTGACAGGTAGCCACCCAGCCTCTGCTGAAAAACCTCCAAGGAAGGAAAGTCTGTTGTTCCCATGTGTTTAATTCACATTATAAAATGAAATAAATAAATAAATAAATAAACTTTACAAAAAAAGAGACCCTGTTTGCACACAAAAAATTAGATCTAGCCAAAAGGCAACACAGAAGGACCTGCATTAATTACTGCAATGCACCTCTATAGTTGTTATTACTGTATAATTGTGTAATTATAAAATTATTGTGTAACTTGGGAAGGTTGTATAATCTTAGAAGGGGCGTAGCTGTATCAGGAAGGGAGCCAGCACTTCTGAATTTGCCACAATGCTTTATAAATGGCAATGATGCTCTTTCCCAGTGTTTTGCCAGCCTTCACCCCCAGCCACTCCATCCCACCAATTACACAGAAGGGAATAGGGGGCCGGGGGGTCCAGAATAAATAATAATAATAATAATAATCATAATAATCATAATAATTTATTTGTAACCCACCCATCTGCCCAGGTTTCCCCAGCCGCTCTGGGTGGCTTCCAATAAAATACAGTGGTACCTCGTGTTACATACGCTCGTGTTACATACGCTTCAGGTTACATACGCTTCAGGTTACAGACTCCGCTAACACAGAAATAGTGTTTCAGGTTAAGAACTTTGCTTCAGGATGAGCACAGAAATCGTGCTCTGGCAGTGCGGTGGCAGCAGAAGGCCGCATTAGCTAAAGTGGTGTTCAGGTTAAGAACAGTTTCAGGTTAAGAACGGACCTCCGGAACGAATTAAGTATGTAACACGAGGTACCACTGTATTAAAAATACAATAAAGCATCAAACATTAAAAACTTCCCTGTAGAGGGCTGCCTTCAGATGTCTTCTAAATGTCAGATAGTTGTTTATTTCCTTGACATTTGACGGGAGGGCATTCCACAGGGCGGGCGCCACCACCAAGAAGGCCCTCTGCCTGGTTCCCTGTAACTTCACTTTTCGCAGGGAGGGAGTTGCCAGAAGGTCCTCGGAGCTGGACCTCAGTGTCTAACCAACTACAAGTAGTGAACGGTTGGTCTCTAATTTTACTGCAAATATTAATGCACCTCTTGTAGTTTGGTTTTCCCACCCAAAAATAAGCCAGGACAGATTGCGGATCCCGGGCACCGACCAAGCTCTCACCTTGCACTCTCTGATCTCGCGACATCCAGTAGAGGATGCCCCGGGCATCTTCCTTGAGATCGGGATCTTGCGAGATGAGGCGGACGCGCTTCTTGTTGTACTTGAACTCTGCGATGGAGGGCGCTGCGTCCAGGCGGGCTTGCTTGATGGCCTCGGCCAGGGTGGCAGAGCCTCTGCTGCCCACATCCCCTCCCCCAGCCGCCTTCTTAGCGCCAGGCGGTGCCCCGGATGCCAACCTCCCGTTGCTCTCCAAGCCATCAGGGACTAACGCTCCCTCTTCTGCCCCTTCCTGCATAGACTCGGCTGGCTTCCGCTTTCTCCTCTTCTGGGACATGGCTGGCCGCGCCCCGGGGACCGCAGAGAGGTTGCGCACCAACCACAAGACCCAGGCGGGGCCGGAATGGGGAGAGACGCAAGCGATGACCCTTCCGGGGAGCAGGTTGGAAGGAAGAAGCAGCCTGCAAGAAAGCACATAAGAACATCATTGGTGAGCTTCTGGGAGATGATATATAATGAGATGGAAAAAATGTTGAAATATACATTTATAAAGAAACCAGAAGCATTTTTATTGGGCATTGTGGGGAGTGATATAAACAGAAAGGAATGTAAGCTTTTTTTATATGCAACAACAGCAGCAAGAATATTACTTGCCCAAAAACGGAAGCAAGAAGAATTACCAACAATCGAAGAATGGAGGATGAAGTTAATGGACTATGCAGAATTAGATAAATTAACAGGAAGGATTCAAAACCGGCGGGACCAGAAATTCACGGAAGACTGGAGTAAATTTACGGACTATTTGAAAAGTATTTGTGAAGATCAGACGACGTTTGTAGGGTTGCAAGAAGTTTTGTGAGGAGTATTATTGGAATTATTACAAAAATGGATAAAGGGGAGGGTGATTTGTTAAGAGATTTAAAGGTAATATAAAATGCAGAAGAAGTGATTACAATGGTGGATTTTCAGAGGTGTTGATGGAAGTCTAAAAAGATTGTATAAGTGATAAAGTTGTGTGGTACATTTTATAATTTAAATGTTAAAATCAATAAAAATCATATTAAAAAAAAAGAACATCATTGGTGGATCAGGCTATGGGGGCCTCCATTCCAGCCCTCTCCAACTAGAGCCCATGTTGGTGTGGCGGTTAAGAGTGCTGGACTACGACCTGGGAGAGACCCGGGTTCAAATCCCCACTCGGCCACGAAGATCGTTTCCTCTCAGCCTGACCTACCTCAAAGAGATTTGAAAAAGAAAACTCAGAACCCCGTGTGGCACCTGGAGCTCCTTGGGTGAAAATGTGGGATAGAAATGCAGCAATTAAAATAAATAAATAAATACCTGGCCCTTCAGGTATTTGAGACAACAACTCCAGAACATCTGGAGGGTACCAGGCAGCTCTAATCCCGTTTACTTTTCTCCCGCAGTGAACGATTAGATGCCTTTGGGGAATCAGGATGCGAAGTCAACATTCTTCCCCTGTGGTTTGTCCCCAGTATCTCCTATACAGTACAGTCATACCTCGGGTTAAATACGCTTCGAGTTGAGCGTGCTCGAGTTGCGCTCCGCGGCAACCCAGAAGTAACGGAGCACGTTACTTCCGGGTTTCGCCGCTTGCGCATGCGCAGGCGCTCAAAATGACATCACGCGCATGCGCAGAAGCGGTGAAAAGCAACACGCGTGTGTGCAGACGTGCCGTCGCTAGATACGTTTACCTCTAGATGGGAACGGGGCTCCAGAACGGATCCTGTTCGTATCTAGAGGTACCACTGTATCTGTCTCTGGGCATGGGGGTCTCCATTTAGCATCCAAGGCTACTGGCCTCTTCCTCATGGAGGCAAGAATCAAGCTGGTTTCGTCCGGCATGCAGCCTCCCAGCTTCTGCCTACAACTCCCATCAGCCCCTGCCAACACGGCCAAAGGGTAGGGATCATGGGAGTTGTAGTTCAGCAACATCTGGAAGGCCAGAAGTTCCCTAAGCCGAGGTGAACTTTAGAAATATGGTGCCTTGAGTGGGGAGAAGATTTGGTGCCCCCCCC
>JAXCMG010000046.1:1570916-1714893 GCA_034642415.1 Podarcis siculus | reverse complement strand
CAGAATCTGCAAGTTTCCCATGAGAATCAATTAACAGAAACTGAACACCCCCTCACAGATTCTGCTGAACAATTAACACCAAATACACCTATGTAGGAGATTACTTTTCCAGCAAACCTAAACCCTTGCACATTCGCTTGTTCTTTATCTTTGCCAATGGTTTAGTTAACACATCTGCTACATTTTCTTCACTTGATACATAAGTACAGGTGATTATATTGTCTTGTACACAGCAACGCACATTTTGGTATTTTACAGAGATATGTTTGGAACGCGATTTGAAACCCTCTGTTTTACTTAAGGTTATACAAGCTTGATTATCAATGTAAACTTGTACTGGTTCTCCACAATTTACATTCAAATCTGCTAACAAATGCTTGAAATAAATCACCTCGTTGCACAATTCACTCAATGCGGCGTACTCTGATTCCGTTGATGACACACTTACAACGTCTTGCTTGCGTGACCGCCAGCTGATTAAAGCTCCACCGACCATTATAACTAGTCCTGTGACAGATTTTCTATCCGGCAAATTTCCCCAGTCACTATCACAGAAGCAACTCAACATTTCATCCTCTGAAGAATTTAATTGTAACATATAGCCAATTGTCTGTTTGAGATACCTCAGAACTTGTTTTACCCCTTTCCAGGCATTTAGTGTGGGTTTTGAGACCAATCTACTTAATATGCCTACTGCGTAGCTAATATCAGGTCTGGACCACTGTGCTAGATACAATAAACTTCCAATTACAGAGTGATATACATCAGGATGTTCAAATTCAGGACTCTCATCTACATGAAGTGTTTTTATGAAACCTGGATCCATAGGCACCACTGCCCCTTTGCAATCCTGCATCCTGTATGTAGTCAGTAGTTGTTTAACTTTGTTCTGCTGACTAATTAGACAGCTGCCATCTTGGGCCCAGCACACTTCCAACCCTAGATATGTCCTAACCGGGCCTAAGTCTTTCACTTTGAACTTACTGGACAATTGCTACAATCTTTGCCCCCTCAGGCGCTGCTACTGGTGTAAAAACCTTGTGCTCATTCAAAGAGGACATCTCTTCCTCCATTGCCTGTTTCCAGAGCTCTGCCTCCTCTTTTGGTAACTTTAACACTTCCTGAAAACTCTTGGGCTCTGCAATCACACTAAACACATTTGCAGTATCTGGAGAAAAACGCACCGGAGGCACTCCTTTGTTTTGTCTTTTAGATCTTCTGGGAGAAAATTTTTCTTCTGACCCACTTTCCTCCTCAGAACTACGACCTCTCTTTTGTTGCTTAGCAACTGGTCTTTGGCTAACTTCACTTTCCTGAGAGCTCTTATCTGAACTTTCCTCCCCCTCAGACTCTGACTTCCTGTGTCTACCTTCAGAGTCATGAAGCTCCTGGGAAGGTTCAAACCAAACCTCAGTATTGGCATGTAGTCTCTCCCAGCCACTATGTTCACAAAAACTGGCATTCCTGGAGATCACAATGCCATTTGTCCCTTCAGCAAAGCGGAAACCTTTTCCCAGCTCCTGGTAACCCACAAACACTAACTGTTTGGTCTTAGGATCTCCCTTCTTCCTCATTTGTTTCGGAATTAATACCCAGGCCTTTGATCCAAACACATGCAAATGGTCAATTTTGGGTTTTTTCTGAAACAATTTAAAGTACGGGGTTGTACCTATTGTTTGATGAAAGAGCCTATTTTGGAGATAACACGCGGTGAGCATGCTCTCCCCCCAATAAGACATGGGCAAATCAGCATCGTCAAGCATGGCAAACATCATATCTTGTAAAGATCTGTTTTTTCGTTCTGCCACGCCATTCTCCTCTGGGGAAAAAACCTTCGTTTTTCTATGCCCAATGCCACGCTTCTGTAACCAATCTCTAAAGGCATTTGACATAAATTCGCCACCTCTGTCCGTCTGAATCCTTTTAAGTTTAGTGGACAGAAATCTTTCCACAGATGCCACCCAGCCTTTAAACTTAGTGAACACGTCACCCTTATTCTTCATGGGAAAAACCCAAGAATAACGTGTAGCGTCATCCACAATTGTTAGTGAAAAGCGCGATCCACCCCTGCTTACAGCAAATGGGCCAATTACGTCCATGTGAACCAGCTGTAGCGGTGACTCACTAACTCTGTCACTTCTGGGGTAAGAGACTCTGTGGGTTTTAACCTTTTTACACACATTACAATCAAGGTACTTGTTACAACTCTTGAAATTACCCCCATCAGCCAATTCAGACATTTTTAGTACACTTTTCCAGCAAGCATGCCCCATTTTCCTATGCAATAAGTGCACACAGTTGTCATGTATAGCTTTGTTATTCACTGCAGGCTGAGATTTACTGACTACTGCTGCAACTTGAGAACCTGCTTTAAGCCAAAACAAGCCTCCCTCTGACTTAGCAGTGCCTAAAATCTCACCAGCCTTCTTAATGATGCAACTGTCTCCTTCAAAATGCACTTTAAACCCAGCTTTTAGCAAACAATCTACAGACATCAGATTGCTCCTTAATGACGGCACACAAAGTACATTTTGCAGACATTCACGAAGACAAGGAACAAAAACTGCACCCCCTGAAATCACTTCGGAAGTACTTCCGTCTGCTAGAGCCACCTGGCTGCGCTGTGCTGAGTTCTTGGAAACAAACAAGTCATCTGAATTCACGATGTGGCGAGATGATCCCGAATCGACCACCCAGACCACTTGTTTCTCATCAGCAATCTTGACCTCGCCGGTCACCAGCTGAGCCGACTGTTTTCGTTTGAAGAATTTCTTTTTCCGCTGCTGCTGCTGATCTTGTCTCTGCTCCTGCACCGGCAACTGAGACTTGACCAACTCCGGACATTGTCGTTTTAGATGCGCTGAGGATCCACATCGGAAACAACGCCTAACAGCAAACGCTGACTCCTCACCGGTACGCTGCTTTCGCTCCACCTCTGGCACGGCATGAGAACTCCTTCCAAACCGCCCACCTGTAGAAGCCTCTGCAGCCAACGACCTTTCTTGCCTCTTCTGCCATTCTTCAATCAGACGCCCAGTAACGTAACTGACTGATAAATCATGCTCCTGCATGCCTTCTAGAGACAAAACTAAATTATCCCAGCTTTCCGGGAGAGAACTCAAAATAATAGCCACCTTCTCCTGCTGGTCTAACGCACAGTCTCTTTCCTGTAGCGCTGCAAACTTTAACTGTAAACTGTGTAGGTGTTCCTGCATTGTAACCCCAGGCTGTAACATTGCCTTGTACAATGCCTTGCGAATGAACAGCTTGGAAACCGCTGTCTCACGCACATGGAGTTCTTTAAGTGCTTGCCACACACCTCTAGCTGTCTTGATTCCCCTCACATACGGCAACTGGGGATCTTCCAGCCCCAAGACAATTGTGGCCCTTGCTCTTTGGTCTTTATCGAGGTCTTCATCATCAGGCTTCGCAGGAAACTTACTCACCACTTGCCAGAGACGATCCCTCTGCAGCACTGCCTGCATGCGTTCCGACCACAGCAAGTAATTGGAGTCATTCAGACGCTCAAAAGCCATCTGAACTGGTTGTGAGGCCATCTTGAGAGCGATGTCCCTGGAACCCGGAACCAGCTACTCACGACCACCGAGAGAGAGAACAGGAACCACAGCACCCAGCACTCACACGCTGCAGCTGTTGTCCTTGAGTCCACTGTGTCACCAGCTCACCACGGTCAGGAACCAGCCAGGAACAACAACCTCTGGAACTACTGGAACCAACGCCGTTGATGCTGACACCACCGCAACTCAGGCTGGCAGCACAATGCCCATAACCTCATGGAACTTTGGAGTGTCAGGCATAGCCCTACTGGCTTTAGCCCAAACGTAGCAGAGTTTTCCTACACAGCGAAGAAGCTAGTTGCGGCAGCAATGACTAGTCAGGTAGACTCAGAATAACTATTTACAGGATTTATTAAAAAGGAAAAAATAAAACCAGCAGAGTTTCTGCATACAAAACAAAGCAAAATAAATCCTCTCTTTCTCTCTCAAAACCATACACAGCACTTCTACTCCTAACACACCTCACATCAAACTGAGCTAGCAATCCCTAGATAAGAGTTGAGTGCTGGTCGTTAACCAATCAGAGTGAGCAGTTTCTAGGTCAAGCAGACCTGGGCTTTCTGCCAAGAGTAAATTGACACTGCCTTGAGTTAATTTGTGAAGCCAGAATCTGCAAGTTTCCCATGAGAATCAATTAACAGAAACTGAACAATAGAGTCCTTACATAGGTTCCCTATTGGTAGGAGAAGATAACAAAGGCCAACCAGAGAATATTGAGAAGCAAAGCAGCTAGTAAGCCTGATCTTTATTGAGCTGTTGCAACAGGGTGCTCCCCTCACACGCAGGAGAGGAGGAGGGACCCAGGAAAATGGCACGCAAGGCCTTATAAAGACTTTTGAAATCGCCACCCTTTAGATCAAGACCACCCCCAGAAACATCATACATACATCACAGAAAAGGCGGTCTACAACAGAAATTTGAATGTTGTTTTTCTCCTGTCATTGTTTATCTCCTGTCTGGCAGGTCACTTGATTGGATTTCCTGGGGAGCCTAGCTAGTCTTTTGTAGTGATAAATACTTAGTTCCTGGCCAGGTCACAGGCTCATACCCTATTCATATATTAAATGTGCCCTTAAGACAGGATTTGTGAGGAAAGAGACAATGGGAGGTTCCCCACTTTGACATTGCAGAGAAAACATTTGGGAATCAAAATGGTTCCAGGTCGGTCTTCCTGTGCTGATCTATGTACGTGCTTGGTTGGTACGCTTATGAACATTACCATATATCTAGGACCTCAAAATTCCCATCACAGGTGCATCTCGCAGGAGGGGGGCACCACTCCAGCTCCCCCCCCAAAAAAGAAAGAGGGTGTCCTTATGGTTAGTCTTCAGCAGGTTGATGGTCCTTGGCTGCCGGGGCTTGTCGCTACCCCCCTCCATTCATCCCCCCCGGCATGGGCAGGGGCAGGGGGGCAGCTGCCCCCCATCAAGTAAATAAATAAATAAAAATAATTCAGTAAAATTAAAAATTGTAGAAAGGTTTTGACAGATATTCCGAACAAAAGAAAGTGATTTAAAACAGCTGTTGTGTTGAGACATTTCATTCCGAATCTGCTGCACAGAGCGAGACAGAGAATGGTGTCGGGGGTGGTCTGCCACCCCCCAACATAAATCACCCATGCCCCCGGGCAGTAGGACCGTGGCTACCGGTAGCAGTGAGGGGGGCAAATGGGGCTTGTCCACCTGGGAAGGTAGCCCACGTAGAAGAAGGAAAACACGCAGGGCATCTTCAGGAAGAAAAGGCTAAGGGGTAGACTCTACACCAGTGTTTCTCAGCCGGGGACCATGTGGCCCCCTGCCCTTCCCCAGATATTCCAAGGGGGTCACAGATAAAATTATATAATTTATATTGTAATACACAAAATCTGCCCTTATTCCCTTATGGGGGACACAAGAGCCCTTATAGAGTCCTTTGCAGGTTCTCCATCGGTCGGAGAAAAGAACAGAGGCCAACCAGAGAATATTGAGAAGCAAAGCAGCTCGTAAGCCTGATCTTTATTGATCTGTTGCAACAGGGTGCTCCCCTCACACGCAGGAAAGGAGGAGGACCCAGAAGCAAGGTGTGCCTTCCCTTATATAGACATTTTAAATTGCCCGCCTTGGAGTCCGAGACACCCCCCCCCAGATACATCATACATACATCACAGAAAGGGTGGTCTACAACAGAAATCTGAGTGCGTTGTTTACCTCCTGTGTGGCAGGTTACCTGTTAATGGTCACTTGATTGGATACCCTGGGGAGCCTGGCCAGTCTTTTGTAATGACAAATACTTAGTTCCTGAGCCAGGCCACAGGCTCACCCTATTCACACACAGACATACGGTACCCTTAAGACAGGATTTGTGAAGGAAAAGACAATGGGGAGGCTTTTCCATTTTCCTTTGACCTGGCAGAGAAAGCATTTGGTCAGTTGGGGAGCCAAAATGGCTCCAGGACTGCCATCCTGTGCTGCCTCAGATATATGGCCCATACATTTATGTACGTGTTTGCCTGGCAAATCCATGAACATTTATTATATATAAAAGACCTTAATTTTTTTATTTCAACCAAGTTGCCACCCCACAGACCGTTGTCTGGAATATTGGTGTTTGTGGGAGAGTGGCAACCATGGGCTCACACACACACACACACACACACACACACTGTGTGTTGTTGTTTAGTCGTTTAGTCGTGTCCGACTCTTCGTGACCCCATGGACCAGAGCACGCCAGGCACTCCTGTCTTCTACTGCCTCCCGCAGTTTGGTCAGACTCATGTTTGTAGCTTCGAGAACACTGTCCAACCATCTCGTCCTCTGTCGTCCCCTTCTCCTTGTGCCCTCCATCTTTCCCAACATCAGGGTCTTTTCCAGGGAGTCTTCTCTTCTCATGAGGTGGCCAAAGTATTGGAGCCTCAGCTTCACGATCTGTCCTTCCAGTGAGCACTCAGGGCTGATTTCCTTCAGAATGGAGAGGTTTGATCTTCTTGCAGTCCATGGGACTCTCAAGAGTCTCCTCCAGCACCAGAATTCAAAAGCATCCATTCTTCGGCGATCAGCCTTCTTGATGGTCCAGCTCTCACTTCCATACATCACTACTGGGAAAACCATGGCTTTAACTATACGGACCTTTGTTGGCAAGGTGATGTCTCTCACACACTGTGTAGTCATAGGCTAACCATGCTAAGATAAACAATTAAACAGCCACCACATGGCATACGATTGCGTGAGTTCGAAGGTGGTGCGGCGTTGGACATTGTATCAGTTGATTATTCTACAGATCTGCTGATCCCCTGTGATAAATAAGTATTGTAAACAGGCTGTGTGGCAAGGAGATGGATATTCACCCATGCCCGTAATCCCTCCCATCTCTGGAATGAGGAACCTGGCACAGGGGCACGATTTACAGTAAAGGTTGGCCTTTTGTGCATGAACTGGAACGGAGCAGGAAGGGGGGGGAGGAAGTGAGGTCTCTAAAAACAAACTCCAAAGAGGGGAAATCCCAGCCGCGCAGGTTTTGCTCATTAGTCTAACAGCCGAGGCCTTGCTGAGAACACAGTGTAACCTGGAAGGCCATTTTGAAATTGGGAACTGGTACATGCGCACAGACTCACACACAGACAACAGGAGTCAACTCCTAGGGGCTGAGGTCCCTTTGGGCCCCCCCATAAAATATTTGAAGGGGCCGGTCCCCCCAAGTTGATGGGCATTGCCATTCAAAGGATGTGCTTGCACCACATCTTGTGACAGATCATGCAGGTCCCCCCTGCCCCCCATATTTTATTCAAGGTGGCACCCTTGCATAGAAAGGGCCTTCCTGTTTGGGTCTGCTTGGGAAAGTTTTTTGGGGGGAAGCCGTTTTCCCAAAGATGAGCAAATCCACTTGGGACGTTGTGGCTTGTAATATCTGCTTGTTTTACTTTGGTGTTTCGGTCAGTTTTGTTTTGCATGTAAACCATAAATAACAGACCGACTAAGGACCTGCAGAAATTCACAGCATAGTATGCAACTGGGTTTTACTCAGAGTAAAGGTAAAGGGACCCCTGACCATTAGGTCCAGTCGTGACCGACTCTGGGGTTGCGGCGCTCATCTCACTTTATTGGCCGAGGGAGCCGGCGTACAGCTTCCGGGTCATGTAGCCAGCATGACTAAGCCGCTTCTGGCAAACCAGAGCAGTGCACGGAAAGGCTGTTTACCTTCCCGCCGGAGTGGTACCTATTTATCTACTTGCACTTTGACGTGCTTTCAAACTGGGACCGAGCAACGGGAGCTCACCCCATCACGGGGATTCGAACCACTGACCTTCTGATCAGCAAGTCCTAGGCTCTGTGGTTTAACCCACAGCACCACCACAGCATCCCTTTACTCAGAGTAGTCCCATGTAAATTAATAAATATGACTAAGTTGGGCCCATTGATTTCAATGGCTCAGCTCTGAGTAGCGCATAGTTGTATCTATTGGCCATTCAGCATCTTACTTAAACCTCATCTCGCCCTAGTATTGCAACATACACCCTTTCATATCGCTAATACCTGACTACTGATCCTCTGCTAAGCGTAGCCGACACTCATGATGCACAGAGTTTCTTTAAAGAAACTGTATGGGACTGTATGTATGTTCTGTTTGGGACAATGACAATAAAGATATCATATATCGTATATTATAAAGCCACAAAGCCCATCCATTTGGAGAACAGCCTTTACCAAAGGTGTCATAGGCTTTGAAGACACTCAAACTCAAAACACAAGGGAGAACCGTTCTAAGAGGAAGGCACGCTTGGCAAATCCACACCATGATCAACTCAGCCTGGAAACCTCTGTCCCCACTGTGGAAGGATGTGTGGATCCAGAATTGGCCTCCACAGTCACTTACGGACTCATTGTTAAAACTGTGTTTATGGAAGACAATCTTACTCGGCTACGAGGGATCGCAGAAGAAGACGACTACTGATCCTGTTGCCTCCTCTCTCCTCTCCTCTCCTTCCTGGCACCGGCCCCATCTGCCTCATCTGTATTGACAATTTCTCCCCTTAAACTTCTGAGAATTTAGAATGTCCATGAACATATCTCCCCACCATCTGAGTCAATGGCAGCAACCAGCTAAACCTGGCACTCAGCCAATAGCTAGAAAGACTTCAGACAAAACAGCCTCTGTTTTCCACAGGCTTTTGGCCTGCTTTTACCTGCCAATTTGACAAAAGAGGGTGGGGTTGAGGATTTGCATGGCCTGGGTCTGATCCAGTACTGGGGCTTTTCCTTCTATGCACACCACAATCCACCACCCCCCCTTCTGAACCAAAACTCCAGTTCCTACTATCAACAACTTAGTAAGGAATTTTGTCCCTGGAGACCTGGCTAGATTTCAAGAGATTTGTCTGCTGTCAGGCCAGCTCAGGAGATGCATCACTGCTAATCTCTCTGCTCTAATCAAATAAGACTTGGGTTCCGTTTCTGAGTGACAGGCAGACATGTGAAGAATTAATCTCCTGAAACTCGGAGCTTAAGATCAGTTGAGCCTGCTAAATGGCAAAGAGGTCCCAGCAGAGGCAAGGCTGACGTATCTGTCGGCTGAAGACGCAAGTCTGGGCTCTGGATTTGGAATTCAGCAATATGGGAAGACGTGGACAATACGCCTTATAGCATTTATGTTTTCTCATTTTTCCAATCTCCAGTTCTCCACATTTCGACATCAGTTTGCACTAAAAGAAAGAAAAAATCCTCATGGAAATTAATCAGCATTTTAGTGCTATTTTCTCATATACACATCTTTGAATGCACTTTTGCCTAATACATATTTTTTTGCAGTATGATTTACCCTAATACAGTGGTTCTGAAACGGAGTGTGCATTCAATGAAGAAAAAAAATCTTAATAAAATGGTAAACACCACCCCTGCTTGTATGAGCAGTTCTATAAATGGGAAAAACAATGCAAAGTGGCTTCTAAGCGTGTTTTTCAATGATTTCCTCTTAGCACCGAGCATTCACTGCTGCTAATGCCTGTTAAGTTGTGGGTGATCATATCAGACAACACAGCAATTCTTCAGACAGCTCTTGTTTATTCACAGGCCAGAACAGAACTGAACTGAAGGGTTCAGCCAGCCTGCTTATATAGAGCTCCACTACAACGCAACTGTAACCACTTTCTGTAACTATCCAATCACTGAACGTCACTTTCAATCCCTTATTTGCATATGTGGACCTGAGTGAAGACTATCTACAGTATCCCCCTGCTGGCCCAGGGTGAGAACTTCAGTACATAACAATGCCCCTCCACACAGATCTGGATTTAGGGGACTGGCTTCTAGTGAGATGATATGGCGTTTAGGCAGACTTGAACACTGGTGTCTCTCTTTTTCAGCGACCAGCTGCTCCACCAGGACAACCTCTGAGGCTTCCTGCCTGTGCTTAAGCTAGGCATTTGCTGTGCTTGATCTTCAAATTGGATTCCATCTCCACCGTATTAAGCAGTTGGTCCCTTACCTTTCTCGCCCTGATCTGGCCACAGTGATCCACGCGACGGTCACCTCCAGGCTTGATAATTGTAACTCACTCTACGTGGGGCTGCCCTTGAAGCTGACCCAGAAACTCCAGCGGGTGCAGAATGCAGTGGTGAGGCTCCTTACGAGGTCCTTGCCACGGGATCACATTCATCCAGTGATTTATCAACTGCACTGGCTCCCGGTGGAGTACAGGGTCAGGTTTAAGGTGCTGATTTTGACCTTTAAAGCCCTATACGGCCTAGGACCCACATACCTACAGGACTGCCTCTCCTGGTATGCCCCGCAGAGGACCTTAAGGTCCACAAATAACAACACTTTGGAGGTCCAAAGCCTCAAGGAGGTTAGATTGGTTTCAACTAGGGCCAGGGCCTTTTCAGCACTGGCCCCGACTTGGTGGAACGCTCTGTCACAAGAGACCAGGGCCCTGCGGGACTTGACATCTTTCCGCAGGGCCTGCAAGACGGAGCTGTTCCGCCTGGCCTTTGGTTTGGACTCAGTCTGACCCTTATGTTTCCCTCCCCTTACGGTTTTGGTCTATGGGCTACTTTTAAAATGAGGCTGCATTTTAAATTGCATTTTAACCTGTATTTTAAATTGGTGTTTTTCCCCCCTGTTATATTTTTATTGTAATTTTACTGGTGTTAGCCGCCCTGAGCCCGGCTCTGGCCGGGGAGGGCGAGGTATAAATAAAATTTACTATTATTATTATTATTATTATTATTATTATTATTATTAATGACAATTCCCTACAATATAATAGTAGAATTGTAGAGTTGGACAGGGACCCCTAGGGATCATCCAGTCCAGCCCCCTGCTTAAAAACTTCCAATGAAGGAGAGTCCCCCACTTTCCATGGGAGTCTGTCCCACTCTCAAACAGCTCTTACAGTGAGAAAGCTATTCAAAGGCTTTGGAGCGAAAAAAAAGGGAGCAGGTTTTGGGCACTCCACCCTCCAACTGTCTTTCAAACCAGGAAACCATGCCAAGGAAGTAAACCAAGAGCAAGGATTTCTAGAAGCACCACTTGTGGTCTTGCAACACACAGAGCGGACCGGGCTGCTGGTCCCAGATTGGAAGGGCAAACAAGAAGGATTGTCGGAATGGGCTGCTATCATTTCCCTGTGGTGCCCCTTTTATTACTGTGTCTTCCCTGCTGCACCTGGACCCATGGTGAGTGATACTGCCAAGTCTCACTGACTAATGCATAGCAACGTGTTGGGAGGGGGGGCGGGGAAGAAAGGTGGCTTTGGAGGAAAGCTGGAGTTCCAGAATCGGCCAAATCCCTGCGTTGGTTCATAGGCGAATCAGCTGTTAATAACCCTTGGCCAAAGAAAGCAAAAACCGTAGGAATGGAAACATGTGTTTTTGTGGCTCTTGTAAAAACATGGGCGCAGAATTACTCAAGATCAGCGAAAAACTAGGCAGCTTGTCCATTGTACCACAAGGAGTAGCTCATAACTTTCAGCTAGAAGGGGCATGGAATGTTTCTGCAGGGACAGCAATCCCGCAATGCAGCATGGAGTAAAATAGGCAGAGAAGAAACCAGTTCACAACAGAACCATCTTCCTGGCTCACTTCTGTCTGGGGCATATTTTACTTCCACTGCGCCATGCTCCCTAGGGATTTTAGCCACTTTGGGAACTGAATAGCACCAGAGTTGTATTTTCTTTTCTTTTCCTGGGAGCTGCTGAAATACGCTGGAGTGTTGTAACAGGCAAAGCCTCAACCAGTTTGGACCCTGCGCAGTGTAGAAACTGCTGCTGCTGCTTTCTCTTTCTGGCATGGATTCTAAGGCTTGCCTCTAAGGCTTGCTTCAGGAACCTCTTTTGAATAGTTGGGTGCATGTCCATTTCATATCGGTTTCTTCTCTAGTTGTTATCTGGGGAGGAGGGGAGGCATGTAAATTGAGGGTCAGCCACTGGAAGCCCCGGGGCCAAATCTGCCCCCGCTTGAGGTGTCCACTTGTCCACCTGCTGCACAATTGCCATTGCAAAGACAAGTGTGGTGTGCGGATGGAGCAGTTATTGACACCAGGATTCGCTAGAAATCCAAGCAGGATAATCCAGGTGTAGTCCGTGGGCTCTCTATCATCCCTTCCTAATAGCGTCCCTCGCATTCAGCTGGTTGCTGACCTTAAAGGTAAAGGGACCCCTGACCATTAGGTCCAGTCGTGGCCGACTCTGGGGTTGCGGCACTCATCTCGCTTTATTGGCCGAGGCAGCTGGAGTACAGCTTCCGGGTCTTGTGGCCAGCAGGACTAAGCCGCTTCTGGCGAACCAGAGCAGCGCACGGAAACACTGTTTACCTTCCCGCCAGAGCGATACCTATTTATCTACTTGCACTTGACGTGCTTTCGAACTGCTAGGTTGGCAGGAGCAGGGACCGAGCAACGGGAGCTCACCCCGTCGCAGGGATTCGAACTGCCAACCTTCTGATCGGCAAGTCCTAGGCTCTGTGGTTTAACCCACAGTGCCTCCCGCGTCCCTGGTTGCTGACCTTGGGATCCAGCAAATGGCCTAAGAACAATAGTCGCTGTAGCACAACTGAAGCTAAGAACATAGGGGGCTTCTTTATATTAAGAGAGCAATTGATCCATGAGGCTCAGTACTGCCCACACTGGCTCTCCATGTTGCAGATTGGGATCCCTCGGAGATCTTCCTGGGGACACCAGGGATTGAACCTTGGGACCTTCTGAATGCAAAGCAGATGCCCCAACCCTGAGCTGCACTCGTTCCCAAGCTATGCTAGCAGAAATATTTATTATTAGCATTAAACAAGTCAGTATACAACCAAGAGCGTTTCATAGGAAGTACACAAACAGGTGTCTACCCAGAAGCAGCTCACAGTTTAAGGCAGACAAACGGTGAGAAACTGAGGGATTGATGATTATGAGGATAAGCCAAAGGCCATGCAGGGAAATGTGGGTTTTAAGGGAAGTTTTGAAGGAAGGGAGAGAGGTGCTAAACTACAGGGGAGCCCAGTGAGAGACGCAAAGGGATGCTTATAATCCATAAATATTTTCAAAAGGAAACAATCTTTTTTAAAAGGTTGCTGAGCTGGGGTGCAAACTGTGTGAAGGATGTGGCCATATCCCATCTCAGAATTTTTGTCTGTCTAGCCAAGTATGGAATTCTAAAAGAAATTTTCAGTTCCTGGAGAAGATGAGCTCTTTCTGTGCTACAGTGCAGAACTCGATCTCGCTTCTCTTCCTCCCCAGGTGCAGCCACAGTTCACTCTGCCTTCACAACGAGCTCCAGTCTCACCTCCACACCACAGACAAATGCATCAGAGAAATCCACCGGTCCATTGCTAAGCAGTTCCACCACACACCCCTCAACAACAGGGACTACCCAAGGTCCTGACCCATCATCCTCTTCAGGTAAAAGCGCTCTTCAGATCACAGCTGAGGAGACCAGCACTGCTATTTCAGAAGGGACTGTCAGCCCTGCAGAAGAAACCACCCATTCCCCAGCAAAAATGTCCACAGAAGAATTACCAGTCACCTCACCAGCTGTACCCACACCTGGAAGCTATTCTACCAATACTAGGCCACCCAGGTTCACCCTGGTAACTTTCCATTCCACCTTCGCAGGTGAAGGCTCTCCTACCTTCAGCACTACGGCCAAAGTCACTTCCAATTCTGTTGCTCCCACCATTTCACAAACCACAACCAGCCCCAGTCTCACTACTACAGCACCAAAGGCAAGCTCAGCAACTCAATCCACCATTGTCCCAAGGCTAAGCACATTGCCAACCATGGAGGTCACCGCAGTAGCTGACTCCTCCACCTCCATCAGCACTGCAGTAGAAGACAGTAGCTCAACGCTGGCGGTATCCTACAGCACAGAAGAAGCCACATCTGCAGAAGGAACCACCACCCCAACAACAGTTCATCCTTCATCCTTTCCTGTTAAAACAAGTGTTGAGCCTACACCTTTTATCCAAAGAAGTGCAGTCACTACAACAGAATCACTAGCTAAGACCACGGATGAAAGTACCACCACTGCTGGCACACTGCCAGAAGAGACCACGTCAACAGGCCTCTCTTCAACCACCCCATCAACTGAAATCACAGGTCAAACAGTGAGGCCCAGTAGCACTGAGCCAACACTCAGCCAACAGCCAACACTGTTCCTCTTCTCTTCACTGCATGATTCGACAGCTATCACTGGCACTTCAGAAGCTGGAATCACGGATTCTACTACTTTGGAAGAAGAAACAAGCCCTACAGTCCTATCTTCAGCCTCTCAAGACAAAGCCACACCCATCACAGACTCTGTTGCTACTTTGCATACCATAACCACAGCCAAAAGCATTGCCACCCCTAGCACTGGAGCAGAAAGATCCACGCAGGCATCTGTCTCTTCCACAGAACATCCACAAATCTTCAGCACCACTGTAGAAGTCACCTCCACAGCCCTTTCACCCACACTCTCAACTGTTCCCCCTCCATCCACATTCCCTTCTGCAGCCCTGCAGCCCCGCACCAACTCACCTCGGACAGTTGCCGCTGGCAGTTCAACAGAGTTCATTTCCCCATCACTAGCTAAGACCACGGATGAAAGTACCACCACTACTGGCACACTGCCAGAAGAGACCACGTCAACAGGCCTCTCTTCCACCACCCCATCAACTGAAATCACAGGTCAAACAGTGAGGTCCAGGAGCACTGGGCCAACACTCAGCCAACAACCAACAACGTTCCTCTTCTCTTCACTGCATGATTCAACAGCTATCACTGGCACTTCAGAAGCTGGAACCACGGATTCTACTACTTTGGAAGAAGAAACAAGCCCTACAGTCCTATCTTCAGCCTCTCAAGACAAAGCCACGCCCATCACAGAATCTGATGCTACTTTGCATACCATAACCACAGCCAAAAGCTTTGCCTCCCCCAACACTGGAGCAGAAAGATCCATGCATGCGTCTGTCTCTTCCACAGAACATCCACCAATCTTCAGCACCACTGTAGAAGTCACCTCCACAGCCCTTTCACCCACACTCTCAACTGTTTCCCTTCCATCCACATTGTCTTCTGCAGCCCTGCAGCCCCACACCAACTCACCTCGGACAGTTGCCGCTGGCAGTTCAACATCTGGAATGGCCACCAGCCCCGGTGCTTTAGGTGATGTGGCTAGCAGCCCTACACCTGAAATCCCAGAAGCCAACAGCACTATGATAGTAGAAACTAGCTCAAGATCCCAATCTCCTCAAGACAGAACCACATTCGAAACCACAAAGCGTAGAGAACTGACTTCAGCGGAGGAGACCACCACTGCTTTTTCAGAAGTGACCATCAGCCCTGCAGAAGAAACTGCCATCCCAACAACAGGTCATCCTTCATCCTCTCCTGGTGAAACGATTGTTGAGTCTACACCTTTTATCCAAAGAAGTGCAGTCACTCCAACAGAATCACTAGCTAAGACCAGAAATGAAAGTACCACCACTACTGGCACACTGCCAGAAGAGACCACGTCAACAGGCCTCTCTTCCACCACCCCATCAACTGAAATCACAGGTCAAACAGTGAGGTCCAGTAGCACTGCTCCAGAAGTAACACTCAGCCAAAAACCAGCCAAAAACCAACCAATGTTCATCAGCGCTGCAGTAGAAGACAATAGGCCAACACTGCTGGCATCCCACAGTCCAGAAAAAGCCACATCTGCAGAAGGAACCTCCACCCCAACAACAGCTCCTTCTTCCCATCCTGGTGAAACCACCTCTGAGCTCACAACTTTTATCCAAAGTTATCAAGCCACTTCGACAGCACTCCTGTCCCCATCACTAGCTGCAACCAAGGGTGAAGGTAGTATCCCTGTTGTCACATCGCCAAAACAGACCACATCAACCACAACTGAGCTCACAGCCACAACTGGAAGCTCCCCTGCCCTCACCTCAGGACCACAGATGACCTTCACAACTACCTCCAGAGGTGAAGCTTCATCTACCAACAGTAAAACTGCCAGGGTCACTTCAACAGTTGCTTCTTCCACTATTTCACTGCTCCAAACCACAACAAGCAGCCCCAGTCTCACTACTACAGCACCAGCGGCAAGCTCAGCAGCCCAACCCACCACCTCATTGCTAAGCACATTGCCAGCCCCGTCAGCTGAGCCCTCCACATCCGAAACTGCTGTGACAGCCACAAGGCTCAACACTTTGTCAGTCTCCAGTCCATCTTCAATTCCAGGTAAATCCACAGCTGAGCTCACAACTGTTGCAGCACACAGTTCTCTCTCACCAACTGAAACGACAGCTGAAACTGGCACTCCAGCAGATGTGACTTTCAGCACGACAGAAGAGATCACCACCTCCATGAGCACTGCAGTAGAAGACTCAACGCTGTCAGTATCCTATGGCACAGAAGAAGCCACATTTGCAGAAGGAACCACCACCCCAACAACAGTTCAACCTTCCTATCCTGGTGAAACGAGCGTTGAGCCTACACCTTTTATCCAAAGAAGTGCAGTCACTCCAACAGAATCACTAGCTAAGACCACGGATGAAAGTACCACCACTGCTGGCACACTGCCAGAAGAGACCACGTCAACAGGACTCTCTTCCACCACCCCATCAACTGAAATCACAGGTCAGACAGTGAGGTCCAGTAGCACTATTCCAGAATTAACTCTCAGTCAACAGCCAACTATGTTCATCAGCACTGCAGTAGAAGACAATAGGTCAACACTGCTGGCATCCCACAGTCCAGAAAAAGCCACATCTGCAGAAGGAACCTCCACCCCAACAACAGCTCCTTCTTCCCATCCTGGTGAAACCACCTCTGAGCTCACAACTTTTATCCAAAGTTATCAAGCCACTTCGACAGCACTCCTCTCCCCATCACTAGCTGCAACCAAGGGTGAAGGTAGCATCCCTGTTGTCACATCACCAAAACAGACCACATCAACCACAACTGAGCTCACAACCACAACTGGAAGCTCCCCTGCCCTCACCTCAGGACCACAGATGACCTTCGCAACCACCTCCAGAGGTGAAGCTTCATCTACCACCAGTAAAACTGCCAAGGTCACTTCAACAGTTGCTTCTTCCACCATTTCACTGCTCAAAACCACTACAGCACCAAAGCCAATAGGGAAACCCACCACCTCACGGCAGGCTACCACACTAACTACAAATGTCACAAGGGCAACTGGCACCACCACATCGTCAACAAAGGTGACCAAAATTATTAAGCGTCCAATTTCAGCGCCAGGTAAGCATACTGACTTTGACATTCATCTGAACAGGGAGGACTCACGCAAGCAGGGATGCCGACTTGAATACAATATTGGGGGGCAGTTAAGTTCTGCCCAACAGAATTGATCACATGATGTGGCTCACACACACCATTTGAATGGCAGTGGCCGTCAACCCTTGGGAGGGGAAGCCCCCTCAAACATTTGGGGTGGGGTGAAGGGACTTCGGCCCCTGGGAGTTGGCTCCTAGGCACACAAAGTACATGCATTGTGAGCTAGGCAGCAGAGCTGGAAGGAATGCAAGTGCCTGTAGGCTGAGATAACTGCCCTGAGATCATATATACGCTGCGGTATGTAAATTTAACAAACAAACAAACAAACAAACAAACAAACAAACAAATAAGGCTGGCGTTATCCTAACCCTAAGAAGTGGGTTTATTGAACATTCACCTTGCACAGAACATAAACAGAGGTCAGACTACATCTGGTTATTATCAAAATTGATATTATTATTATTTCTCTTTTTTACCAATAACTCAAAGCTACTTATAATATATTAACAAAGACATACATCATCATTATTATTATTATTATTATTTCTATTTTTAACCAAGGTAAGTAACTCAAAGCTACTTATAATATATTAACAAACACATACATCATCATCGTCATTATTTCTCTTTTTTACCAAGGTAAGTAACTCAAAAGAGGGACGCGGGTGGCGCTGTGGGTTAAACCACAGAGCCTAGGACTTGCCGATCAGAAGGTCGGCGGTTCAAATCCCCGTGACGGGGTGAGCTCCCGTTGCTCGGTCCCTGCTCCTGCCAACCTAGCAGTTCGAAAGCACGTCAAAGTGCAAGTAGATAAATAGGTACCGCTCCGGCGGGAAGGTAAACGGTGTTTCCGTGCGCTGCTCTGGTTTGCCAGAAGCGGCTTAGTCCTGCTGGCCACATGACCTGGAAGCTGTACACTGCCTCCCTCGGCCAGTAAAGCGAGATGAGCGCCGCAACCCCAGAGTCGGCCACGACTGGACCTAATGGTCAGGGGTCCCTTTACCTTTTTAAGTAACTCAAAGCAACTTATAATATATTAACAAACACATACATTATTATTATTATTATTATTATTATTATTATTATTATTATTTCTGCATGGGAGGGAGTCTCACAACTGGGGCAGTACCACAGAGAAGGGTCTACTCATGATCCCCACAAGCAGCCCCTCTCCCTAGTCTCAGCAGGGCCTGGGCTGGTTGATGGGGCCAACTTATGTGGGAGGGGCTGGATCTTTTGCAAGGAAAGAGCTGACTTGTGTTCTTGTGGCTCCTCCAGCTCCTTCCGCAGCTCCAGGTGGGACCAAGAGGCCCCCGCCAAGGCCTTCCTGCCCTTCTCTACCTCCAAATACAGGTAAGCTCTTGTCATTCAGGGACTGAAGCATCCTGTGTCGCTCTTCCTAAATCTCACCTGACTTTGCAATTTCTCTTCCTGCTTCCTTGCCCTGACGGGACGTGGGGCAGTTGAATGCCTCCCGTCGTGAAAAGCAGGATATAAATGTCTTAAATAAGTAAAGCAATTAAACGACAGGTGTTTATACAAGGACACATGATGTGGAGAAAAGGTTTTTCTTCCTGTCTGCTAATACTGGGACTTGTGGCTGAACTGATGCAGAAAAGGAACAAATGTGGTGGTTTTTGTGTCTGATTTTCTCCTCTGCTGGCAGGTGGGACCCAGGTCATCTTGTCAATGGGCTTGACCACTTCCCTGAATATCTCTGACCCCACAACCCAAGAGATGGTTTTGAACAAGGTGAGGGTTCATTATTATCCTATGGAGTCCTCCAGGCAATTTCTGATTTAACATGGAGCGATTTTAAGTGCTTGGTAACCGTAATATCAGCTCTGTTTGGATCAGTCATCATTCCTTCTCTTAGTAATAATGTGATAATGTTTTCTGAAAGATTTAGTCTGGATCTGAGTGGCCAATGGCCACCGATTTTGTACGGCTTTTTATTGCCATTATTATTATTAAACAGTCTCAAAATATCTGTGGGATGTAAGCAATTTTGAGGTAAGGGATCACATCCAAGCCAAAAGATTACAGGATGTTTTCTTCTTTCTTTGGCGATCACTCGTAGCCGAGTAATTGAACACGGTCTTAATAGTGAGTCTGTAAGTGACTGTGGAGACCAGTTCTGGATCCACACATCCTTCCACAGTGGGGACATTGGTTTCCAGGTTGGAATTGATCCTGGTGTGGATTTGCGAAGCGTGCCTTCCTCTTAGCATGTTTCTCCCTTGCGTCCTGAGTTCAAGTGTCTTCAAAACCCACGACACCATTGGTAAAGGCTGTTCTCCAACTGGAGTGCTTCGCAGGCCAGTGTTTCCCGGTTGTCAGTGTTTATACTACAGTTTTTTAGATTTGCCCTGCGAGAGTCTTTAAACCTCTTTTGTTGACCACCAGCATTACGCTTTCCATTTTTAAGTTTGGAATAGAGTAGTTGCTTTGGAATACGATAATCAGGCAACCGAACAACATGACCCGTCCAACAAAGTTGATGTTGAAGAACCATTGCTTTGACACTGGTGATCAGAGAGAGGGATTCATGGTATTAACACCCCAACAGATCTTGCTTTGCCATTAGTGACAGCTTTGGATCCATCACAGAGCAAGCAGGTTGCTGTTTCTCCAGCTTCCAGGCTGATTCCAGCTCTGTTTGCATACCACTCTGGCTATTGCCCTCTTACCTGCCAGCTGGGTGAGCAGGGTGGAGAAAAGGACCACTCATTAGCCTGGCAGAAGCCATCACTTAGGACTCAGTTGTTGTTGTTTAGTCGTTTAGTTGTGTCCGCCTCTTCGTGACCCCCTGTACCAGAGCACACCAGGCACTTCTGTCTTCCACTGCCTCCCACAGTTTGGTCAAGCTCATGCTGGTAGCTTTGAGAACACTGTCCCACAACCTCGTCCTCCGTCGTCCCCTTCTCCTTGTGCCCTCCATCTTTCCCAACATCAGGGTCTTTTCCAGGGAGTCTTCTCTTCTCCTGAGGTGGCCAAAGTCTTGGAGCCTCAGCTTCAGGATCTGTCCTTCCAGTGAGCACTCAGGGCTGATTTCCTTCAGAATGGAGAGGTTTGATCTTCTTGCAGTCCATGGGACTCTCAAGAGTCTCCTCCAACACCAGAATTCAAAAGCATCCATTCTTCGGTGATCAGCCTTCTTTATGGTCCAGCTTTCACTTCCATACATCACTACTGGGAAAACCATAGGACTCAGTTACATGAGTCAAAAAAACATTTTGGATGCGTTATAAACACACACAACCAGATGGCACCAGAGAGCAAATAAATTTTCTATGTGTTTTTACATAGCGTTCCCCCCCTTTTGTTGCAATGATTTAATTTCTGACTTATTTATAGCATTTTTTTCCTGCGTGTAGATCAACCCTTAGTTGAAGCTTTCTCAATTTAGCTAATTCTTTTGGGACGCTGATGAGGACACTTAAGTGGCCAGCTAAGGTCGTTGTCTTAGAAAGAAATTTGTCTGACCCATTCAGTAAACTCCTCTGTTAGATTCTAACCCTCCCTGGTTATAGGATCCCAATAACTGGAAAGAATTCAGGGCCTCATCCAGACTGAATCCCACCCCACCCTACCCTGAACTCACCACGTCATCTTTAAATGCTGATACAGTGGTACCTCGGGTTAAGTACTTAATTAATTCCGGAGGTCCGTTTTTAACCTGAAACTGTTCTTAACCTGAAGCACCACTTTAGTTAAGGGGCCTCCTGCTGCCACCGCGCCGCTGGAGCACGATTTCTGTTCTCATCCTGAAGCAAAGTTCTTAACCTGAAGCACCATTTCTGGCTTAGCGGAGTCTGTAACCTGAAGCGTATGTAACCTGAGGCACCACTGTACAGTAGTACCTCTGGTTGCGAATGGGATCCGTTCCAGAGGCCCATTCGCAACATGGAAAGAGCGCAACCCACAGCGGCACGTCTGTGCACTCGCGGGTTGCGATTCGGTGCTTCTGCGCATGCGCTTGACGTCATTTTGTGCATCTGCGCATGCGCAAGCGGCGAAACCCGAAAGTAACCCTTTCTGGTACTTCCGGTTCGCCGTGGGACGTAACCTGAAAGAACGTAACATGAAGCAAACGTAACATGAAGCAAACGTAACATGAGATATGACTGTATTCTTAACATGAATTCATATATCTTTCCCCACCCCTGTGTTTGTCCTTTCCTCTCCAGCTGAGTCACGACTTGAGAGCCAACTTCCCCTGCGCTGCCTTCAGTGTGAAATGGATAGAGCAGATGAAATAAAGCTCTAAAAGACTCACAGCAGCCGCTGGCTGATCAGAAATGAAGGCAGAATGAGCCCCACGAAAGGAGAAGGAGAGATTCTGCAGCAGCTGAGCTCCAGTTCTGATACAAGAGTGTGAACTGATTCTGTTTGTCCATCGCATGCAAATGGATATCTCCAAGTGCAGACCCCTTGCTTGCAAAGCTTTGCTCCTTATGCTTATCTGCAAACGGACCAGAGGGTTGGCATAGCACTGCGGTGAAGAGACTGAGCTACGCACCCGGAAGGTCGTTGGCTCAAATTTCACTCCTGCCATGAATTCACCAGGGGTCCTGAGGCAAGCCCCTTATCTTTAATGTACTGGTTGTTTTGGGTGCTATGTCGTGCCGGTCCTTCAGAAACAACCACACCCTTGCCTCGAATTGGCTAGATCCTTTTTCTTAAATGGCAAGATCTCGAATTGACTAGATCCCTTCTCTTAGATGTCAGTCACTGCTGTGAATATTTCCATTGGCCAAAATGCTGAAACGTGAGGGAAAGCTACCGTATTTTCCGCTCTATAAGACGCACCAGACCACAAGATGCACCTAGTTTTTGGAGGAGGAAAACAAGAAAAAAAATATTCTGAATCTCAGAAGCCAGAACAGCAAGAGGGATCACTGCGCAGTGAAAGCAGCAATCCCTCTTGCTGTTCTGGCTTCTGGGATAGCTGCGCAGCCTGCATTCACTCCATAACACACACACACATTTCCCCTTACTTTTTAGGAGGAAAAAAGTGAGTCTTATAGAGCAAAAAATATGGTAGTTTCTGGCAAAACTAACGAGGAAAATAGCGCCTGCACTTGTTACCTCACATATCAGACGCCAGAATCTTACTTTTGACGAAAAAATAAAAATAAAAAGTGCACATTTTTTTGTTTGTGAATTTAGGAGCGGTGCAGATTTTGAAAGGCAGCTGCATTTCAGGCCCGCATTTCAGGGACTGCAAATTAGGTAGTTTCACGTGGAAATTCAAACTGAATCGAACTCGTCCCTCAACCCTAGGAGCCATCAAGGGGAGACGCTTTTGTGACAACTGCAGGTGTGGACCAGCTGACCCACCCAAGAGTCGCCTCAGGAGGACTGCAAAGAGCTCAGTGTCCCATCTGGTAATTTCTTCCTTATTAGAAATCCTTCTAACACCTCGGGCCATTAGTGTCCTGCTCAACGCTTCAGGAGTTTGCTAACTTTGTGACGCCACCGCAAGTATCCAGTTCATTAATTTGGAAACTGTTTGGAGGGCTTGAAGGCAATCCTCCGCTCCTGTGCCCCCCCCCTCGCCAAATGCCAGGTTGCATAAGAGCTTAGTCACCTATTAACTCTTTAATCAGCTTGGTAAAATCAGCCTAATAGACCTTTGTGCAGCTGAATTTGGTAAAATGTCACCTTGGAGGAAAGTCAAATGCTTTGTGGTGGCAGCTCCAGATTTCGAAAAGAAGCTCAGGGAAGATATCCGAGAGAGGCTTCCCAAACTGAATCAGTGAGCATCATCACAGAAGGTCCTCAACTCATGGGATGCCTACGGTTTTCCATGGGGAAGAGGCAGGGGAATATCTGCATGGGATATATTTTCCCTAGGGAAACTCACATGCTTGCGGGCTGTGGACCTAGATTCATTGTCTCAATCAACAGCTATGGGGTCTTTTCCTCCCCATACATTTCCAAGTACAATTCAAAGTGTTGGTGCTGACCTTTAAAACCCTAAACAGCCTGGGACTTGTATAGCTGAAGGAGCATCTCCACCCCCATCGTTCAGCCCGGACACTCAGGTCCAGCTCCAAGGGCCTTCTGGTGTTAACCTCACTGCAAGATGTGAAGCTACAGTGAACCAGGCAGAGGGCCTTCTTGGTAGTGGCACCCACCCTGTGGAACGCCCTCCCATCAGATGTCAAGAAGATGAGTAATTATATGAATTACGATTCTAATCGATGCCCTCAGCAGTGGTGGATGGTCGGTGCGGCAAAGTACAGTACAAGAAGAGACTCTGTGTGGGCAACCTTGCATAGAGGACCTGTACCACTATTTATTGCAATGCCCGCTATATATAGAACCAAGAGACCGATTTATAAAACCCCTGCTCACGGATGGAACACACTCTAACAGGGTGGAAAGGGTGAAATGGCTGCTGAGTGATACTGATGGCTTCGTAACTTATAAAGTAGCACTATATGCATTGGCAGCTAAGAAGATCAGGAGAAAAGAACTAGATAAAATAGTGGTCAATTGCAAAGTTGATTCGGACATTTAAGCTGCCACATTCTACCTGAGAACCCCCTGCTATTCTCGTATGCAACAAATAATTTCTAGGAGATATGACCGTGGTTTATTGTATTTGCAGTGCCTGATGTTTTTATGGTTTTTATGGTTATCGTTGCTTTTCTTTTTGTTCCCTTTGTGAATGATGCCATGGCCTTTGGCTAGTGCAAGAAAGTTGATGATGACGAGTAATTACCGGTATGTAACGTTTAGGAAACATCTGAAGGCAGCCGTTTTTAAGATTTACTGTTTTATTATGTTTTTCTGTATGATGGAAGATGCCCAGAGTGGCTGGAGAAACCTAGTCAGATGGGCAGGGTACAAATAATAAAATTATTATCATCATCATCATCATCATCATCATTATTTATTCAGTTCTTTCATGAACCAATTTTGGAAAGCCACATTCTATCAAAGAGAGCAAAAGAGGCACATTTATCTATTGCTGTTTTAAAATGACATATTGGTTATGAATTGCATTCAGGTGCATTTTCCTGTTGTTAGCTGTTATGAATTTCTCCCGCCCCCCCATAGAATATGACTAACAAATCAACCAATCTGGCGCTAGGTGAAAATAAATTGGAGACTAGCATTTAACCGATGAAGGTGCCCCCTAGTAAGAATCTTCTCTGCCATCCTTCAGGAGAATTCTCCCAGCCTTCTGGTCTGGCTCTAAAACATGCACACTGAGCTCAAGCTCCGAGGGCCTTCTGGCGGTTCCCTCACTGCAAGAAGTGAGGTTACAGGGAACTAGGCAGAGGGCCTTCTCGGTGGTGGCACCCGCCCTGTGGAACGCCCTCCCATCTGATGTCAAGGAAATAAACAACTACCGTATTTTTCGCTCTATAACACGCACCAGACCATAACACGCACATAGTTTTTAGAGGAGGAAAACAAGAAAAAAAAATATTCTAAATGAAATAGTGGATATATGATTTTTGTGGTTCATGCTGTGGCCACAGACATGTGATCTGACAGTGAGTTTGGAGTAGCCCAATGCAAAAATCCTGAGGATCCATGTGGATCCGTGCTTCGTAACCACAGAAGAGGGAAGGAAGGGGAACCATGGATCCTCTGCTCACGACTGCAGCAGATCCCCCCCGCCAACTGCAGGCATTCGCTCCATAACACGCACAGACATTTCCCCTTACTTTCCCCTTACTTTCTAGGAGGAAAAAAGTGAGTGTTATGGTGCAAAAAATACGGTATTTGACTCTTAGAAGACATCTGAAGGCAGCCCTGTTTAGCGAAGTCTTTTATGTTTGATGTTTTATCATGTTTTTAATATTCTGTTGGGGGCCACACAGAGTGACTGGGCAAACCTGTCCAGATGGGCGGGGTACAAATTTTATTTATTTATTTATTTATTTATTTATTTATGCATACCCCACCCATCTGGCTGGGTTTCCCCAGCCACTCTGGGCGGCTTCCAACAGAATATTAAAATACAATAGTCTATTAAACATTAAACATTAAACACTAAAAGCTTCCCTAAACAGGGCTGCCTTCAGATGTCTTCTAAAAGTCTGGTGGTAGTTCTCTTTCACATCTGGTGGCAGGGCGTTCCACAGGGTGGGTGCCACTACCGAGAAGGCCCTCTGCCTGGTTCCCTGTAACTTGGCTTCTCGCAGCGATTCACCTCCTCCAGAAGCTTGTTTGGCTGCTCCTGCAGGCCAATCAGGTTGCTGATTCACTTCATCCAGGAGCCTGATTGGCTGCTCGTGCAGGCCAATCAGGTCACTGATTCACTTCCACCTGGAGCTGGATCAGGTGGCTCCTGCAGACCAATCAGACTGCTGCATTCTGGACCCTATTCTAGGATTCAGCTCAATACATAACAATCTCCATCGATCTAAACCTTGCAAGATTCTTTTGATAGCAGCGAGGCACTGCTGTGACGTTTGCCCCGCTCACAAGGTGTGCCTGTTATCAGTGATGCTGGTGACATAATGCCCTCTCTTTCCCTTCGCAAGACGCGGCCAAGGCGTTTGTTCCAGCTGAGCGGAGAGCCCTTAATGACCCACGGTCTGTGACCTCATCAGCAGAGTTAATGGGCCGTGTGGGCACTGGCGGAATTAGCATGTTTATATCTCCGAGGCTCCTCAAGTGTGACCAGAGGCCCATCGAACATTCCTCGCCCTCTTGGAGTGGGCGATGCTTGCAAGCAAGAGCGGCTCACAGCTGGCATGCATGCCAAGCTGCGTCTTCCCGGACCCCCTTCTGCGTTTTGGGGATTCTCGAGGGTCCCGCAGCAAAATGCGACGCCTGTTCTAGCTGTTTGGAAACCACATCCCGGGGAGTTATCGACAGAGGTGCGCCAAGGGTCCCTTGGCAAGTAGTTGTATCGGCACACAAACACAGAGAAAATCACTTTACCCCACTAGCCAAATTAGAAATTACTGCATTTTACGAGACCCAAGTACTTGAAGCGTCCTGAGTTAGGGTAAGGTGAGGAGGAAGGGAGGAAAAATTGCACTCCTTTGTGATGTAGTGTAAGAAGGATGGGAAGCTTCTGCATTTGACCTTTCCACGATAGTGGGGTACACACATGCGTCATACAACCCAGAGTCTGATAGGTGATTTTAGTGCCCCTGAACCTCCGGTGGGGACTGGTTTTGCCAACCCCTAGCTTGCCGATCAGAAGGTCGGCGGTTTGAATCCCCGCGACGGGGTGAGCTCCCGTTGCTCGGTCCCTGCTCCTGCCAACCTAGCAGTTCGAAAGCACGTCAAAGTGCAAGTAGATAAATAGGTACCAATCTGGTGGGAAGGTAAACGGCGTTTCCATGCGCTGCTCTGGTTCGCCAGAAGCGGCTTAGTCATGCTGGCCACATGACCCAGAAACTGTACGCCGGCTCTCTTGGGCAATAAAGTGAGATGAGCGCCACAACCCCAGAGTCGGCCACGACTGGACCTAATGGTCAGGGGTCCCTTTACCTTTACCTTAGGAGACCTCTGGCTACTGGATTCCTTGGAAGCATCTCATGGCAGCGACAGATTTAGGGCAGGGCTCAGGGGGCACAAAATATTAAAGAAATTTTTAAAAACGAGTTATTGTGGGAATAAGCAATCAAATCTTTATTACGGTCATAGACCAGCATAAGTAGGTTGGGGTACAATAATTTAAAATCTGTAAAACGTTTTGGAAAGCTAAGATTATTAAAACAGAAGGTATATATAAAAGGCTGTAAGAAGCGAAAAGAAGTGAAATGAAGGGCTAGGATCATTAAACGGATGTGGAAGAGCATAAAAGGTTAGGTTTTGGTGTCCTCGGGTGTCTTCCCGTGTAAAAGGTTAGTATATACAGTAAAAAGGTTAGTATATACAGTAAAAGGCTATAGCTATCAATTTACAAAGCAGGGTTGGTATCTCAAAGCAGCAAGGAGGTATAGAATTGTCCTGTGTGCCCTGGGTACTGATGGAGTAGTGGGGAGATGAGGCGAATACTGATGTCTCTATAATATAGGCACTGGAGAAGCACATGCTCCATTGTTTCTATTTGTCCAGAATCACAGGGGCCTTGACTCTCCAAGTAAACTGGGGAATAAAAAATATTTAGGTGGAGCACCCAATTTGGTCCTCGCTCGGGGCTCCATGTTACCAAAGTCTGCCCCTGCTCACGGGTTCCCTAAGAATGCAGGAAGAGCCCCTGCTGGATCAGGGCCCAAAGGGTGTTCTTGAATGATCCAACATCCCATTTCGCACCATGGCCAACCCCACGTCTCTGGGAAGGCCCCCACAAGTGGGGCAAAAGAAGATAAGAAGAGCCCGGCTGCTGGATGAAACCAAAAGCCCAGCTCAACTGTCCCGTTTCAACCAGGACATCCCGGAATTACAAAAGCCGTCCATTATAATAATATAATAATTTATTATTTCTATGCCGCCCATCTGGCTGGGTTGCAACTACGGCAAGCTTTTTTCTCCTCCACCTTTACATCAGGTGAGATTATTGCTGCATCGGGACTATATCCTTCCTGGATAGCTGCGTTGGTTAGAGTGTGGTGCTGATAATGCCAAGGTTGCAGGTTCGATCCCTGTACCGGGCAGCTGCATATTATTGCATTGGAGGGGGTTGGGCTAGATGATCCTTGAGGTCCCTTCCAGGTTTGCCATTCTGTGATTCCATGGCTTGGATATAAGGCAGCCTCCTTTGTTTTTGTGACGCTTGACACTCAAGGCAGCACAAAGAGTCCCTAAGCGACACCTGTCTGTGATGGAAGGCTCCAGAACCAACGAGGGATGTGTTTGCCACTTCTAGGTGCTTATGGACCATGAGCAGACTGACTTTTCTGGCACAATCCTGCAGGATCAGACCAGTGGCCCACCTAGTCCAGCATCCTGTTCTCACAGTGGCCAATCCGAGCACAAGAACTCTTTCCTTCTCGTAGTCTGCAGCAATGGGCATTTCGAAGCATTGCTGCCTCTGAACATGCATTCCTGAAAGGATTATATTTGCATCAGCTTAATGATAGTTTTTTCTCTCCACGAGATTATGAGGCTTCCAAGTCTTTCTCTAGAGGCAAATTGGTGTTATATCAGCAGGCATTAACCCACGCATGTTGAGGCACTTGGAAATCCATGCGGAGAAAAGGAAATGTGCCATGCCAACTCCCAAGATGCCAGCTCTGCCACAGGCTCATCAATAGACTCACATTGTGCTCAGATGTGGCCCATTGCTCTGGCCGAGAAACTGACCTGCCAGTTCAGGACGGGGCCTCGATCCTTCTACAACACCTGCCATCCATTCATCTCCTGTATGAGACACGACAATCAACCGAGGCAGACTCCCCAGATCCACAGAAACATCTGCAGAAACTTACTCGATTAGAGTCTTTGATGTGGGTCTAACTTTAACCTGCTGTTATGCGTTTCCCCAAGAAATGGACTAGGTGTGCTACTGTTGTTGTTTATTGTAGTTTAAATCATGTTCATTACGTGTGAGAAAGAGCTGGGCCATAAAGAAGGCTGATCACCGAAGAATTGATGCTTTTGAATTCTGGTGTTGGAGGAGACACTTGAGAGTCCCATGGACTGCAAGAAGATCAAACCTCTCCATTCTGAAGGAAACCAGCCCTGAGGGCTCACTGGAAGGACAGATCATGAAGCTGAGGCTCCAAGACTTTGGCCACCTCATGGGAAGAGAAGTCTCCCTGGAAAAGACCCTGATGTTGGGAAAGATGGAGGGCACAAGGAGAAGGGGACGACAGAGGACGAGATGGTGGGACAGTGTTCTCGAAGCTACCAGCATGAGTTTGACCAAACTGTGGGAGGCAGTGGAAGACAGGAGTGCCTGGCGTGCTCTGGTCCAGGGGGTCACGAAGAGGTGGACAGGACTAAACGACTAAACAACGTGTGAGAAAATAATAAAATCACATTGTGGGGTTTTTTAAAAAAAAAAACCAAGATGCTAGCTGAAGACACTATTTGGGCATTACTGAGACATTGCGCCAAATCAAAGAGGTGCTCCTTCTCCCCCATTTCCCAGGGACTTGCAGTTAAGAGCAATTGCCTTTCAGCCGTCTGACTTCATATTACATATTCCGTCTCTTGCAGGGACCTTTAGCAAGGCTCACCTGGTTTTTTCCAGCTCTTTGTTTGTGGCACAGTGTCATTTGGTTGATATGCATTGCATATGACTGGGAAGTGAAGGTCTTGCAGGTGGTGGTGGGGCTTGAGGGGGAGGAGGTTGGCTTATTAAATTCAGCCCCTTCCAGCCTTCCTGCAAAAGGGGGGAGTGGTCAAGGGCTTCCAGCCCACGCAGGCATATCCTATAAATGACTGGAAGCTCCTGAGAGGCAGTCCACGCCAAGTCCTGCCAAAGGACTGAGCCCCCTTTAACAAATTTGCTGGGCAAATGGGGAGACAGAGAGGGATGCTTTGGGCCCTGGCAAGTTTATGGGCATGGCTTCTGTGCGGTAAGTTTATTCTTTTTTTGGCTGCTTTCTGTGAATCTGCTCCAATTAGGATCAAGAGGTGGAGGCAAGCTCAGCCAGCCTAAGATAATAAGCCGGTGATGTAGAGTGAAACATTTTCCTCTGGGCGAAGAGGAGACCTTTCTGCTTGCATCCACACACCAGCAAAAACAGGCCACAGGGTCTGCTGTACTGGTGCTGCCCTTTCCCCACTTTCCCTCCCAAATTTCTTAGGGCTCCTGTTTAGTCGGCATCCACTGGATTCGCTTGCACAAAGCCTATGCAGGGGATGGAGTCTAGACTATGTCTGATCTTTACTGCACATTCATTCTGGTTTGTTTATGGGGTGATTATACAGGAATGCAAGGGACGCGGGTGGTGCTGTGGGTTAAACCACAGAGCCTAGGACTTGCCGATCAGAAGGTCGGCAGTTCGAATCCCCGCGACGGGGTGAGCTCCCGTTGCTCGGTCCCTGCTCCTGCCAACCTAGCAGTTCGAAAGCACGTCCAAGTGCAAGTAGATAAATAGGTACCGCTCTGGCGGGAAGGTAAATGGCGTTTCCGTGCGCTGCTCTGGTTCGCGAGAAGTGGCTTAGTCATGCTGGCCACATGACCCAGAAGCTGTATGCCGGCTCCCTCGGCCAGTAAAGCAAGATGAGCACCGCAACCCCAGAGTCGTCCGTGACTGGACCTAATGGTCAGGGGTCTCTTTACCTTTTTATACAGGAATGCACTGAGCATTCATCCTGGTTTTATTGCGTTTCTCCATCCCACACTTTCCAGTGCATTCACTGTCACTTTCCTACCAGCAAACAGTCTGTTGTTGTTTTCTTTAAAAAGTCATATTTGCTTTGCACTTGAATCCCTGCTACAAAGCAGTGGCAGTCTGGATCCACCTTTCATTAAAAACACGTAGCTGCGGTTTGGGGATCTCAGAATTATTTTCATTAATTCCTGCTAAATTTGTATTCTTTTGTCAATGTGTGTGCCAAGTCCAAGTTCCTCTTGACAGCTTCAGTGGAAAAGCACTGGTTTGGGTGGAAGTTGTTCAACCCAGTGTAGTCAACAGAAGATGCCTAAGAGCAACAGCACGACGCTCTCTTCTCCTCCTCCTTCCCCCAAGTAACTCCTTATGAGTTACCGTATTTTTTGCTCTATAAGACTCACTTTTTCCCTCCTAAAAAGTAAGGGGGAATGTGTGTGCGTCTTATGGAGCGAATGCAGGTTGCGCAGCTATCCCAGAAGCCAGAACAGCAAGAGGGATTGCTGCTTTCACTGCACAGCGATCCCTCTTGCTGTTCTGGCTTCTGAGATTCAGAATATATTTTTTTTCTTGTTTTCCTCTTCCAAAAACTAGGTGCGTCTTGTGGTCTGGTGCGTCTTATGGAGCAAAAAATATGGTACTTAGTGAACTTGATATAGAAATAGGTGGAGAAAATGGACTTGGACTGGGGAGAAGGTCAGGCAAGGGACTGCTGTGCGAGGGAGGGTTGGAGGAAGAAAATGGATTCTGTTTGCATTTTAACAAGAAAGCACCTAAACTTCACTTCTCGAACCAAGATGCGAAGTGAAACACAATTACCTTGCGGAATGCACACTTCTCTGATTTCCGCAATGCCGTCCTCCAACCACGTGATGTGCACATAAGTACATATATCAGAGGAAAGCGTGCATAGAAATGCATATAACATATATGTCAGGGCAAACTGCACTGATGAGTTTTCATGAGGTTTAAATCACAAACTGCTGTGGAAATCTGGAGAACGGAATTAAAGACTGGAAAAATGAGAAGCTGAGATTGGCAGGTTTCATCCATCCGTATTCTGGGGTTCAGAATTGACGAATAATGTTTTCAATGAAAATGAATGTGTATCGCCAACTTTGTTCAGGGAAGCAGCTCTTGCGATGATACGCCGTCAGAAGGGAAGCTAAGATTATTGCAAAGATAAAATGAAGTAAGGTTATACCACGTCCCACCATGTTGAGGTAATAAGAATAGGAGGCAATCTTCCTCTGTATCTGTGTTGGAAACTTTCCTTTCTGAACAAGATTGTGAGTTTGGTGCTGGTGTTGCTTCAGGTACTCATTGTGGGTGTTTGTGTGTTTGTATGTTGTTTTTTCTCCTGCTGTTTTAGTTTTCATAATTTGTGATTTCATAGAATTGCAGAGTTGGAAGGGACCCCGAGGGTCATCTAGTCCAACCCCCTGCAAAGTACGAATCATACACTCAGTATACACTACTGATCTGGTTGGTCCATAATAAATAATAATAGAGATTTTTATTTATACCCCGCCCTTCCCAGTTCAGAAAACCGGGTTCAGGGCAGCTAACAACAAATTTAAAACACTTAATTGATGCAACAAAAAACAGCATAAATAACAGTATAAAACATGAAAAACAATAAATTCAGAATTCAAAAATCAATTTAGGGGGAAACCCATCCAATAAACATTAGATGATCACCAGGGCTAGCTGGCTAAATTAGTCCTATTTGGGCCAGCGAGGAGACCAGGGGTCTGATTCGGTATAAACCAGCAGTTCCCAAACATTTTCAAGCCACTGCCATAAACACATCCCTTGCGCCACCTAACGTATAGCAAAAATTATTCATAAAAGCACTTTGCACCACCCACTAAGGATCATGACCTTCTGTGCAGACATAAATTCTCATAACAAAAGAAAAGAGTTTTAAAGCTTTGCATGCAGATAGTTGGTTTAAGCACTGCAAAAAAACAACAACGATATATTGTCTTGGTTGTTTATTTCCATTCCTGCATAGATTGATCCCAGTATAAGCCTCAATAACATATCTTTGCCCCAAACCAGTATTCCAGTTAAAAATCAAAAGAAATCTGACACCTCTTTTTATTCTGTATTTTTATCTTGTGAACCACCACCATGAGCTCTTCAGAGAAAGAGCAGAATCTAATAATAATAATAATAATAATAATAATAATAATAATAATAATAATAATAATAATTATTATTATTATTATTATTCACAGCTTGCTTGAATTTCCCCAGTGCCCAGGGAGATCTGTGTGTCCTTGGAAAAAAACAGTTTTGTGTCCTTGGGAATCCTATCCGAAAACCCATGACTCTGTCATTAAATCTAGCCCATCCCACCGTTGCTATGGAAAAACACAAGCCTTCATCATATGATCATGTTTTTCACAGTAACTTAAATGCAGTTACAATTATACACCATTTTATGGAACATTAAATGACTTTGACAACAAGTGGTTTCCAAAGGGGGAAGTGGGATTACCCAGGGGTGTAAATGAGTACCAGAATTTGAAAAGCTGATGTCTCTGGATCAAGTTCATCTGTTTTGTTGAATTAATTGCACTCAGTGGTTTGGACTGTATTTTAAATAGCCATGCAATTAATTGTTTAATTTTATTGTGTTAATGTCTTCATCAGTGGGACATGCAAACTGCTGTTTGGAATAATGCTATTTTCATAGGGTAGGGGACATTGGGGTTGAGTATGATGGACGCGGGTGGCACTGTGGGTTAAACCACAGAGCCTAAGACTTGCAGATCAGAAGGTCGGCGGATCGAATCCCCGCGACGGGGTGAGCTCCTGTTCCTCGGTCCCTGTTCCTGCTCCTGCCAACCTAGCAGTTCGAAAGCACATCAAAGTGCAAGTAGATAAATAGGTACCGCTCTGGTGGGAAGGTAAATGGCGTTTCCGTGCGCTGCTCTGGTTCACCAGAAGCGGCTTAGTCCTGCTGGCCACACGACCCGGAAGCTGTACGCCGGCTCCCTCGACCAATAAAGCGAGATGAGCGCCACAACCCCAGAGTCGTTCACGACTGGACCTAATGGTCAGGGGTCCCTTTACCTTTACTTATGGAACCCAGGGGGTGTTGACCTGAAAAAAATCTGGGAACCGCCAGTGACAGACCTACATTTGGGGGACCCTGAAGCTTGGACTGTCACAGGGGCCCCTTCACAACCAGCAATGGACTCTGGGTTATCGCTGTTATCTTCTTCAATGGGGTCGTTCCCCGACAGATCACCACACCTTTGCATCACCTGTGCTAATGACTCTCAAATTTTGGCATTGTTGAAATATATACAACTAAAAAATTAATCAATTTGATGCGAACAGTTGCAACTCAAATTGGGTATGCTAGACCCAAAATTTTTAAGCGATGTGGACTATAGTTGCTTCTGTTTAGGGAAGCTTTTAATGTTTGATGGACTACTGTATTTTGATATTTTGTTGGAAGCCACCCAGAGTGGCTGGGGTATAAATAAATTATTATTATTATTATTATTATTATTATTATTATTATTATTGGGTCTCTTTGGGATTAAGGGCCCTGAAGCTTAAACTTCATTAGTTTCATAGTAGATTCATCCTTGGAAACCTCTGAGCTAAATGGAAGCTGCATTTAAATTGAATCTGAAAATAAAAACCACATATCCTCCAACATTTCTCTGATGAAAATAGGGATGTCCTATTCTATTATTATTATTATTATTATTATTATTATTATTATTATTATTATACCCCACCCATCTGAATTGGTTGCTCCAGCCACACTGCACAGCTTCCAACATAGATAAAAACATAATAAACGGATATCAGTCCTGCTCAAGGCATGACGGACAACAGCAACAACTGGGAAAAGTTAGACATAACATTTTACAAGGACAGGAAGAAACTTCATGGACAGAATAAATGTCATACACAGGAAGAACAATGAAACAGTGTGAGATCCTCACTTGTAGTCTTATAAATCATTTAATGTATCAACATGAATAGAAGTTATAAATATTGCAGCTGTTGTATAAGGGCTTATTATTATGACTGGAATGTCATTGAAATCAATAAGATTTTGGAATGAAGAAATAACGAAAATAATCAAATCATCAATTCTAGAACATGATCTAAATTATATAATTTGGTATTTGAATGATTGATATTGTAAATTGGCATTGTTATAATGAGGCTATCATTGGATTATAATTGAAAAATCAATAAATATTATCAAAACACACACATAATAAATCATTAAAAAAATTCCATATACAGGGCTGCCTTCAGGTGTCTTCTAAAGGTTGTATAGTTCCTTATCTCCTTGGCTCAGGGGTCACATAACTCCATACGCCCTCGCATTTCTACGATGAAAATAGGGACGTCCTAAGGAAAAGCAGGACATTCCAAGATCAAATCAGAAACCAGAACGGCTTCTGTAAATCCAGGACGGTCCCTGGAAAATAGGGACACTTGTAGGGTCTGGAACCTCTGACTGTTTTACAAAGCAATCTTGAATGACAGACAAGTCCTTTGTTGATGCAAACGTGTAACTTTCCATCTTACTTTTCTCAACTCCTTGCAGCACCTGGGAAAACAGTTGCCGTCCCAGTTCCCACGGAATGGGAAGGAGACCTGGGTGACCTCACCACCACCAGTGATGGCCTTTCCTGGGGCACAGACAGTGACTATTTCGAGCCCACCATGCTTCCGTCCACAGAGGCGCCTGTCTTCATGGAGGAAATCCAAGCCACAGAATTATATACTCCTAGTCCTCTCCTTGGGAAACCGGAAGAAAACCTGAGTTCTGTTAGCTCAGTGAACTCTTCCAGTCCCGTGGAGGAAGAAAGGTCAGGTTCTCCGTCGGTCTCCACTCTTGCAGGAAACGTGGCTTCTTCCACCGATGGTCCCAAGAAACCAGGAATCACACCCCCAGGAGAGAACGCCAAGGAAACGACAGATGTCCATGCTGAAGAAAAGGCCGTCTTCCCAGCCAAGATGAACTCTTCTTTGGAAGAAGGGACAACTAAAACAGCTGCAGTTGTGTCTAAGGAAGCAGCCACACCCGTCACCTTGCTCTCTAAGGAAGAAGAGGAAGCTGAATCGCCCGCGGAGAGGACTGAAGAAACAGCCACGGCGCCCATCTTGCTTTCTGCTTCTTCTTCTGAGCAGCCTGGAGGAACAGAGCTTCTCATGGAGTTGGAGCCCAGCACAACGAGCACATCTCTTCTCAGCGCGACCGACGGTGAAGGGATACGGGCAACTCCCTCCGAGGAAGGGGCTAACAGCGTTGCTTCTGACGAAATGAGTTTTCCGCCACCAGCTGCTGGAGACGAGGAGGCAATGGACGTGGACACCGGGGGAAGCGACGTGGGTTTCCAGCTCAACTCCACCGTAGCTTCGTGGGAGGAAACACCAAACATTATCCCAGAAGCAGATGAGGAGACTCCAGAGCTTTCTCCAGATGCTGGCAGTGAGGCTGCAGCCCCGTCCTCAAGCCCAGGAGCAGACCCTTCCAGCCACACAGAAGAGATGCCTGTAGAAGAAGCAGGAGCTGCTCCTGCTGATGGAAGTTCTCCTCCACCACCTCCAGAGGGAGATGCTGTGACGCCACCGCCAGAATTGCCCCCATCTGGTTCGTTGCCGTCAGATGACACAACTGCGGAGTCATCAGAACCCGGTGAGCTTGCTGAAGTTTCCACTCAACTGCCTTCTGCTGATGAAGCTGCTCTGGATGTAGAATCTGCTCCTGGAGAAGGAAGGGGTGATGCAGATAGTTCTCTGTCTGCAGGAGAGCCCGAAAGTGATACAGAGGCAACAGCAGGTCCCTCCTCTGCAGACCCAGAAGTCGGCCCTGAAAACACAGCCGATGTGCCCTCTGGAGAATCAGACCTGCTGAGTGCAGAATCGTCCAGTTCCCTTCCAGTAGATGAGTCCACGCTAGACAGTCCACCCGGCATTTTATCTCCCAGTGACGCTCCCTCTGAACCTTCTCCTGCTGGACTCCCATTGGGGTCAGGTTCTGCTTCACAGTTCCCTGAGGATGGTGAGACCCAGGCATCTTCCACAACTAATGAAGAGGCAGAGGAAGGTTCTGGAAGCCCAGACAGCAACAAGGAAGCATCTTTTGCTTCAGTGTCTCCAGAGCAAGGACCAGCTTCTTCAGGAACAGATGTCCCTGCTGGAGAAGAGGTTTCTGCAGACCTTGCCAGTGGGGCAGCCTCCCCCTTGAATCCTGGTGTGGAAACAGATAGTTCAGACGTGGCAGAGAATGAGCAGCCCACAGTATCAACCCAGAGCGAGCCCTCTTCAGATATGACCACCATAAATTCAGCTGGGGTAGCAGAGAAGGTACCAGGGACTTTGCATGACACCAAAACATCTCCTCCTTCTCTCCTGGAGGATGAAACAGCATCCGAAGCTCAGGGGTCATCTGAAGAAACACCCTCTCCTACGTCTCTCAGTGTTACACCTTCTCAGCAGGAGGAGGGAGAGATCTCCCCCAGCGAAACACCTGGAAAGGTTGGTTCTTCTCCTGAAGGCAGTGAGGCAGCTACAGGACCAGATGTTGCATCAGGATCAGCCACATTTGATGCTGTCACACAGACGAGCAGTGAAGGCCAGAGCGAGACAGACTCCCCACTCTCCAGCATGGAGCTTATCCCACCTGTGGGAAGATCAGAGATTTTGGACACCGAAGAATCTTCAGATCCATCGGGAGGACAAGCCACCTTTCCCTCCACATCTCCTGATGAGTCACCTTCTGGTCCCTCTGCTACAGATGCAATGGAAGCTCCATCAAATGGGCCACCTGGCTCTCCACCTTTCTCTCATCTACCCCCAGACAATGACATGGGGGCAGGCTCAGAGGTCACCACGGGGCCAGAGGAACTAGGACATTCTGCTGCTGTGAACAGGGAGGAAGCATCTCTTTCCCCAGTGTCCACCGCAGAGCCTGAACTGGCTCCTGCAGAAACAGAGGCCGCTGAGGATGGAAATGTTTCTGAAGACCCAGGCAAGGTATCAGCCTTACCCTCCAGAGAAGAGACAGTAGGAGCCACCTCAGAGGCAGCAGTTGATGAGGGATCCCCTTCAGATAGCAGCAGCTTTCTGGACAAAGTCAACACTCTGCCCCCAGAGCCACAGCTAGGTCCAGGAAGTGCAGCAGAGAACAGTCCACCAAGCTCTGCAGAGGTGGCAGATGCAGAATCTGGAGATCTTACACCCCTTCCTGAGAGTGGTGGAAAATCAAAGGAAGCTCAAGAGTCATCAGAAAATACCCCCTCTTCTGCATCTTCTTCTGGGTCCTTCAGTGTGGAAGACGAAGAAGGTGAAGCCTCCTCAAGCCCAACTTCTGACAACCTTGGTCCTTCCCCCCAAGGCACTGATGTTTTAGAAGGTAGCAGGGATGGTGAGGGCAGCACTGGATTGGCTGAAAATGAAGTGGCTGGGACAACCAACAGTGGGGGCCAAGCTGGAACGGATCTCCCACTTTCAGATGCAGAAATTGGCGCCACTGAAAGATCAGAGCTGCCTGCAGGACCACCAGGAGCTGCGGCTGATGGAGAAACCCCAAGTCAACCACCTGTAGAGGATGGCGAGACATTAGTAGGAAACGCAGCCTCAGGAGAAGAATCTCCCTTAGTCACCCCAAGTGAAAAATCCCCCCCTTCCGTTGTTTTTGAGCCATCAGGAGCTGAGCCTAGTGGGTCCACTAGCTCTCCAGTCTCCTATCAGCTGTCTCCAGATGTTGCATTAAATCCAGGCTCTGCAACTTCTGAGGAGGCCCAGGGATTGGAAGATACTTTTAGTAAGAAAGGATTGGATTTGGTTCCAATAGACAAGGGGTCACCATCGGCCTCCCCCTCCAATGATGGGATAGGGGGTACTGGCTCAGACTTGGCAGGTAGTGAGGAGTCTCAACTCTCTCCAGAAGATGCTGCAACAGCAACAGATGAGGGAGCAGAACCATCTGAAGGCTCTTCCAGTGTCGGTGGCAAGGAAACATACTTAGCTCCGTCAGCCTCAAAGCCACCAGTTTCCTCTTCTTCCGCTGAAGAGGTGCAAATGGATGGATCACCATCAGTCGATAGCGAGGAGTCTACTCTGTCTCCAGATGATGCAGTGAGAGCAGGACCTGTCACTTATGAGGAGGGAGAAGAATCAGAAGACACCTCCGCTGAAAGTGGAAAGGAACCATCGTTGTCTCCATTGGCCACAGAGTTACAATCAGCAACTGCCTCCACCGAAGGCGTGGAAACTGCCATCTCTGAATCAGAAGCCAGTGCAGGATCTCAACCATCTCAAGATGCTGCAGGACCTGGAGCTTCTGAAGGTATAGAACAATGGGAAAACTCTTCTGCTGCAAGTGAGCAGGAAACGCCTTTGGATTCATCGGTTGGAGAACCACCAAAAACATCTGCAGGTGAAGAGGTTTCTGAAGGACTTGTTGAAGGAAGACCTTCCCTCTCCACTGAGTGGGTGGATCCTGCCAGCTTTGAGAAGGCAGCAGGGGAAGGATCTCAACCACAACTAGTTAATGCAGGAGTGCCCAATGGGGAGGAACCATCATCGGCTCCATTGGCTGCAGAGCCACAGTCAGACTCTCTGTCAACTGAAGGGGTGGAAATGCCCAGCTTGGGGCCAGCAACTGACACAGGATCTCAACCATCCGTAGATAGTGGAGCAACAGCAGGGGCTGTAGCTTCTGAGGAGGGAGAAGAATCCTCTTTGGCCCCAACATCAACAGAAATACAACCCTCTGGAACAAGTGAAGAAGTTTCTGGAGGGCTTAGCAGTGGAGAATCTTCCACCCTCCCTGCAGGTGTGGAAACAGGGGCTGTAGCTTCTGAGGAGGGAGGAGAATCCATAATAAGTGAAAAGAAATCCTCTTTGGCCCCACTGTCACCAGATTCACAATCCTCTGGAACACCTACAAGTGAAGATGTTTCTGGAGGGCTTGGAGAATCCCCCCTCCTCCCTGAAGATGTGGAAACACCTATTTTGGATTCAGCAACTAACACAGGATCTCAATCATCACCAGATGGTGCAGCAGAGGGTGTAGCTTCTGTGGAGGGAGGAGTATCAGAAGACATTTCTCCTGTGAGTGGGAAAGAGCCGTCTTTGCATGCATTGCCCACAGCCTCACAATCTTCTGGAACATCTGCAAGCAATGAGGTTTCTGAAGGACTTGGTGGTGGAGATTCCTCCCTCGCCACTGAAGGGGTGGAAACAGCCGGCTCAGAGTCAGCAGCAAGCAAGGCATCCCAACCATCACTAGATGATGCAGGAACAATAGTGTCCAATGGGAAGGAACCATCATCGGCTCCATTGGCTGCAGAGTCATCATCAGACTCTCTGTCAACTGAAGAGGTAGAAACGCCCAGCTTGGGGACAGCAACAAATGCAGGATCTCAACCATCTGCAGACAATGCAGATACAGCAGGGGATTTAGCTTCCGAGGAAGGAGGAGAATCGGAAGACATTTCCACTGTGAATGGGAAGAAGCCATCTTTGGATGCATTGTCCACAGCATCACAATCTTCTGGGACATCTGCAAGCAAAGATGTTTCTGGAGGACTTGGTGATGAAGAATCCTCCCTCCCAACTGAAGGGTTGGAAACGTCCAGCACGGGGACAGCAACAGATGCAGGATCTCAACCATCTGTGGACAATGAAGCTACAGCAGGAGCTTCTGAGGAGGGCATGAGTGGGAAGGAAGCATCAAATGCATTGTCCACAGAATCACAATCCCCGGGAACATTGACAAGTGAAGATGTTTCTGGAGGACTTGGTGATGGAGAGTCTTCCCTTCCTGCTGGAGGGGTGGAAACTGCCAGTTTGGGATCAACTGCCACCAAGGGATCCACCTCTTCCACAGAGACAGTCCTGAGCCCAGAAAACGTAGCAGAGCAGCAAGAAGAGAAATCTGGATCAATAACTGGTGCAGAATCTTTCCCTCAACCCTCTTCTGTGATCGACAAAGCTTCAGGAGGAACCTTGCCTTCTGCTTCTGCATATTCTGATGAGAGCTTGGCCACCAATGTAGGGGCAAACCAAGTCTCTGGCATTACAGAGTCTTCACAGCCACTTCCAGGGAGTGGAGATGTTAGTGACAACATGGCAGGTCTTGATAACACAGGAAGTTCGGAAAAGTCTGTAAGTGGACAGCCTGCTCCTTCTAACAGTGATGTCCTGGGTGGGTCAGATTCTTCTTCTCCAGGGGCAGAAGTCAGCGCAGAGATTCTAAGAGGAGATTTGGGGACTGGTCCAGGGTCCTTCAATACAGAGGAATCTCCATCTGCCTTATCGCCCCCCAGTAACACACTGCCCTCTGGACCCGCCAACTCATATGTCAAAGGCACAGGAAATGTCATTGCTGATGGCTCATCTTCTCAGAAGGTAGAGGAGGCACCAGCTGGCGTAGAAGCAGGAAAAACAGACTCTTTCCCCTCTGATTCAGAGACCCAAGAATCCAGACCCTCACCCAATGGGCTTTTGAGCTCTTCCCCAGCGTCCGAAGGGAGAGGTGATGCAGACAGCTCGGTTTTGGCAGCTGACAAGGGTCCAGCCACCACATCCACTGCTGGTGGAACAAGTTCTTCCCTGTCTAGCACACAGCTGAGTCCAGCGAATACCCTGAAACTGCCTTCTGGGGCAGAATCAGGCCCTGAGATCAAAGGAGGGACGTCTCCTCTGTCCTCCAAGTCTGAAGACCCAGAAAGTGTTAAGCCCATACTTTTAGCAAAACCACCCATGAAGCCATCATCTCCCGCTGGTTCCGGCATCTCATCCCTGCCTCCTTCCTCCGCCCAGAGTAAGCCAGCTGTTGGTGTGGGCAAAGACACATCTGGCAACAGCAAAGCATCCTCCTCCGCAGGGAAAGCACCCAGCTCTGCCCTTGGAACGTCCAGCAGCAGCTCTCCAGTTTCTAAGCCCACCAAGTCGGGGTCTTCAACCAGTTCTGGCATCTCATCCCTGTCTCCTTCCCCCACGCAAAAAAAGCCGGGTGTCGGCGTGAGCAAAGTTGCACCTGTCAATAGCAAAGGAAAACCAGAGGTCCCCCTTGCCGCTGCAGGAGATACTAAATCTTCAGAAGGCAAGACAAAGAAGCCCAATTCAAGACCCCAAAGTTCCAAGGACGGGAAAACAAGAACTGCCAATGGAAACTCAGCAAAGTCAGGTCATGTCTCTGCAGTTCCAGTTCCTGCATCATCACCAGGTGAGCTCATTTAATATCTCCTTGTGATAAGCTGGAATCATAAAATCATAGAACGGAGGAGTTGGAAGGGAGCCCAATAGTCATTTAGTCCAACCTCCTGAAAATACTTGGCTCTGCCAAACAGTGATGAGCTAAGACAGCTGTCTTCAGCCTTTACAAGACCAGGGACCCGGCTTTAGCCCAACCATGAATTTGGGGACTCACTTCTTAATGTCGTGTATTTATTTATTCTTTACTGTACATGTGCACAGGCTGCGTGATCCAGCTGTGCATCTCAACCCAACAGCTGAAGACCAGAATTCCAGGAGGCATAGGGTTGAAGGCAACCGGGTTATACCCAGAGTACATCCATTAAAATTAATGGGCACAAGTCACACCTGTCATTTTCAATGGATTTACTCTGAGCAGGAGTAGTATTTGATAAACAGCCTACTGGGGGGGATTCAACGGAGCACTTTACTTTGCCAGTATAAGCATTTGCTTTCCTGATGGGACAATCTGCCCTCTCCTCCCCCTGTTGCAGGAGGTCTCCTGACACCCCCTCCCAAGTCAATTGGGGGGGCATGTGTGTGGGAGAAGGAGAAGGAGAAGAGGGGTGAAAAGCCCCATTATTGTTAAAATGAGGCTGCATTTTAAATTGTATTTTAACCCATATTTTAATAAAGTGGGGGGGTTGTTTATTTGTTTGTTTGTTTGTCCCCCCCCATTATGTTTTATTGTTATTTTATTGGTGTTAGCCGCCCTGAGCCCAGCTCTGGATGGTGAGGGCAGGGTATAAATAAAATATTATTATTATTATTATTATTATTATTATTAGTCCTTGTGCGACTTAGTTAAATGCGGTTCACAGAGTTGGGGAGATGTCCAGTGCAATGGTGTCACCAACATGCATTGTTTTATAGCGGGGGTGACAGGAAACCCCCCCCCCGACTGGCGGTAGTTCCATGCTTCTTACAATGTGTGGCATCCTATTACTTATAATGATAATGATTTTATTATTTGCACCCTGCCCATCTGACCAGGTTGCCCCAGCCACTCTGAGCGGCATCTAACAAAATAGAAAAACACCACGATATACTGCCATCCACAGGAGGGAGAGACTTCCACTTGTGCAACAGGACCCGCATCCTCTCCCCACTTTACAGTCCCTCCTGCCACTCCCCCATATCTTGGGAGCCCCTCTCATGTGGATCTGCAGGGGGGAAGCAGGAGAAGTCTGCTCACAGGGTCTGGGTGATATTACCAATTGTCTAGTTCAGTCTCAGAGACATGGACACGGTGGTAGTCTCAGGTGAGGGCCAGAATACAGGATGCAGGTAGATCCTGGAACGATGGGAAGGACTCGTGGAAAGATCCAGCTTGTAATGTTCTTGTGTTTTGATGTGCAGCGGCGTCCCTCTTCCCATATGGAGCAAGTGCGAACGACAAAGAATACGTTCAAAGGAAAGTGGATTTCAATTCGCCTCTGTTCAAACCCGAGATTGGAATCCCACTGGGAAAAACACTGCGCAGCTCCCTCTATGTGAGTCTTTATGAAATATACTCGGAGTTGAGAGTGGATTTCATGTTCTTTATTCAGCTCATAGTGGTGAGGAGGAATGGAAGTTCCCACAGAATGTCTGCTTTATATACATCGTTTACACAATGGGCCCCACGTGATTGGCTAATTCTGGGATTCACCTGTAGGCCAATCAGGTTGCGGATTCACTTCCACCTGGAGCTGGATTGGGTGGCTCCTGTGGACCAATCAGACTGCTACATTCTGAATCCTATTGTTCTAGGACCAATCAGCCTGCTGCATTTTGGATCGTATTGTTCTAGGGCCAATCAGACTGCTGCATTCTGAATCCTATTGTTCTAGGACCAATCAGACTGCTGCCTTTTGGATCCTATTCAACTCAGTACATAACACCCACCTTCCCCATTTATCTCTTTCAAAGAGGCAGAGGGTCTGGATGGGCAGACGGGAAGTAGGATGACCCCACACTCCTTGGCGCTCTGGCAAATTTGCTAGGCTGGCACTTGGAACCTGGAAGGACTGCCAGAATATTTTAAGGGGCGTGGTAGATTGCTCACCTTGTCAGATATATATTGCCCGTTTAATCTTTGTAGCACCAGGGGGGTTTGGGGACCCAAGTTTGGATAAACTTGGCAATCACTAGTACATACTAAAGGTAAAGGTAAAGGTACCCCTGCCCGTACGGGCCAGTCGTGTCCGACTCTAGGGTTGTGCGCCCATCTCACTCTAGAGGCCGGGGGCCAGCGCTGTCCGGAGACACTTCCGGGTCACATGGCCAGTGTGACGAAGCTGCTCTGGTGAGCCAGCACTAGCGCAGCACACGGAAACGCCGTTTACCTTCCCGCTAGAAAGCGGTCCCTATTTATCTACTTGCACTTAGGGGTGCTTTCGAACTGCTAGGTTGGCAGGCGCTGGGACCGAACGACGGGAGCTCACCCCGCCGCGGGGATTCGAACCGCCGACCATGCGATCGGCAAGCCCTAGGCGCTGAGGTTTTACCCACAGCGCCACCCGCGTCCAACCCCCCCAAAAAAACTAGTACATACTAAACACACACAAAAATTGAGGCATTCTAGGCTGAGATGCTTCTTAGCGTTGCAACTTCCTGTGTGCATTCCTGGTCTCAGTAGCACAAACTTATATAAGCAACATTTCCTGTGGTCCAAGCTGTGGTTGATGGAATACATTTGATACATCCACACAATTTGGATCAACTAGCCCACAATCAGGCAACTTTCACAAATGTCCTTGGTGCTTTACAGGGAAAATGTAAGCAACAATCAGAACGAAAGCAGAAGCTTACATTTGTGACACATTTACAATTAGAATTTGCCAGAAAAACCCAATTCTGAAAGCAGAACTTTGCTGCATCTTGCTGGTCTTCATTTGCACTTCTCCTTTCATTTAGTTCACAGACAACGGACAAATAATTTTCCCAGCTTCTGATAAAGATATTTCCAGCTATCCTAACCCACCTCCGAAAGGATTTAATGGCCGTGAGAAAGTACCGATGATAGCCGTGTTTTGGGACAATGCTGATTTTTCCAAAGGCAAAGGAACCATCTTTTACCAGGTGAGTATTGGGGGCGGTTTATTATATCTATACAGTGGTACCTTGGTTTACAAACTTAATCCATTCCGGAAATCCGTTCTTAAACCAAAATGTTCTTAAACCAAGTCGTGCTTTCCCAGAGCAGCGGGGGACTCGGTTTACAAAAGGAACACACTCAACAGGAAGTGGAACATGTTCTTAATCCAAGGCAAAGTTCACAAACCAAAACACCTACTTCCGGATTTGCAGCGTTCTTAATCCAAGTTTTTCATAATCGAAGCTGTTCTTAAACCAAGGTACCACTGTACTAAGATGCTTATAAGTGTTCTGTAACTTCAGAAGTGGTTCTGGAGCTACATGTGTCCTTGTGTGTTATTTCCATGGCATAAGTTTAAATGTGTGTGTGAGATTTCCATTTGTAATACACTCCTCTGTTGCATGCAGGAATATGTTACCCAGACCTCTGCAAAACACCCCGTTGTCCGTGATGTGGAAGCAAAGATTCAGCAATATTTGAAGTCTTCCTATTCAGCCAGCTGGACACTCAAGATCACCTGGGTGAAAGCACAACCTTACCCAGCGCAGGGACAGAACGGCAGAGTGAGTTGTCTCCAGCAATAGAACACGGCTATCACTGTACTTTGGTATTCTAAGAAAGATCCAAGTAACGCTTTTTTTAATGAAGTGCCTGATTTTAAGGAGCCTTGCAAATACATTCCGTGGCATCTTGTTTCATTATTTTGTAGAATCCTAGAACTGCAGAGTTTAAAGGGACCCCAAGGGTCATCCAGTCCAGCCCGCTGCAATGCAGGAATCTCATCTAAAGCATCCCTCCAGCCTCTGCTTTAAAATCGCCAAGGAAGGAGCAAGGGTGCCAATTTGAATAGTATATTGGGGGGTGGGTGTGTATGCCATTTGAATAATAATAATAATAATAATAATAATAATAATAATAATTTTTAATCTATATCCTGCCCATCTGGCTGGGTTTCCCCAAGACACTCTGGGCAGCTTACAACATATAAAACACAAGAAAACACCAAACATTTTTTAAAAAGGTATCCTATACAGTGGACACTCGGGTTGCAGACGTGATCTGTGCGGGGGGCACATTTGCAACCCACAGTGCCGTGTCCGTGCATGTGCGGGTTGCGATTTGGCGCTTCTGTGCATGTGCAAAGTGTGACTTAGTGCTTCTGTGCATGCGCGAGCGCCAAAACCTGGAAGTAACCAATTCCGGTACTTCCGGGTTCATCACGGTGCGAAACCCAAAAATGCGCAACGTGAAGCGTCTGTAACCCAAGGTATGACTGTACAAGCAAACCAATAAATCAATAAAAACCAATAATAATAATTACAACTACAATAATACTACTACTCCTTGCCGATGCCCATCAACTTGGGGGAGCAGCCCCCTCAAATATTTTATTGGGGGGTGCAAAGGGACCTTGACCCCTAGGAGTTGGCTCCTATACGAAGGAGACTCCATTCCACTGACTGTTCCAATGTCCAACAGCTCTTACAGTCAGAACATTCTGCCTGTTGTTGAGTCTGAATCTCCCTTCCTGTAACTTGAATCCTTTGGTTCAGATCCTGCCCTCTGGAGCAGCAGAAAACAAGCTTGCTCCATCTTCCATGGGACATATCACCTCTTATATTTCATGGGGCTGCCATACGTCTGGGATTTTCTGGACATATTGCGGATTCGTCCACTGAAAATAGCGTCCGGGCGGAAATTTCAAATTTTGGTTAAAATGTCTGGGAAAACCTGGTCGTATGGCAGCCAATGCTGATTCTTTGGCGAATTTTCCTTAAAAATAGCTCAAAACCTAATTCTTTTTTTCTTTTTTTTTGAGATTTTGCAAAAAAAAAGAGTAATTCTTGAGCAGGATTAGCCAACATGGTGCCCTCCAGATGTCAAAAGGAGATGGAGAGAACTTTTTTTAAAGCAGCAATTTGCATTTGACTTGTGGTGGCTGCTTAATATGCATGTTGTTGTTGTTTAGTCGTTTAGTCGTGGCCGACTCTTCGTGACCCCATGAACCAGAGCACGCCAGGCACTCCTGTCTTCCACTGCCTCCCGCAGTTTGATCAAACTCATGTTCGTAGCTTCGAAAACACTGTCTGACCATCTCATCCTCTGTCGTCCCCTTCTCCTTGTGCCCTCCATCTTTCCCAACATCAGGGTCTTTTCCAGGGAGTCTTCTCTTCTCATGAGGTGGCCAAAGTATTGGAGCCTTAGCTTCAGGATCTGTCCTTCCAGTGAGCACTTAGGGCTAATTTCCTTAAGAATGGATGCCTTTGATCTTCTTGCAGTCCATGGGACTCTCAAGAGTCTCCTCCAGCACCAGAATTCAAAAGCATCCATTCTTCGGCGATCAGCCTTCTTGATGGTCCAGCTCTCACTTCCATACATCACTACTGGAAAAACCATGGCTTTAACTATACGGACCTTTGTTGGCAAGGTGACGTCTCTGCTTTTTAAGATGCTGCTTAATATGCATAGACTTCCCTATTCCTTTTTTATTTGTGAAGGTAGAATAAGAAACACCACTTTACGAAAAGTGCTTCCTGAGCCTTGAATGTGCACCTGGATGGTATGGCGGGAAAACTGTCTCACCTCTTATTTATGTGTCTTCCAGACTAACACTTACCAAGCCATCCTAACCACTGATGGATACAGAGCATACACCCTGTTCCTTTATCAAAACGGTGGAATGCAATGGGATTACAGAAGAATCACTCCTGCAAATGTGCTGATCGGGTGGACTAGGTATGTGCAGTTCCTTAACCAAAGGGACATGGGTGGGCGAGCCAGGAATAGGAGGATTTGTCACTGGTGGTCAAACCCCTGTTGCCATGATTCAGAGATCTGTGCATGTTGAAATATGGGTATGTCTTGGATAGTGGCAGCCACTTGAGAGAGCAAAGGAATGTACACCTGGAACTGCTTCCTCCATTGGACTGAATGGAAAATTTTCAGATTTGCCAATTTTCAGATTTGCCAATTTGCAATGGGACGTGGGTGGCACTGTGGGTTAAACCACAGAGCCTAGGGCTTGCCGATCAGAAGGTCGGTGGTTCGAATCCCTGCGATGGGGTGAGCTCCCGTTGCTCGGTCCCTGCTCCTGCCAACCTAGCAGTTCGAAAGCACGTCAAAGTGCAAGTAGATAAACAGGTACCGCTCTGGCGGGAAGGTAAACGGCGTTTCTGTGCACTTCTCTGGTTCACCAGAAGCGGCTTAGTCATGCTGGCCACAGGACCCAGAAGCTGTACGCCGGCTCCCTCGGCCAATAAAGCGAGATGAGCACCGCAACCCCAGAGTCGTCCGCGACTGGACCTAATAGTCAGGGGTCCCTTTACACACACACACACACACACACACACACACACACACACACACACACATATATGGGTGAAGAGGGAGACTTTGGCTCCTGCACATGGACTTGAAATCATGGGGCCAAACTACATATTCACCAATTTCTTGTCAAAAGTCCCAACCAGTGCCGGATTTGCGTATAAGGTAAACAGGCTATAGCTTAGGGCCCCTCTCTCTTGGGGGCCCCAAAAAAATTTAAAGGAAAAAAAATCTGGATGTACATTTCCAAAATATAAGGTAAGTTCAACAATTACTTTGATAAAATACATATTTTGTTATGTGCAAATGGCTTTAGATATCTATTAGATCCATAAATTACCATATAGCATATATTCAACACAAAAAACAGCGACAATTTGTTGTGGACAAAGGACAGCTGGACATATAAAGGGCCCCGTTACCTTCAGTAGCTTAGGGCGACATTGAACCTAAATCCAGCCCTGATCCCAACTGCTACTTTTTACACGTTTACAAACAGCAAAGGGGGTGGATGAGTTGTTTATGACTATTGTGAGATGTCAAGTGTGTGGAAGGCTAGCTCTCCCAAAATGTAATGTGGGGGTGGTCTTTTCTCTGAAAGGATTGCATTCAGCTACTTGAGATCTGAACGATCTCCTGGTTTGAGAAGGGAAAATATTGTGTATCCTTGGAAAGATAAAAAATCAGCTTTCTTGTTCTTCTTCTTTTATCTCACAGCGGTGACGGATATTTTAAAAACGACGACCTGATGACTAAAACGCCAGCTGAGAAATACCGGCCAGATCAAACCGAGGGCTACAACACAGGTACGGTCGACGCATCGCAAGAAACCCACTGGCACAAACAAACCAGATTCTTGTCCGCCTGCTGGAACAAAACACGAGCTCTTGTTTTGCCTCCCAGCAGCAAGCAGGGAGTGGGGGAGCTCTTAGGCTGCAAAGGGGTTCAAGAGAAGCAATATACTTGCATTGCTCCACACACCTATGCCTCCGGTCCCAATAATAATAATAATAATAATAATAATAATAATAATAATAATAATAAATTTTATTTATACCCCGCCCTACCCGGCCAGAGCTGGGCTCAGGGTGGCTAACACCAATAAAATCACAGTAAAAACATAATAGGGGAAAAAGAGAAGGGAGGGGGAAAAACAATTTAAAATACAGGTTAAAATGCAATTTAAAATGCAGCCTTATTTTAAAATAGCCGATAAATCACAACTGACATGTGGCCCCCCCGAAGGTTGCTCAGAAAGCCCCCCCATGATATCCTGTCAGGGGTCTGAAAGCCCCTTTGTGCTTGCAGAAAGCAAAACTCATACCCTCCAACAATTCTCTGATGAAAATAGGGATGTTCTATTCCATCATCATCATAGAGATTTTATTATTTATACCCTGCCCAACTGACTGGGTTGTCCCAGCCACCTCTGAGTGGCTTCCAACATATATAAAAACATAATAAAACGTTAAATGTTAAAAAAACCTTTCCTATAGAGGGCTGGCTTCCGATGTCTTCTAAAGGTTGCATAGTTATTTATCTCCTTGGTTCAGGGGTCGTGTAACTCCGTGTCCTCCGACTTTTCTCAGATGAAAATAGGGATGTCCTAAGGAAAAGCGGGTCATTCTGGGACCAAATCAGAAACTGGAACAGCTTCTGTAAATCCGGGACTGTCCCTGGAAAAGAAGGACACTTAGGGGGTCTGAAAATTAGAAGCTTCTAAACCAGGGGTAGGCAACCTAAGGCCCAATCGCCTCTCAATCTGGCCAGCAGAAGGTCCGGGAATCAGCGTGTTTTACATGAGTAGAAAATGCATCTCTGGGTTATTTGTGGGGCCTGCCTGGTGTTTTTACATGAGTAGAGTGTGTGCTTTTATTTAAAATGCATCTCTGGGTTGTTTGTGGGGCATAGGAATTCCTTCATTCCCCCCCCCCCAAAAAAAATATAGTCCGGCCCACCACATGCTCTGAGGGACGGTGGACCGGTCCACGGCTGAAAAAGGTTGCTGACCCCTGTTCTAAACGGCCTCTTTCAAATGTGGTTTTGTTTCCTGGTTCTAGCATTGGGGTGCAGAGTTGCAACCATTGGCCTTTAAGAACACAAGGAGAGCCTTCTGGATCAGGCCAGTGGCCCACCTAGTCCAGCATCCTGTCCCCACAGTGACCCAAAAGATGCCCCTAAGGGAAACGCTCAAGCTGCGTGAAGGAGGACTTCCTTTTCTCTGTCCTTCCAATATTCAGCTTCCTTGGGTGCCCACGAATTTTAGCAGCGTGAGAGAGAGAGATAGAAAAACCTTTGCATCATTTCGTGAACTTCTATTATGTCTTCTCTCACTCCCTTTTTCTTTAAACCCCAAAGCCCCAAATGCTGCAACCATTCATTGAAGGGGAATTGCTTCAGCCCCTTGATCATTTTCGCTGGCCTCTTCTGAAACTTTTCGGAGCGGTTAAAAGCTTCTCACTAAAATCGTGGTCCAGGTCAGGACGGGAGTCCCAACACACACTTGGATTATTCAGTTACATTATACCAGAATGATGGCAGAGATCTGGAAGGAGTTCGATAGATAGGCAGCGAGGTGGGGATGTACCGTATTTTCTGCTCTATAAGACGCACCAGACCACAAGACGCACCTAGTTTTTGGAGGAGGAAAACAAGAAAAAAAATATTCTGAATCTCAGAAGCCAGAACAGCAAGAGGGATCGCTGTGCAGCGAAAGCAGCAATCCCTCTTGCTGTTCTGGCTTCTGGGATAGCTGCGCAGCCTGCATTCGCTCCATAAGACGCACACACATTTCCCCTGTTTAGGAGGGGAAAAGTGAGTCTTATAGAGCAAAAAATACGGTAAGTAATTTAAGCTTCACGCCCTTGATTTCCCTCCTGTTTTCTTGCACCCTCCTTCCAGGTGTGCGTGGTCTCTGGGTATACAAGCTGGACAGCCGCATCCGGGTGAACTACAGGCAGCGGTGCCTGGACTGGCTCAGCCATGAGGGGCAGCCATCTGCCTGGAACAAGGACCTGCCTCCCTGCCCTTGCTCTCTGCAACAGGGGCTGTCGGACGATCGCTTCTCCCGCAGCAAAAAAGGTGCGTGGCCAGCCATGTGTCTTGGATACACTGCTTGGATTTAATCCAATCTCGGACCACTGAATGCATTGAAAGCAGCTCTCCAGTTCGGTTGCTGTGTGGCTCAAATGACACCGACCCCATAGCTCCATGGTGAAGCACGTTTTCGTGCAGTGTCCACCCCTGCAAAATGCAGGAAACTTTGGAGAACCACTGTAGACAATGCTGAGTGAGGTGGACCAGTGTTTTGGCTTGGTGTAAGGCAGCTTTAGGGACGCGGGTGGCACTGTGGGTTAAACCACAGAGCCTAGGACTTGCCGATCAGAAGGTCGGCGGTTGGAATCCCCGCAACGGGGTGAGCTCCCCTTGCTCGGTCCCTGCTCCTGCCCACCTAGCAGTTCGAAAACACGTCAAAGTGCAAGTAGATAAATAGGGACCGCTCCGGCGGGAAGGTAAACAGCATTTCCGTGCGCTGCTCTGGTTCTCCAGAAGCGGCTTAGTCATGCTGGCCACATGACCCGGAAGCTGTACGCCGGCTCCCTCGGCCAATAAAGCGAGATGAGCACCGCAACCCCAGAGTCGGCCACGACTGGACCTAATGGTCAGGGGTCCCTTTACCTTTACCTTTAAGGCAGCTTTGCATGCCCATCCATTTCTCTCTACATTGTCATAATTTCTGATGCCCCTGCATGGGTCCTCCTGCCTTGTAGATAATAATAATAATAATAATTTATTATTTAAACCTGGCCCATCTGGCTGGGTTTCCCCAGCCACCCTGGGTGGTTCCCAGCAGAAGATTCAAAATAGAATCAAACATAAAAATCTTCCCTAAACAATGCTGCCTTAAGATGTCTTCTAAAGGTCAGATAGTTGTTTATTTCCTTGACATCTGATGGGAGGGCATTCCACAGGGCGGGAGCCACCACCGAGAAGGCCCTCTGCCTGGTTCCCTGTAGTTTTGCTTCTCGCAGTGAGGGAACCGCCAGAAGGCCCTCAGCGCTGGACCTCAGCGTCTGGGCAGAACGCTAGGGGTGGAGACACTCCTTCAGGTATACTGGGCCGAGGCCCAATATACTTGAAGGTATGGCCTATCAGTGTTGTGTAACAATGGAGTTGGGGGATGTTTGAAGCAGTGATCCATGGTGTAAGGATAGAGGTGTACAAGAGGGGTCTTTTCAGCTGGGGTAATTTGAAGGGTTTAAGAATGGTGCTTTTCTTTTCCTGCACACCCTGAAGAGCTGCAACACAGAACTAACATCTTTAACCTTTGCAGGTTTACCGGACTCTCGCTTGACCATGCTGTATTCCTCTGCCCCCAACAAGTACGGTGCTGGGGTCCGGTGTCTTTATAACAGCAAAAACCAGCTTGTGGAAGGTCACCAGGAAAGAGTCTGGAAGGGTTCGAGAAGCTCCTCCAATAGCGGTAAGCTGTACTTTGGAGGCTGTTCAACGGTTATCTGCCTGAAGATACCCACAAGTTATCAAGTTAACAAGAGGTTGTAGGTGTTGGTGCAGGAGGAGGGGGAAATGTAATATATATATATAAAAGGAGAATTCCCTGGGTGACAAGATCCCGGTTTAGGGCAAGTACTCTATGGTGAGAGAACCCCAGCAGAGATTTAAAATCACAAAGTGTGGAACTATAGGTTGTTAGACCTTTAAACTATGCCTTTGTGAGCTCCAAAACTTCCCTCTTCCCCCAGCATAGGAAAAGACCACACGTTTTGCAAGTTTAAAAAATGTTTTGCTTACAAACTCTTCAAAGGTCAGGTTCATGTGCTTTTCCATACATCAGTCAGAAAAGTTGCACAGGCAGTAAAACCTGACCTAGTCAGAAAGTGGTAAAAGATCCTAAATTATGGGCATAGGAACGCAAGAATGGCTTGTGAGTGCTGAGTTCATCAGGGAGACTGGAAGGAAAACAAAGGCTTGATTGTCTAGTTCCTTCCTGGGTGAGAGGGAGTGGACTTAGCTAAGCCTGGCAGGACAGCTTACTCTATAGTATTAACCCCTTCATGCACTAGCAAGTTGGTTACATGAAGCTGGTTATCCCACAGTAGAACTCTTGAATAGATTTATTGCTTTATTGCTTTATTGCAAGTGTTTGTATCCTTAACTCTAGTAGACGATAAAAGAACACAAGCCCTACTGGATCTGGCCAATGGTCCATGTAGTCTAGCATCCTGTTTTCACAGTGGCCAGCCAGATCTTTGTGGGAGACCAGCAAGCAGGAATTGAGCACAAGGGCACTCTTGCCGTTTCCAGCAAAATATATTGTGCGGCATAGAGGCTCTGACTGTGAGGTAGAAAACGGCCATTGTGACGAGTGGTCATTGATAACCTTATGAATCTCCCAGCAGAATCTCCCACCTTCTGTCCAAGTCAGGCTCTTGGTCTGAAATATTTCCAAACCAGGCTTTGATCATTTCTTTTCCTTTCCTTTGTTCCTTGCAATTCCTGTTTGCAGACGAAGAGTTGAAATTATATGACTGGTGCTGTAACCAGACCGGAGACCTCCAGTTCTGTGATAAGTACAGCCAGAAAAGGCCAAAGATCAGCTGTGATGGATACAGGCCTCCAATCCGGGGTGAGCACTCGATCTTTGCAAGGCAGGGACAGAGTCCTTGGGATCAATAGCAGATGGTGTTCATTCATTCTGCCATATCCACAGGATGCAAAATGGATTGCACACATGTTTATGTTGTAAACAAAAATGGCCCTTTTCCCTTATGGGGTATCCAAGAGCCCATATAGAGTCCTTACTTAGGTTCCCTATTGGTAGGAGAGAATAACAGAGGCCAACCAGAGAATATTGAGAAGCAAAACAGCTAGTAAGCCTGATCTTTATTGATCTGTTGCAACAGGGTGCTCCCCTCACACACAGGAAAGGAGGAAACCAGAACAATGGCGCGCAATTTTGAAATTGCCACCCTGTAGATCGAGACCACCCCCAGAAACATCATACATACATCACAGAAGGGGTGTAACCTAAGACCACCCCCCCAGATACATCATACCTACATCACAGAAAAGGCGGTCTAAAACAGAACTTTGAATGTTGTTTTTCTCCTGTCCTTGTTTATCTCCTGTCTGGCAGGTTACTTGATTGGATACCCTGGGGAGCCTGGCCAGTCTTTTGTAGTGATAAATACTTAGTTCCTGGGCCATGTCACAGTCTCACACCCTATTCAAACCCAGACATACCCTTAAGACAGGATTTGTGAAGGAAAAGACAATGGGGAGGCCTTTCCATTTTCCTTTGACCTTGCAGAGAAAACATTTGGTCAGTTTGGGACAGTTTGGGAATAAAAAATGGTTCCAGGTCGGTCTTCCTGTGCTGATCTATGTACGTGCTTGGTTGGTACACTTATGAACATTTAACATATATCAAAGACCTCAAAATTCCTATCACATTTAGATGTGTGCAATTTTTTTTGAGGGGAGCTCTCTCTCTTTCATGCATAGTTTTTAAGTTTTCCTGCACCAGTACAAAGAACAAGCATAAGCAATGACATAAAAATAAAGGATATCAACAAAGCATGTCAATGCACAACATCGTTTTGTTCCGGATTGTTTGCACGACAGCCCAAGGAGGCTGAGTGACTCTGAGCTGCCCAAGGTCAGCCGGTGTCAGGCGTGGAAGTTCCCCTCTCCCTTCAGTAGCTCACAGATAAGAATTAATGAGCAGCTGATAGATTTATAGTCCTTTTATTACAGCATCATGTTGCAAGCACAGACAACCCTCCGCAATAAGATTAGTTGCCTACTCTGAACCCTCATTCTGACGCAAGGAGCACTCCAACGGGATGTTCTTCCCCCTCTCTGCCTGTTTTGATCTCTGATACGTTTGGACCTCTGAGTCCGTGGGGAGGGTTTCTCCCCCCATACTATCAACTGATGTGTCTCCCAGCTGCCCCCTCCCTTCTGGCTCCCTTGTCATTATCTTGTAGCTGGGTAACTCCTCCCTAATCTGTTCAGCTTCTAAGTCTGCGTCTGCCTGTCTCTCTGCTTCTGAAAACGCTGGAGGCGGGGGGCACACAAATATTCCCCCTCCTCTTCTGAGAGGAGCTGATCCACCTGCGACTGCGTTCCCCAATCTTCAGATCCAGGCCATTCCCTGACAGTCGGAGATTTTTTATGGGTGAAGGACAAGTTGATCCTTAATTTTCCTCCCTCCAAACCAGACATGGTTCTCTGCATGAGTTGAAGGCCCCAATGCAGGGGTAGTCAACATAGCGCCCTCCAGATGGACGGGAGGGCACCATTATGCTGGCTGAATGAACTGGGCCACACGTGCGGCTCTGCAGAGAAGACCAGCGTTCTTCAATATGTGGGGCCTGGGCTTCCAATCCTTATTCCTGTTGGTGAACCCTCTGCTGTCACCAACATACAAATCAGGTGGATATATTGCGTGGCGTTGGCATAAACCAGTGTTTGATCTTTTATTTTTTTAACAGCAGCGACTTCATCGGAAGAGAAGGTGGACAGCAAATCAGAGGAAGATAGAGGTAAGAATGGGTGGGGTGTGCAGGAATACAGGGGATTTGGTGTGCGTGCACATTTTTGCACATAACCTGTGCTTCACGTGTGGCATTTTTCTTGCTTCCAAGTACGCAGAACGTTTGCACTCAGTGAGAAAAAGCTTTTATGGAGAAGCAATGCAGTACAACCTATTTAAGGGCAAAGCCCCTTTTTACCTAGGCTTGTTAAGAACCTTTTATTTGAAATATTTTTTATTGGTTTTTGCAAGATCAAATTTAAAATAATGAAAAGAAAAAACTTTTAACATATCCATATATGAGGTGCTCTGAATCTCGTGATTTCCCTCCCGCCCCCTGCATGGGTCCTTAAAATACTTTTTTTCTAAACCTACATATCATTCAGTTTCCATCTCTCTAAATTATCCATGTCTTTCGTTTCTTTACAAGTTATTTTTAAAGTCCAGCTAACATTTTTATTTGTTTACAATGGCCTCCTAAATAAGTTGTGAATTTCCCCCATTCTTTTTTAAAGTCATTATCTTCTTGATTCCTGAGTCTCCTAGTCAGTTTGCCATTTCTGCGTAGTCCAGCAGTTTGGCTTGCCATTCTTCCTTGATAGTGACTGTTGGTTCCTTCCATACTTGGGCTAGTAGCATCCTTGCAGCTGTTGTCACATACATAAACAGTCTTTTCTGGTATTTTGGGATGTCAGCACCTGTAATTCCTAATGCAAAGGCTTCTGGTTTTTTGACAAATGTTATTTTAACATCAAAAAAACGAAGATCATGGCCACTGGTCCCATCACCTCCTGGCAAATAGAAGGGGAAGAAATGGAGGCAGTGAGAGATTTTACTTTCTTGGGCTCCATGATCACTGCAGATGGTGACAGCAGCCACGAAATTAAAAGACGCCTGCTTCTTGGGAGAAGGGCAATGACAGGCCTAGACAGCATCTTGAGAAGTAGAGACGTCACCTTGCCAACAAAGGTCCGTATAGTTAAAGAAGAATTGATGCTTTTGAATTATGGTGTTGGAGAAGACTCTTGAGAGTCCCATGGACTGCAAGAAGATCAAACGCATCCATTCTTAAGGAAATCAGCCCTGAGTGCTCACTGGAAGGACAGATCGTGAAGCTGAGGCTCCAGTACTTTGGCCACCTCATGAGAAGAGAAGACTCCCTGGAGAAGACACTGATGCTGGGAAAGATGGAGGGCACAAGGAGAAGGGGGCGACAGAGGACGAGATGGTTGGATAGTGTTTTCGAGGTTACCAGCATGAATTTGACCAAACTGCGGGAGGTAGTGGAAGACAGAGGTGCCTGGCGTGCTCTGGTCCATGGGGTCACGAAGAGTCGGACACGACTAAACGACTAAACAACAACAACAACAACAATTTTAAACATCCTCCCCCCAATTCATTGTATATCAATTCCCAAAGAACCTAAGATTTGCTCTGCTAGTTGAGACCAAGCTCTGTCTAGTCAGACCAGTGCCCTGGGGCTGCTCACAAGCTGGGCATAAGGATCACAAACCCCACTGAAATGGACAGGGAGGAGCTGTGAAAGGGCACAAGATCCCCTAAGCAAGGAGACTTCGTTAGCATAATACAGGACTCGGCGGTTGCCATCTCAGGGTTGTTATTCTCAGATAATCACCTCCGTCTATATTCAATTCTTTAGAAACATTATCTGGGGTTCTTTGGTGAAAAGAGGGGTGAGAAGGGGAAACTTTCTTGAAATACAGCTTCCTGGTCTTCTTTTGCAAAGGGAAGAGCGTTCCAGGGTTCATGGGAGCACTGTAAAGCTTGCCAAAACTGTGCAAATCGGCACGTCATCAGCAACACACAGCAGAATAGGCAAAGATTTCCCTACAAAGTCTAAGCACCAGAAATAGAATCAATTTGCCTTTCTCCAGTTAGTCAACATCACCATGTTACCTGTCACAAGGCAGAGATGCTGAGGTTTCTTTAGAAGCAGATAATGATGCTCCCACTTTCTTTACCTTCCAGATTGAGATCTCCTCCTCCTCCTCCGGACCTTGTTTTGCTGCAGATCAACGTCAATGATTCGCCCACCGGACTCCTTTTTGCTCCTCTGTTTTATGCAGGAGCTGAACGGGGAAACGGCTTCCAAATCCGTTCAGGCTGAAATGATCAACTTTGCTGAATAAAATGCCTTCAACACCTCGTTACTTCTGTCTGCAGTTATTATCCCAGTCGTAATGCTGGGAAGGATCAAGGCCCTTAGCACAAGGAGAACCTGGGGGCAAGGATAGGGATGGACAGGGCGGCCAATTTTGGTTTCTCATTCTTTCTATTCTTAGATTCTTAACTCCACCTTTCCAGGCCAGTTTGTGTTTTTATTTGAAAAAGGAAAAAAGTCCTCATGAAAATTCACCAGCATCTTCGTAGAATCATAGAATCGTAGAGCGGGAAGGGACCCCGATGGTCATCTAGTCCAACCCGCTGGAATGCAGGAATCTTAACTAATGCATCCATCACAAATAGCCCCCCAGCCTCTGCTTAAAAACCTCCAGTCCACATCTTAGTGTGAATTTCCCCTAATATTTCTAATGCAATACAGTCATACCTTGGGTTGAATGTGCTTCGGGTTGAGTGCGTTCGAATTGCGCTCCGTGGCAACCTGGAAGGAACAGAGCGCGTTACTTCCGGGTTTCGCTGCTCGCACATGCGCAGACGCTCAAAATGATGTCACGCGCATGCATGGAAGCGGCAAAACGCCGCACGCGCAGACGCGCTATCATGGCCTACGTTGCATTCAGGTTGCAAACGGGGCTCCGGAACGGATCCCATTCGCATCCCGAGGTACCACTGTATTGCCTAATATACACATTTTTGCAAGCATTTTCTCCCAGTGTGATACATTTTTTATGTGATGTTCACTAATAGATACATTTTGGGGGACACTTTCCTGTAATATACATTCCACCCTCCAAAATATTTGGTTAGAGAACCACATCACACAATTCTGTGGAGGGTGACTATGTGGTTCATGTTAAAATCCAAAGCGAATTCCTCCACCATCCCTAGTAAATGGGAAGAATGCATAACCATTTCACCTACACATCCTTAAGTGTTGCTACAGGGGTTGTGCCAAGGGCCTTGTGGAGAGAGAAGGAGGGCAGAGTCTTCTGAGGTTGCAGGAGACCACTGGGTGGTGAAGATGGAGCAACAAAGGTCACATGCTGGGACTTGCCAGCACATAAAACCAGAGACTACACTTCAGCTTAATTTCACATCATTTATTTTGTAGGCCACCTTGAACATGCCTTGGTACTGAAAGGCCGGACATCAATACTGCAATACACACATAAATACATAAAATAATGGAGGGATTTGAGGATGAAAAGCTTTGTCTTCACGATAAGCATATCCCAGAAATTTCATTGGAATTGAGACGCCGCAGAGGATGAAAAGCACAAACGGATTATTAGGGGGAACTGAGCAGAGTTCTTAGAGAGAACAATGGCCGATTTCTCACCTGGGACAGCTGAAGAGACACCTGTTCTGTAAGTAGAGCAAAGCCAGGGAGTTTTATGAGGTGTTGTTGGGGAGAGGAATCCGAGGAAGGCAGAGGAGATTAAAACACCCAGTAGCAATTTGGGGTGGAAGTGGATCCGGATGCCGTAGGCAAGCTCAGAAGCGTGATTCAAACCCAAGCGCCAAGGCAGGCAACGAGGAACAACTGGCCTGGTCAAAGCCCAGGGAGTGGAAACAGGGAGTCGGTCCTGGCAAACTAACAGCAACAAACCTGTGGTGGTGGCTACTGGATTGAGATGGAGCTGGTTTCTGGCGGAGCAGGCCTGGGATGGAAGATAGCTTGGGTGAGTCAAAGTTGAGATGGAGACAAGTCATGGCTGAACAAGGTCTGGTGGGGCAGGCGAGCAGGAGTAGAAGACACAGGTACCTGAGTTTACAGGAGAAAAGGACACTGTATGTGGACCACTCCGTGGGACGCTTGGTCCCTTCCCTTCCAGACCTTGAGCTCCCCTGCGATTTGAGTCGATTGCTGGGAAGCCAGAATTGTAGGAGAGAGGGGATGCTTGGGTTGAAAGGTGGTGGTCAAAACTGTACGGTGGCGGGTGCTGATGGGGTTCAGCCCTCGAGAGGGACTGTCTGCAAAACCAGCCTAACCCAAACTGAAGGCATGGGAGAAGGGGAGAACCACTACACTGGAGTCTACAAAGCTCCTTCCCCCCAAAAAAATCGGCGGAAGGAGAGGCTCTGAAAAACAACATGAGCAGATGCCAGGCTAGTCGCTCCTGCGTAGCTCATTCAGGAATTCATCACTTGCTGTCTGCCAGGCTGTTTTTAAAATGTTTGTTTGTTAAATTGTTCCGTTTGCCCACCTGGGCTCCTTTGGGAAGAAGGACGGGAACAAAATCAAGGAAATAAAGGAATAACAAGACCTTATTATAACAGCTGCTCAGCCTTCTCTGTGGGGAGGTTACTTTAAGTAATAGGTTTGAACACTGAATGTGTGAGCTTATGTCTAAAGTCAATGGCTAGAACAAACACTTGCTGGATGTTTAATGGTTATTGTTATTGTTTTGTCTAAAAACCAATAAAAAATATTATTTTTTGGTTTTTATTTTTAAAAAGATGGCTGCCAGCAACAGTTAGTCCAAATTTACCTTCCCCCCCACCCCTTTCCAGAGGAAAAGCTTCTATCTCTTCCAGATCCTTCTGAGTCTGCTGATGCATCTTCCCAGGAAGTGTCCTGAAGGCTGCTCCTCTTGCCCCAAGGCCTCCGCCATGTCGGATACCGCCATTTTGAGGTGGGATGATTTGTTTTCCAATTTCACAAGATCCAGGACTAAGCGAGGAGGGAGAGGAAAACACAGAGAACAGCCACAGAGAGACGCTTTCACTGCTTCCTTTTTTCTTTTTCTTTTTAAAATATATTTTTAGAATTATTAGCATTATTTGCTGATTTACACACATCTGATTTACAAGTGCTAAGCCATGATATATCTATCTAGATACAGTCATACTTCGGGTTGAAGTCTCTTCAGGTTAAGCCTTTTTGGGCTGCGATCCGTGGCGACCCAGAAGTAACAGAGCGCATTACTTCCAGGTTTCGCCACTTGCGCATGCGCAGACGCTCAAAATGATGTCACCCACATGTGTGGAAGCGGTAAATCGCGACCCACGCATGCGCTGACGTGCGGACGTGGGTTGCGTTCCCTTCAGGATGCGAACGGGGCTCCGGAACGGATCCCGTTTGCATCAAGAGGTACCACTGTATAGATATGCACATACACTCATAATCAAGATGCACAATAAAATAATTCCATTGTAGCAGGAACCCCCCACCCCAATCATTCAGTTTGTACAAACTTCACACACACTCACATACTACACACGCCACGCTTCTGTTATAAATTCATAGAAAAATCAACCATACATCGGATTTGCACTGTTCCACTTTTATTTTACTCCATGAAGGAAAGACTACAAAATGGGGAAGGTTTGATACAGGGCACCATAATCCCTTCATCATCCCAGCACATCCACAGGAGCCCTGCCCAGTTGCTATGCCAACCCTGACGGTCCTAGACAGAAGACAATCAAGATCACAAAGAACTTCCATATGGGAGTGGATTCAGCATGGACTGGAACAAAGGACAATGATCAGATCTTCCCTCAAGGGGGCAGGAAACTGCGACTACCTTTTGTCTTAAGAAAATGACTCATGGGGGGGGGGGGGGGAGAGGGAAACCAGCCAGGTGACAGGACACTCAGGTTACCACCGCAACTCCTCCCTCAACCCCTCCTTTCTGTAATGTATGCATGATGTTTCTGGGGGTGGGCTTGACCTAGAGGAGGGGAATTTCAAAAGTTTTTATAAGGTCTTGCACACCATTTTTCTGTGTCTTTTCTGTGTCTCCTGCAAGTGAGGGGAACACCCTGTTGCAACAGTTCAATAAAGGCCAAGCCTACAGGCTGCTGATTTCCTCCAATTTACTCTGGTTGGTGTCTTTGCTTTTTGTCCAAGGGAGCCCTCGGATTTTTCCGGTAACACCATCAAGACACTAAAGAAATATGCACAGTTTTATAACTGAAACACTTTTCCTTTTATTTATAACTACTTGGTTACATTGCTGTAACCCATCCTGGGACCTAGTTGTGAAAAGGTGGATAAGGAAACTTCCTGCAATGAAGACCATGCAATACCAACTCTAAGGGGGCCAGGTTCCTTTGGGGTTCCCCAATACAATTTTTTGGGGGAGTGAAATATACCAACTCAGTACATAACAGGGAGCCAGGTCCCCTCAATGTTGAGAACAATCCGTACTGTTGGCGGCATTTGGCCTCACCCCCTGGCTCCTCCCACCATCCTGTGCACATGATGTACATGTCATTGCCCCCCCCCCCCAGTCTTCTGCTCAAGAGACCTTGGGCCAGCCACCCACTCTCAGCCTAACCTACTGTACTTCACAGGGCCGTTGTCATGATTAATTGAGGAGGGGGACCACCACAAACGCCCCCTTGAGCTCCTTCGAGAAAAACAGGTGGAGTATAAATCCAGTGCAAAGAAGAAGAGGTAGAGTCAGAAAAGGAGGTGGCAGAGCCAGAATTGGGCAGGGCAGGGGCACCCAAACATCATTCCTACTCACCGGTTGCGATGGCATTTACTGTTCCTTGGTGCTTTGACTCCTGAGCGATGATTTCTAGGGATAGAAATGCCCACCGTGCGCCTGGTCAGAAAGGGCTGCCACTCCCCGAATGTCAAACAAATGTTCAACAAATGTTGAAGCAGGGAGAGATGCCAGCAACAGGTTTTGCCAGGGGCTACAGGGTGAACACAGGGGCATGGGTGGCACTGTGGGTTAAACCGCAGAGCCTAGGGCTTGCTGATCAGGAGGTCAGCGGTTCGAATCCCCACGACAGGGTGAGCTCCCGTTGCTCGGTCCCTGCTCCTGCCAACCTAGCAGTTCAAAAACATGTCAAAGTGCAAGTAGATAAATAGGTACCGCTCTGGCAGGAAGGTAAATGGCGTTTCCGTGCGCTGCTCTGGTTTGCCAGAAGCAGCTTAGTCATGCTGGCCACATGACCCGGAAGCTGTACGCCAGCTCCCTCGGCCGATAAAGCGAGATGAGCGCCGCAACCCCAGAGTCGGTCACGACTGGACGTAATGGTCAGGGGTCCTTTTATCTTTACCTTTTTACAGGGTGAACGCAGTTTAGGGGAGCCGACTCCTGGCTCCCTATTCCAGCACCACCAAGGGAATTGCAGTAGCCCAATGGCAGAGCACAGGGGACGCGGGTGGCGCTGTGGGTAAAAGCCTCAGCTCCTAGGGCTTGCCGATCGAAAGGTCGGCGGTTCGAATCCCCGCGGCGGGGTGCGCTCCCGTTGCTTGGTCCCAGCGCCTGCCAACCTAGCAGTTCGAAAGCACCCCCGGGTGCAAGTAGATAAATAGGGACCGCTTTCTAGCGGGAAGGTAAACGGCGTTTCCGTGTGCTGCTCTGGCTCGCCAGAGCAGCGATGTCACGCTGGCCACGTGACCCGGAAGTGTCTCCGGACAGCGCTGGCCCCCGGCCTATAGAGTGAGATGGGCGCACCAGCCCCAGAGTCTGTCAAGACTGGCCCGTACGGGCAGGGGTACCTTTACCTTTACCTTTAATGGCAGAGCACATGTCTCCACAGGCTAAAGGTAGTGGGTTCAGTTAGGTGAAGTCACAAGGCTTAGCCATGCCATTTCAGAAATGGCAGCATGGATAGAGCTTTTTTCACTCCCCTGGCACATTTGCCCCTAACTTGCTCTAGAGGTAAGTGAAAAATTAACAGCTCAGCTCAGCATGGACTCATTTAGGATAGCCACGGACAGGGCAAATGAAAGCTGTACATGACTTTGGAAAACTTGTTCTTTCATCTTCATCCTGCCCTTGCGATTCCTGCATTGCAGGTGGTTGAACCAAATGACCCCTTGGCTTCTCCCAACACTACGATTCCATCATTCATCTCCAGCTAAAACCTAAGGCTAAGACTGTGAGACTGCATTTTCTGTCCCTTCATCCTCTGGTGCTTGGTAAATTCAGGTTGTGCAGCTACGGTATTTGTGCAACAAACCCTCCTCCCCAAAATATTGGACTTTCTGCAGTAAGGAAAAGTGAACTGGAAAGTCTGGGAGATCAGCTGCCTTGACCCAATGTCATCTAACCACCTCACAAACAAATCAGAACAAGCACTTATTAAATAGCCAACCGTCCTGCAAATATATCAGGATGAATCTACTACATATTTTGGGAAATGGTTTGTATGTTGCCTGTTTTCTAGGCATTCTGACGCCTCTTGGGATACCAAACCTGACAAGAGCGTTTCTGGGGTGAGGGCTCTAGGGTCTAGGCACCACTTTGAATCAAGGTGGCAGCCCCAAATGTGACTTTGCCTTGACTGTACCTTCTTGTTTGGCATAAGTATGGCCAGCTCTCAAGATATTGCCGCCAAACTCGCCGTGAGAGCTCTTGAGGCAGGTGAGGCAGTTTTTGTGGACACTGGGATCCCAGGTGCCATTTTGAATCAAAGATGGCAGACCAACTTCGGTGTGACTTCACCTGCTTTATGATGTGATGGGTCCAATTTCACAAATCACACTATCCATTTTTTAAAAGCACAGTATTTTGAGGTTTCTGAAAAATCCCTGGGCAATGCCACACACTCCCCATGCGTGCTTAACAAGCAGGAGATCTGGAAGTTTTAAAGGGCAGGGAACTGCCCTCTGCTGCTGTTGTTTCCCAGAGACATTGTCTGAAGCACCATGTGCATAACTAATGTAAATGATTGCCCAATAATTTCATAATAAACATAACTTGCCTAACAGCCTGATGGCTCCATCTCTCAAAGCGGTTCTGGGGTTTTCCAGGTAAGCAAAGGCCTGATCCAGAAGGATGGCTTCCCCTTGTTCTCTGTAGCGCTTCACCTGGAAGGCAGGTCCAAAAGAGATGGGAGCTGTGTGAGGAAATTCTGCCTTCCTTCCAATGCATGCCATTTGATATGTACTGAGTTGAATAGGATCCAAAATGCAGCAGTCTGATTGGTCCTAGAGCAATAGGATCCAAAATGCAGCAGTCTGATTGGTCCTAGAACAATAGGATCCAAAATGCAGCAGTCTGATTGGTCCTAGAACAATAGGATCCAGAATGCAGCAGTCTGATTGGTCCTAGAACAATGCAGCAGTATGATTGGTCTGCAGGAGCCACCCAATCCAGCTCCAGATGGAAGTGAATCCACAACCTGATTGGCCTACAGGAGAATTCCAGAATTAGCCAATCACGTGCAGCCCATTGTGTAAATAATGTATATAAAGCAGATACTTTGGGGGAACTTCCATTCCTCCTCACCACTATGAGCTGAATAAAGAGCATGAAATCCACTCTTGACTCCAAGTATATGCCACCATTCCTCACGAGCAAGGATGGAGCCTGGGCAGGGTTGACCCAAGCCTACCAGTCTTGCACAAGAACATCAGTAGAACGTACTGGACCAGGCCAGCGGTCCATCTAGTCCAGCATCGTGTTCTCACAGAGGCCGACCAGATGACTCTTCTGGGAAACCCGCAAGCAGGATTTGAACACAAGACCAACTCTCCCCTCCTGTGGTTTCCAGCAACTGGGTTTTAGAAGTGTGGCTGTCTCCGACCATGGAGGCAGAGCACAGCCATCAAGGTTAGTTGCCATCAACAGCCCTCTCCTCCATGAATTCTTCTAATCCTCTTTGAAGACACTCAGGTCAGTGACCATTACTAACTCCTGTGGAAGGGAGTTCCATAGTTTAACTATGCACTGCGTGAATAGTCTTCTGCAGAGAGAAGGGAATACAGGAGGCGGCAAAGGTGGAGTTGCCTGTTCTGGTTCCTCTCAATCTCTCATTCCTCCACCCTTAAGTTCATTTTTCTACACTGCCACATCAGTTTGCAATTACTATTATTAGCTGTTTTTTATTGTTTGTTTGCTTGTTATTATTATTATTTTATTTATTATTTTATTATTGTTGTTAGCCGCCCTGAGCCCGGCTTTGGCTGGGGAGGGCATGATATAAATAAAAATTATTATTATTATTACTATTATTTTAATAAGTCTTCATGAAAATTCAGCAGTATTGCTGTGCGAATTTCTCACAACAACAACAACAACCATTTATTATTTCTACCCTGCCCATCTGGCTGGGTTTCCCCTGTCACTCTGGGCGGCTCCCAACAGAATATTAAAAACATGATAAAACATCAAACATTAAAAACTTCCCTAAACAGGGCTGCCTTCAGATGTCTTCTGAAAGTCAGATAGTTGCTTATTTCCTTGACATGGGAGGGCGTTCCACAGGGCGGGTGCCACTACCGAGAAGGCCCTCTGCCTGGTTCCCTGTAACCTCACTTCTTGCAGTGAGGGAACCACCAGAAGGCCCTCGGAGCTGGACCTCAGTGTCCAGGCTGAGCGATGGGGTGGAGATGCTCCTTCAGGTATACAGGACCGAGGCCGTTTAGGGCTTTAAAGGTCAGCACCAACATTTTGAATTTTAGGGCCAGTGTTATATGGTCTCGGTGGCCACCAGTCAGTCACCAGTCTAGCTGCCGCATTCTGGATTAGTTGCAGTTTCCGGGTCACCTTCAAAGGTAGTCCCACGTAGAGCGCATTGCAGTAGTCCAAGCGGGAGATAACCAGAGCATGCACCACTCTGACAAGGCAATCCACAGGCAGGGAGGGTCTCATCCTGCGTACCAGATGGAGCTGGTAAACAGCTGCCCTGGACACAGAATTGACCTGCGCCTCCATAGACAGCTGTGAGTCCAAAATGACTCCCAGGCTGCACACCTGGTCCTTCAGGGGCACAGTTACCCCATTCAGGACCAGGGAGTCCCCCACCTCTGCCCACCCCCTGATCCCCCAAAACAGTACTTCTGTCTTGTCAGGATTCAACCTCAATCTGTTTGCTGCCATCCATCCTCCAACCGCCTCCAGGCACTCACACAGGACCTTCACCGCCTTCACTGGTTCCGATTTAAAAGAGAGGTAGAGCTGGGTATCATCTGCATACTGATGAACACCCAGCCCAAGCCCAAATAGGCACATATATGTATGCAAACATTTTTTCCCCCAAGCACTTTTCTGCTGTACAATGCCGGCTATTTCCACCAATATGTGCATTTTTATTTTTATTTATTCATTCAATTTATGTGCCAACCAAGGATCACAGGGAGGTTTTTAGTATAAAAACACAAAATACACAATGTAACAACAACAGGAACATCAAAACCCAATTTCTTCCCCATCGCTCTCTGGCTGCCCGCTCCCTGAAAAACAACACAAACAAGAGGCGCTCACAAGACTTTTGCAGAAGTTCCAGGTTTCGTTTTCCCGGATGGACAACTGGATGAAGGATTTCAGAAACTTGTCAGCTCTTCTCAGAGTGATCCAACACATCTGTAAAAGAAGTGAGGGTGGGAGTAACAGCTTCTGCCACTGCAGCTGCTGAAAACTCAGGCAGAATATTGAAGAATAAATTTATTATTATTATTATTATTATTATTATTATTATTATTATTATTACTAATATACAGCCCTACTTCCATAAATCTTGGGGCACAATCTTCACCACAAAAAATAATATAAAAAACACCCTGCCAGGAGGATTGCACAACCGCACTGCGATTGGCCCCCCACCAGATCATGCCACCTCGCGGATTGCCCCCGAGGGTGGATCAGCCTGCCCCCGTGGGCGGATCTCTGCTCCGGGTGCCCGAGTGGCTAGCTCCGCCATTGACAAGCCTAAATCGTTGCACTAATGGAATGAGGGCTTGGACACCAGTTGCTGACATCCTAGCCAAGAGGACTTGCTTTCTTTTTTTTCCTTTTTAAAATATATTTTTATTAAAGATTTCTTGGTTTACAAAAGTATGTGCAATGTCTCTTTTTTCATGTTCCGTTTTCTACAGATCAGTTTCATTTGTTGTGAGACATTAGTGTTACATTAGGGAAAAAGGGGGGAAAGAGTTGGAGGGGAATGGTGGGTGGGGTGGGGTCGGGTTCAATGCTTCTATTCTACTTAGTGTATGTGTGGGGTTTTGTGTCAGCGTCACTTGTGTGGGGTTCTCTTTACTATTCGCTTGTATTGCTTTAGTGGTGAGAGAGGTTGGCGGTGGCCTAGGGTGTGGTTGGTTGTCTTTGATTGGCTGTAGTGAAATTTGTTTTCATGTGTGAGTGGGGTGTGTGTGTGTGTTTGTTTGAATCAGGTTAGCCAGACTGATTTGTGTGCTGTTGGTGGATTTGTGTTGTCTTGTTGGGTTGTGTATGTGATAAAGGGGAGCTATACCGGGGTGAAGGTGTCTTCTTCTATTTGTCCCCATGTCAGTTTCAGTTTGTTGGCTAGTTTTTCTAGTAAGGCTGTTTCCCATACTATTGGGTACCATTGGTCTATGCTTACTCCTGACAGGTCTCTCCAGTGTCTGGCTATGAAGCTTCTGGCTGCTGAGAGTAGGTGGGTTATGAGCTCTTTGTGTTGTTAATGGGCATTATTGTCTTGGAAGATGTTTAGTAGGGCCAGTTCTGGGCTGACTTCTAATACTTGCTTAGTTATTTTGCATATCTTTTGTATGATTGCTGTTGAGAAGAGTTGGATTTTGGGACATTCCCACCACATGTGGAGGTATGTGCCTATGGAGGTGCATCCTCTCCAGCATTTTAGTGAGGCTCCTGGGCGTATTAGCGTTAGTTTCCGTGGTGTTAGGTACCACCTGTGAGTTTCAGAGCGAGTTCTTTCCTTTTCGATGATATGGATTTAAAGGGAGGTTTAGACCACATTCTAGTCCATTGGGTGGGGTTAATTTCATAGCCTATGCCATCCTCCCATTATTATTTTTTATTACGTCTAGGGGGATTGTGGGATTTTGTAGTAGTATTTTGTATATTGCAGATACCATCCCTTTGCCGTGTCCCTTTGTTGTTAGGAGATGGGACGTGGGTGGCGCTGTGGGTTAAACCACAGAGCCTAGGACTTGCCAATCAGAAGGTTGGCGGTTCGAATCCCCACAACGGGGTGAGCTCCCGTTGCTCGGTCCCTGCTCCTGCCAACCTAGCAGTTCGAAAGCACGTCAAAGTGCAAGTAGATAAATAGATACCGCTCTGGCGGGAAGGTAAACGCCGTTTCCGTGCACTGCTCTGGTTCACCAGAAGCAGCTTAGTCATGCTGGCCACATGACCCGGAAGCTGTACGCCGGCTCCCTGGGCAAACAAAGCGAGATGAGCGCCGCAACCCCAGAGTCGGTCACGACTGGACCTAATGGTCAGGGGTCCCTTTACCTTATTTTGTTGTTAGGAGGAGGTTTCTGAAGGTTGTCAAGAGCCAGGTTACTACTGGATTGTTTAAGAGGGCATGTAATTGATGGTGTGTTAGCTAAGATTTGCTACTTTCTGATGAACTGCATCCGCCTACCTTCTTCACTGGGACACTGTCCTGGAGATGCACCATCAGGGGGACCAGGCTCTGCAGAGCGAGCACCTTCATCTGCTCTTTGCCTCCCCACTGGACGATCTCAAACAGGTGGCTGAAGGTGGAGATGGCAGCCAGTCTCACTTTGTTGGACGCCTGTGCCGAGAAGGAGGGAGAAATGCCGTCAGGGAAAGCGGAGGGCTGCTGTCCCCTTCAAGGGCCAGCCCAAGCTAGGATGCAGCGGCAGAGTCAATGAGCTCTCCAGGATCGTGAAATGATCAGGGTCAGGACCATGAGCGCCCTCAGGAGGGAAACAATTCCTCCCAGATCTCCAGGGAAGGGTTAAGGAACTGCAGGCTCTGAACTCTGGCCCTCCAGGCTGCTCTGTCCGGCCCTTGGAACTCTCTGCAGGCCACACTCACCTTCCACAAGCCACCCCACCTCGCTGGCCCTGCTTCACACTGCTTTTGCCTGGCTAGAATATGTATGGACCACAGAAAAATTCATTAACTCTGCAATGCAATAATCTTTTGCCCAACATGCGGCTCAAATCCACAGACCTGAGATTAAGAGTCTTACGCTCTACTGCAGGCATCGGCAAACTCGGGCCTCCAGATTTTTGGGACTACAACTGCCATCATCCCCGACCACTGGTCCTGTTTAGCTAGGGATGATGGGAGTTGTAGTCCCAAAACATCTGGAGGGCGGAGTTTGCCTATGCCTGCTATATCGACTGAGCTAGACAGCTCAGTCGGGTGTCATAAATTTTCATCCCAGGCAGCAAAACAGATGGAGCAGACCCTGGCCATTCTCAATGCCATTGCCAGGCGCAGGATTGCACCAGGAAATAACTCCCATCCCTTCTGAAGATACACTTGGCTGTGCTTTTCCTAACCAGTTCCATCTCTGTTATGTACTGAGTTGAATAGGATTCAGAATGCAGCAGTCTGATTGGTCCTAGAACAATAGGGTCCAGAATGCAGCAGTCTGATTGGTCCACAGGAGTCACCCAATCCAACTCCAGGTGGAAGTGAATCCGCAACCTGATTGGCCTACAGGAGAATCCCGGAATTAGCCAATCACGTGGGGCACATTGTGTAAATAATGTATATAAGGCAGACATTCTGTGGGAACTTCCATTCCTCCTCACCACTATGAGCTGAAATCCACTCTCGACTCTGAGTATATTTCAATCACCTTTAACTCCCAGCCCCCCAAAGTATCGATAATAGAGATAATAGTAACGTATGCATTTCGGGGGTAAAAAAACCCCAAGCTGATGGTGCTCATATCTTGATCAAAGTGCTGGGTTGAAAGTGCAGCACAAAATGGAAGGGAAAAGCTGTAGACACACACAAACAACTCTACACCCAGCCACTGGGACCTGCCTTGCACCCACGAGTGCTGCCCCACTTGCACCTGGCCTGACTCACGTCGTCAAAAAGTGGCATCACGCTGGTGGCCACCTCGACGGTGAGGGAGTTCACTTCCCTGCTCTGACACTTCAGGAGGTCTGGCAGGAGCCTGAGAGCCTTCACGTTGATGTCTCTGTCGACCTCGCGCACCCTGGCTATGATATCTGGAAAGGCAGGCTTCAGTTTTTTCATCTGCGCGACACAAAAGGCTGAGTCACAGATCTCCAGAGAAGCAACAAAGACAGGTACGTACCGGATGTCTTTCTTCCGGGGAATCTTTAGCTTTGAACAGAACACAAGATGCCACAGAGGAAAAAGGCTTGAGGAGAACCAAAACCTCATGGCTGGTTCCCCGCCCTCCCTTGTCAAAAAGATTAAAATGGTGGCGTAGCGGACATGGGCCAGAAAGTATTTCGGATTCCAAGCCATTAAAAAATCAGCATCTGCACATCCAGATGTTCCTTATGAATTCCACATCTGTTCACCGAACTGTTGGAGAGTTTGCAGGAATAAAGGGATTTTCCTTCCCCAACTCTGGTGGGAATGCCCTCCTCTGTTTTCCCTACTAAATATGTGGACATGTACCATGAAGATATTTTGCCAGAAGGAACATCCGACACAGATGTTGCTGGGATCCCTATGGCACAACAATGGCAATCGTAAAAACCCCCCCAAAGACTAATATCATTATGGTATAAAAATATTTGGAATATTTGGAATTTAGTTACTGCAGAAAAAAGTTACACATAAGCTATGGGTCTCTAATGGACAGGAATTTTCTGGTCATTTCTACTCTGTGTGGAGGGATTTTATTTCATATAGCTTAGTTTCAGACTTACAGGTATTTAGCCCCATGCCCTCTAGAGAAATGTGGTTGTCATGATCTTAGATTGTGTGTTATTATTCAGTTCGTTTAGGTTTTGCATGCCCTGCCTTTAGTTGGATATCTGATTGAATTTTTGCTATTGTTTATTTATCTTTGTGGTTCTATAATAAATTGAAAACTGGTGATGATAATGATAATGATAATAATAATAATAATAAATAATAAGAATAAGAATAAGAATAAGAATAAGAATACAGAACAGTGGTAGTCAACCTCTGTCCAGCAGGTGTAATTAGGCAACCAGCAATATCTAGAGAGCAGGGTTTCCCAAACGGGGGCCTTCAGCTGTTTTGGGACTACAATTCCCATCATCCCTGACTCCTGGTCCTGCTAGCTAGGGATGATGGGAGTTGTAGTCCCAAAACAGCTGGAGACCTAAGTTTTGGAAACCCTGATCTAGAGGATGGTAGGCTCCCCACCCACTGGGAAGACATATTGGTCTACTGGTAGATCACTGTGTGTCTCTCACCTTCTCTTGATGATCCAAAAAGCAAATCATGCCGTCGAGAGCTAGGGATCTGAGCTCCAACCGGCTGGCCTTCACCTGCCGGCACAGCTGCACAATGATGATATCTTCCATAGCTGGCGCTAAGGCTCTCTTATGAAGGAACTAGAACGGAAGAAGAATGTACAGAACTGGCAGCAGCAGGCCTTGAACATGAAAACATGAGAAGAGCCTGCTGCTAGATCAGGCCAAAGAGGAGCAGAAGGAGGAGACCAGGAGGTGGCAAGATGACATTGCAAGGGATTGTTGCCTTAGGAGAGCGAGAAAAATTATCAGGGATGACTCACACCCCAGCCATCACCTCTTTAATCTTCTACCCTCGGGCAGGGGATATAGAAGTATAATCAGCCGTACCAACAGGCTAAAAAATAGCTTCTATCTGTGGCCTGTTAGGCTGTTGAACAGAAAATGACACTGTGAAATTGACTTGCGAGGTGGTGTGTTGCTCGATAAGAGATTGAGTGTTGGGGGGGGGGCTCGTTTAATTTCATTATTATGATTATCAAGCTGTGTGCTCCTTGGATGTGTCATCTTGAGGCGACTGCCTCAGCATGCCTTATGGGGGGGCCAGCTCTGCTTGCCAGACCTCCCTGTTTGGCCCACAAGGGCCAAATATGTGGCGCCAGGGCTTGCAAAGCTCTCTGCAAACTCCTTCAAGCAGCTGAGACGCAGGGTTCGCAAAGCACAGGTGACCACAGCTAAGTTTTGTGGCTTGGGAGGTGCAGTGCGCTGGGCTCTGGAAGCCTTTGCAGTCCACTGGAAACAACTGTGCACAGCTTGATTTGCCAAAAATGTGGGTTGGGGGAATGGCTTTGGCTATGATGCTTTTGGGGGAAGCAGATGGGAGTCTAAGAGGGGCTGGGGCAGATCAGCTGTACAATTAATCAGACCCACCTACCTCCATAAAACAAGGCTCACCTCAATTAAGAAAGGCATCACAGTGATGTGTTTCGGATACCCCTCGCTTTCCAGAATCTCCAGCAAGTAAGGCAACATCCTTTCGCTTCCCTCGTCCCTGACTATCTCTCTTGTCATTGAAAAACAGAAACACTGGGTGTCCAAAGCATTGCAAAATGGAGCGTTCTTCTCCCATGATCCAGCCAGCCATGTCTTCTTTCCTGATATTCTGTTCCATTTATGGGGAACATGCGGAGCATACCTCCCTCTTGCTTCTCAGCCCTCCTGCTTTGACTACAGAGCTGTCATAACACGCCACGTGAGCTAGCTATTGGGATACACAAGGAAGGCCCTGCAACAAAATGCTGCAGAGTGGATTCCATTCTCGCTGAATGGGTGACGGGGAGGACTGGACATGCTAGTGGCCCAATCCCAGTCATGATTAATTATTTGATTTCTCCATCAAAGTCTATGGGCAGCTCCTATTTTGGAGACACTTGAAAACGGCTTCTTGGTACGAACTGAGAAATGACCTATCTGGACAATGAAATGGTTTTAGTCCTCAGAGTCGCTGTCACCCTCCTCCCTTTCAAGGTGCTTGGTTCCATTCACTCTCCCCTGCCCCCTTAGTCCACATTCAACGCCATCCAGCCCCTTATGGGGCTGATATGAAGTTCCACGCCTTAGGGATCTCCCCCCCAAATTTTTGGAACATCTTCAGATCTTGCTGCTCCTTTTAACAGGGCTGCCTCTCCTGGTATTTCCCACGGAGGACCTTACGGTCTTCAAACAAAAACATCTTGGAGGTCCCGGGCCACAGGGAGGTTAGGCTGGCCTCAACCAGAGCCAGGGCCTTTTTGGCTGTGGCTCCGATCTGGTGGAACGCTCTGTCACAAGAGACTAGGGCCCTGCGGGACTTGACATCTTTCCGTAGGGCCTGCAAGATGGAGCTGTTCCACCAGGCCTTTGGCCAGGGCCAGCCTGACTCCCCTCCTTTGGTAATCCTCACAGAACTCTAGCCCAATGGTTGCCATTAATTTGATTTGAACTGATTTTATAATGAAATGATTTTAGAATGTTGTGTTATTTTATTGTTGTTAGCCGCTCTGAGCCCGGCTTCGGCTGGGGAGGGCAGGATATAAATAAATTATTATTATTATTATTATTATTATTATTATTAACAGTGATGTGCTTACCTGGCAAAGAGAGTGAGACCTTTCAGGTGGGTCCTGCGATGAAACAGGAGTTCTGAACCTCTCCTCTTGTTCATGATGAGGACGAGGTCCTCATTTCCTGCACGCCTGATGAGGCCTTTGAAAGTTTTCAAGGCAGACCTGCACACAGAGACAAATCCGTATGAGAATGGATTTCTTGTGCTGGGCTTGCAGCAGTTCCTCAAAGGGGTGGGATGCATTACCTCAGTGATTTGGGTAGGCCATTGTGCCTCATAGCTTACGCTGGCAAAAGATAGCTGGCTCTCACAGAGTCCCGGGCACCGCAGGCGTTGGGGTGCGGAGACCAACTTGTGCTGAAGTTGTTCCCTTGATCACAGCAATCCTGGCTACCGTCACTCGCATGTGAACCCCACGCCACTAAGCGTTTCAAGGCTTTTTTTCAGGCTTTTTCCTGCATGCAGCCTTGAGGACCAGAAACTTGTGAAAGCACAGCCTGGCGTGACAATGCAGGAGCTGCCATTCTTCAATTGGAGGCTGTCGCTGTGTGTCATGTCACAAATTAAAAAGACAATTTCCCAAAAAAACAACCTTGGGCTGGACAAGGAGCGAAGTCCGGCTCAGCAGGGAGCTGCATGCGTGCATCCGGCCGCCCTGGCTAGAGGGCTACCGCAGTATCAGTCGACCCTGCCTGTGACAAACAGGGAAAATCTGGGATGAACCGAAAGAAGCGCACCTGAAAGGAGCAGGAGGGGTGGCGATCTCGTGGCGGATGCAGGCCGTCGTGTAGACATCCGTCTCCTCTGGCGTAAAGTACACGGCGAAGGAGATCTGGCAGAGGACTGCGACGGACAGCGTGGCGAACATCTCTCTCAGCACCTCGCGGCAGGCTGGGGACGGGCGCCTCAAGATCTCGTAAAACGCTGCGTTGGCCTGGGAGGTCGGTCAAGGCGCCTGATCGTACCTGAGCAAGGAGAGGAATTTCCCGCCCACTTCCCTTCCCGGCCACGTCCTTAGGTGCCTCAAATGGCCACCTGGACGCTGAAGGGGCATCTCTGGGGTCTGTTTCACTTTGTCACCTGAGGCAAGGGTGCCACCCCCCCAACCTTGCCTCCCTTACCGGGGTCGCGTGACAGCTTTGGGAGAGGAAGCCGGAAGCTGCTGCCACTGCGTGACCCAGCAGTGGCAGGGGTGGGTGCTGTGCCTGCAGTGGCACTGCCCTGTGGAAGTCCGCCGCCCAAAGCGGGTCGCTTCCCTCTGCCTCGTGGACAGACAGGCCCCGGGGATGGGCCTTGGTGATGCTACGCACAGGGCCGCTTTGCTCTTTGGGTGCTTTTTTGAGGGCCAGAGTCCTGCCAGCACTTACAGCCAAGGGTCGCAAGGAGGCCTTAACCCTGTGGCCATCCCAGTAGATCGGCTGCTCTTGCAGGATGTACTGCAGCACGCCCAGGACCTTCTGCGAAGTGTCAGAGAAGCAGGTCAAGCTGTTCCACATGGCGGAGGCGGTGCTGCGAGGGGGGGGGAGAAGCAGGGGCTTCGGTTGGCGCACGAAATGCGTTCAGATTACAGCGAAACGAGAGAAAGGCGATTTAGACCAGTATGTGTGTGGTGCCCCTCTCTTCAAGAGCACTGGCTAGGCAGCGATGTGGGACTTAGGACTGGAGGGGTCGTTTTGTGGGAGTGGAGAAAGATGGAGTGTAACTTGTGAATAAATGCACTTTTATTTTTTTTTAAAAAAAGGAAAAGAGCATTGGCTGTTCTTCTACAGTTCTCCACGACCTATTGTTGTGAGCAGGGATGTTCAGCTCTGACAAATATGAGAGAGCAGAGAAAAGCGTCTATGCGTTGATGAGATGAGAGTTTGCTTGTCTCAAATTAGACAGCTGCAAATATAACATTTTAAGTACATCATACAAACATAGAACTATATATATAAAATAAAAAAAATAGTCAAGTAGCACCTTAGAGACCAACTAAGTTTTTTATTGGTATGCGCTTTCATGTGCATGCACACTTCTTCAGATACGATGCATGCACACAGAAGCTCATACCAAGAACAAACTTAGTTGGTCTCTAAGGTGCTACCGGACAATTTTTTATATATATTTCTACTGCGTCAGACCAACATGGCTTCCTACATGAATCATACAAACATGACACTAGATGGCAGTGACGAGCTTATGGCAAATTCAATATATTTTTTCAAAACGCTTTTAAAAAAAAGCATTTACAGAGTGTTTTTTTATGTGTGTCTAGATTCCACCCTGGTATAAATGAGATTACCTGGCAAAAGCTCACACCTCTCACTGAGTTTGTACACATACCTAAGTTTCATGCTTGTTTATAATTTCATTTTGGAAATGATTCACCTTCTTACATAGCTGTATTGTTTGATACTTTCTGGACATCCCATGATCATACTACAAAGTAGCTGTGTTCTGTGTTATAAATCAAGCACTGCTAGGAGTTATTTCTTTCCCAATATATTTTTATCGACAAAAATTCAGTGTGGCACAGGCAAATTTTTATGTGGCCCAGAGAAAAAAGTTCGAGAACCACTGATTTAGCCAGTTCGAAAAGGATTTTAAATCATTTTTTTTTTAATCCCCCTGTCCCCATCCCGCTCACCTGTCACACTGGACAGAGCAGGCCAGGAGGGTCTTCACCACATCCTGAGAGCGGCTCTTCCCCAGAAGCAAGAGGAACCTGAAGACCTCCAGGCGGGCCTGAGGGTCTCCGATGTGCTCCAGACTGAAATACATGAACCTGGTGGTTTTGGGCACCTGCGGGGGGAAAGAGGTGGGAAGAGGTGACTGGGGAGAGAGGAGAAGGGGGAACGGGAGGCTCCGAGGCAGCGTACCTTGATGAAAACGGGCTGGGGATCCCTCAGCATGGCTTTCAGCATCAGGATGGCAGCCTTCGTGTGGTAAAGGTTGTCGTCCCTCATGCCCTTGATGGCTGCTAGGAGGAAGTCTATTTGCTCGTCGGCATGCAGGCATTTTTTGAATTTCTGAAAACGGAGGGGGTTTGTTGAAAGCCTGGTGGCGGTTACACCAAAGAGCTGGGATCAGCCATGGTTGGGATCCTATCTTGGGATCAGCCGACTCGCTATGTCAGTAGAGCATGAGACTCTTAATCCCACGGTCGTGGGTTCGAGCCTCACTTTGGGCCAAAGCTTCTTGCATTGCAGGGGGTTGGATTAGATTGGGGCTTCCCAAACTTGGGTCTGCAGCTCTTGTTGGTCTCCAGCTTCCATCTTCCTTATCTTGCAGGACCAGTGCTCAAGGATCATGGGAGTTGTAGTCCAAAAAGAGCTGGAGACCCACGTTTGGGAAACCCTGGACAAGATGATCCTCACGGTCCCTTCCAATTGATTCTGATGCTGCAGGAAAGGTTGCAGTGCTCTCCTTATGCATAGGAAAGACCACAGTGCAGTGTTAGGGCTCATCCACACTTCTAACCGGCGCTAAAAATGGAGGCCAACCAATTGACATTTGCTCCGATTCAGCAGTAAAAACTGATTTTACTTGGGGGAAAGTTGTGGGGCAAATGGATGTGTGGATGAGCCCTCTGAGTGGGGACTGGGACTAGGAATTAAAAATCTGCAGCATTAAACGGTCCTATTCAGGATTCCTACCTGACAGCCTGACAGCCAAGCCATTTCTTGGATACTCCATTGCATCCTCTCTCCCTCTATTTTTTTTTTTTATTATCCCTGCTGCCCCCACCATGACTCAGTTTTCTGAGTGCTGGGCATTTTTCATATTCTTTCTTTCTTTTTTAAAACTCTCTCATTGAAATGATCTCAGATACAGCAGCGGAGCAGGGAAGGACCTTTGAAGAGCCACTGGCAGTCAAAGCACAGTCCTGGGCTCAGTTATACGATCACTAGCTCAAAACCCAGGTGTGCCCTTGGCTGCACGGCAAACACCAAGACGCAGCCCGTCCTGCGCATGTGCCTGTGCGCAACTGGATGTGCTTCCTTTTTAAAAACAAAACAAAACATAATTTTATTAATCTAGATGGGTTTCCAAACTCCTGTGTTGGTTACATTTGTTTCAGCTGTACTTGTAAAACAGGTCCATGCCCAAAATTGCCAGGTATGAAGAAGACACACGTTGGAGCTGGTGAAAAAGGTTTACCATGGTGGTGGTGCTGATGTCAGAGAACCAGGCCAGCCAGAAGATCTTTTCCTCTTTCCAGTCCTGCATAAGCTCCATAAATTCTCTGTCGTCCTCAGGCTTCATCAGGCCTCAAGAAATGTACAAAGAAACCCAGAGATTAGATAGATAGATAGATAGATATAGATACAGTCATAGCTCGCGTTAGATATGCTTCAGGTTGAGCGTTTTCAAGTTACGCTCCGCGGCGACCAGGAAGTAACAGAACACGTTACTTCCGGGTTTCGCTGCTCGCGCATGTGCAGACGCTCAAAATGACGTCACGCGCATGCGCGGAAGCGACGAAACGCCACCCGCGTACGTGCAGTCGCATGTTACGTTCTACTCAGGATGCGAACGGGGCTCTGGAACGGATCCCGTTCGCATCCAGAGGTACCACTGTATAGATATATTGATATAGCTACAGCTATAGCTATAGATACAAAGAAACTCAGATATATACGGTATATCTATATAGAGAGGGATATATAGATACATATAGATATACAGTACTGCACCCCCACCCCCCAAAATAGATGCCAATACTCACCATGTATTAGTGGTGGGACGGTGGCCTTTGGAGGTTTTGAAGGACCACGCAACACGGATTTCCCCAGTGGGTCACCCCAACGGAAAGCGGAGCTGGAGGAGTTGGGGGTCAGCTCAAGGGCACCCCCAAGCAGGGCACCCCTAAGCAGGGTGCGGGGAGGGGATGGAGTAGCGAAAGGAGGCTGCCCAAGACTCCTTCAGGCCGGCCAGCAGGGAAGCTCAGACCCGGACCCTGAAGGTGGCCCTCCAGGGCTCCCCACCCGGCCCTCAGAAAGGCAGGGCTGGGCTGACAGACAGCCTGGGAGAATAGCAGGAGCAGCCATGAAACAAGCCTCCACCAGGCAGGCTCAGAAGGCGAAGCCACCCTTGCCAATCTGAAGATGCTCTAAGCCAGCGGTTCTCCACCTGTGGGTCCCCAGATGTTGTTGGACTACAAATCCCATCATCCCTGAGCTCTGGCCTTGCTAGCTGGGGGTGATGGGAGTTGTAGTTCAACAACATCTGGGGACCCACAAGTTGAGAAAGGCTGCTCTAAGCGAATAATCTTTTTTGCTTTATCTCCTCTGGTGGGACATCCAGCTTCCCAGCTATTGCCAACCCATTTATTTCCCTTTCCCCGCCATGAACCGTCTTGGGGAAGGCCGGCGGGTCCTTGCTCTTACTCTTCTGGTGCAGGATCAGGGTGTACAGGCAGTGGAGTGCGTCGGCCGCCCAGTGGCACACGCTCTCGCTGGAGTCCTTGCTGCAAAGCGCCAGGTGCCCCGCCAGCTTCCCCATCTTGAAGTCCTTCATTCCCTGCAGGAGAGAATCATTCTACTGTACCTCATTTTCTACTCCTCCTCAAGTGTGGCAGACATTTTGTGTCATGCCATGCACCCCACGGCAGCCATTTTGTGCTGTCCCACGCACACCACAGCAGTAATTTTGTGCCATCCCATGCACACCACAGCAGCCATTTTGTGCCACACCTCACAGCAGCCATTTTGTGCTATCCCATGCACACAGCAGCCATTTTGTGCCACACCTCACACATCACAGCAGTAATTTTGTGCCATCCCATACACCTCACAGCAGCCATTTTGTGCCGTCCCATGCACACAGCAGCCATTTTGTGCCACACTTCACACCAGCTATTTTGTGTCACACCTGACACCTCACAGCAGTCATTTTGTGTCATGCCACACACCCCACAGCAGCCATTTTGTGTCGTGCCACACACTCCACAGCAGCCATTTTGTGCCATCCCATGCACCCCACAGCAGCCATTTTGTGCCATCCCATGCACCCCACAGCAGCCATTTTGTGCCATCCCATGCACCCCACAGCAGCCATTTTGTGCCATCCCATGCACCCCACAGCAGCCATTTTGTGTCGTGCCACGCACTCCATGGCAGCCATTTTGCGTCATGCCACGCACCTCACAGTAGCCATTTTGTGTCAGGCCCCCACCATGGCTGCAGTGGGGTGCAAAGAGAAGCAGACCTTAATCAACCTCCCTATGGATTTTGACCCTGCTGCCAAGATATCCCCAAATGCACCCCTTTACTCTTTCCTGTGAAGGTGGCACACTGACATGGGCTACTAGAGAGTGTTATTTTATGGGGTGAAACTTAATTTTTTCAGATTCCTTCTGTGAGGGATCTTTTAAAAAATGGTTTTAGGTGTGAGGAATTCAAATCTGCTATTATTTTTGTGACTGGACAACATTTAGCTTGGCAAGTACGTTTGAGGAAGAAGCACATAAACGGTTTTTGGAAAACCAAATAATTTTAATTTTACCTTCTGAAAATGCCAGGCATTGCTTAATAAAAATAATAATGCAATATTCATATATAGTATAACTGCAAGTACTTGGCAATCATTTCTAATGATTTCTATGCGATTTTACACACCAAGCAAAACTAAATTATATTAATTTAACCAAAATATCTTTTGAATTACCAAGTCGTGTTACAATTTTTTAGCACCCCTCATTTGGGGAATTTGAAAGTTGAAAAATCCAGCACATCCTAATGGGGATACAGCTCAGTGCCGCAGGCAATCTTTGCACGAAAAAAGTCCTCATTCCTTACACATATATAAATTCCTTTCCCCCCCCCCCCACAACCCCCCGGACTGTCCGTCATCATGACGGGCATTTTACTCCTGATGACTGGTGTCAACTGAGCTAGGAAAGCTCACTCTGAAAGGGAACTAGTTCTAATCCAAGTTTGGCACGCCCGTCCCTTAACAAAGTGAGCAAATTCAGTTCATTTTGAACTCTCCGATTCGACAAACAGTTCAAGTTCAAATATTCCCCACCATGCAGAAGGTTAAAAGTTGCTGGGCTAGAGTGTAAAATCATAGAAGCATAGAATTGTACCTAAGAACACCAAGAAAGCATCTCAAAGCACGTGCAGAGAGTGAACTGCTCCATTTACAGTATTTTTCATGATTCGCCATAGCGATCCATAGCTAAAATCTGAAAATGTGTCCTCTCTTTTTGCTCTTCAGAATATGGCAACCCTAAAAACTGCAGGTGAATTGTTCAGCAGTTATGGGAACTACATTCAGGTGTAGATCGGAGGTTTTCTGAACTACTTCCGCAAACTTCGCTAAACCAAACCAGCCCTGGGAATGGGCGACTGAGCCTCACTTTGGGTGTGCAATGGGACGTGATGCAGCAGACCAGCTTGGTGATTCTGGACAAGGCCATGATCCGCTCCTCGACCAACGGGGATCCCGTTTCAGGAAGAAGGAACTGGAACGGCAAAAAAAGGACGGCGTACTGCAGCAGAACCCATGGAGATTTCATGAGACGCATTCTTGTAGAGCACAAGTGGGAGCTGCAACCCAGAGTTGCAGCGTGAAGTACTCTAGGGCATTTTGTTCTATTCCCCCTCCTACCTGCTTCCAAATTTCTCTCCACAAGGTCTGCAAGCATTACAAAGCCCCTGAGCATGCCCAGTCCTTTCTGGGCTGTTTTCGGGACGTTCTCCCCCTCAGGGAGTTCTGTTTTTTGGTTTCTGCATTTCCATCTCTCTGTGTAGCTGTTTTGGCTACACATCTCTCTTTATGAATGGGTGGTGCTGTTTTGGCTGCACATGTTCCCCCTATACTTATACTATCAAAGAACTGTAGAGTCGGAAGGGACCACAAGGGTCATCCAGTCCCACCCCCTGCAATGCAGGAATCTTTTGCCCAACATGGGGCTCGAACCCGCAACCTTGAGATTAAGCGTCTCACGCACTACCGACTAAGCTAGCATCTTTTGTTTAAGGAGCCCCCAATGATGTAACCTTTCCTCCTAAGGGAGCGGCTCCATCCAGGCTAGGCCATTTCTGCCCTATCTCAATTATATCCTTTTTGAGGTTTTCCTACGATGGTTTTCCCACAGCCAAACAGAGACACAATTACCAAGGCAAAGTCATTCTTAAACAGCCCAAGGCAGGGTCAAAACGGGCAAACCATAAAGCTGTGGGCTTCTTGTTACGTATTCAGACTGGCTGCAGTCCTCACTCTGGGCCACCAGTATGCAAATGAAGGATTGAGAGTTGCTTTCACCGATTGGGTAGCTAGTTGGAATTTGTTACTGTTACAGGTTATTGAGCATTATATAAGGCAGCCAGCTTCACTGTTGTTCAGAGAGACTTAGAGCCGTGCTAAGTGCTGTAATAAAGAGCTGTTGCTTAAAAGAGCTGTGTCTGTTGCCCATCTTTCCCACTATACAACACTTCTAGTGCTAATCTTTCCTTGGGCTCCATTAGGAGTTTTTTTAGGGCTATTTTCATCGTTCGCACTCACATGTACATGGGTCGGCTTACTCACCAGGAGAGTTTCTCTTATCAGGGTCGGGTTGTAGTGACACTGACCAACGTAGCCCACCTTACTGTTGTCGAGGTTTGCGCTGAAGAGGTCTATGCAGTCCAGGAACTTGACCTTCTCAGGTAATTCCTAGCCTCCCCAACCAAGGACAGGAAGATGAGTTCAAGAAGGATTAGCAAAAGTGGCAAGCCATCTTGACTACCGCAACATGCTCTCTGCGGGGCTGCCCCCGGAAAGATTTGGAAACTACGACTCTTCTGGGGGCGTTCCGCAGGGAATGTTTTACTCCAGTGCCGTGCCTACTTTGCTGGGTTCGAGCCCAATTCAAAGTATTCCTGAATTATGTGACTGGAGGAAGAAGCCCCCACCCCCTCCATTTTTAAGGAACTCATGTTGTAGCGGGGAAAGCGAGGGCAGGGTTGGGGTGCAGATACCTGGTGGCTTTTGTGGAGAAACTGGTGCATGAAGCGCATGACACCCCTCATGTCTCCCTCAGAACCTGCAGAACTAAATGTTGTCTGGGAGGAGTCTGAGCTTGGTGAATCTGAAACAGATTTATTAATTTAATAAGTAAATACTGCGCCTTTCCTCCCAGAGGAGCCCAAACGAGCAAAAACAAAAAAAACCTTCATTATTAAAAAAATAATGTATAAACAAAACAAATTCAAAATATTTAAAAACTGCTAAACTCATCTAAAAGCAATGAAACACAATTAAACAACAGACAAGTTTTCAGCAAACGTCTAAAGCAGGGGTCAGCAACCTTTTTCAGCCGTGGGTTGGTCCACCCTCAAACAATGTGGGGGGCTGGACTATATTTTGGGGAAAAAAAATATGAACGAATTCCTATGCCCCACAAATAACCCAGAGATGCATTTTAAATAAAAGCACGCATTCTACTCATATAAAAACACTCTGATTCCTGGACCGTCTGTGGGCCGGATTGAGAAGGCGATTGGGCAGCATCCGGCCCCCAGGCCTTAGGTTGCCTACCCCTGGTCTAAAGGAATATGCAGCTGCCTCATATGGGGATTGAACCACGGCAGCACCACGCTCTAAGCAGCTGAGCTGTCCAGAGACAGAACTAAACCTTATCCTCCCATCTGTGCTGCCACCAGTCTTGTCAGCTGATGGGCAGGTGTACTGGTCTGGGGAAAATGGCCCAATGAGACAAAATGGACCTCTGGCAGGCTGGAGGTTCTGCACCCCGACGTAGTGGAAGCCTCCATGTGCAAAGCTGTGATTTGTGCTGGCAATTAAGACAAACCTATTCTCCAGGTTAAACCAGGTTAAACACGGGTGGCGCTGTGGGTTAAACCACAGAGCCTAGGGCTTGCCGATCAGAAGGTTGGCGTTTCGAATCCCCATGACCGGGGTGAGCTCCCGTTGCTTGGTCCCTGCTCCTGCCAACCTAGCAGTTCGAAAGCACCTCAAAGTGCAAGTAGATAAATAGGTACCAGCAGGAAGGTAAACGGCATTTCTGTGCGCTGCTCTGGTTCGCCAGAAGTGGCTTAGTCCTGCTGGCCACATGACCCAGAAGCTGTACGCCGGCTCCCTCAGCCAATAAAGCGAGATGAGTGCCGCAACCCCAGAGTCAGCCACGACTGGACCTAATGGTCAGGGGTCCCTTTACCTTTACCTTTATTCTCCAGGCAGCAGACTCAAGAGCATTTTCATAAACATGCTTCCTTTTCTGAAGAATGAGGACATGATGCACCAACAGGAAACCCTCAAGCAGGAATTGAACGCAAGCGCCCTCCCCTCTCTTGCGGCTTCCAGCAACTGGTATTCAGAAGCAATGCTGCCTCCAGCTGTGAAGGAAGATCACCACCTCTGGAAGCACCCTATGACTGTGTCATCAGTGAGAGGAGCTTACCTGCATTTTTGGGCGCCGACACTGAGTCTTCCCAGCTGCTAAGCTCGTGCAACGACGGTCTCCTAAACATTCTCCGATTCGTTTAGCAGGAAGCGCTGCTGGGGGAATGTTGATATTGGCTCATGTATGCTAGCAAGTCCAGGCACTGGGCATTCACCCAGTGCCACAACTGTATCTGTGATTAATGCGTGTCGGCTCAGTTATCTATCTGTTAGCTTGCAGTTAGTATGTGAGACATCACCCTGTTGGTGTTACTTGCCCAGTGTTACGTCTTGAATTGGTGGAGTTTATTTGGAGCAACAGAGATACTTTGCACTTGTACATATCTGTATATATCTGTATCTGCAATAGCCTACAAGCTGCGTCTATCTATGTCCAGAATTGTTTTAGTGAGCCTTATCTTCTGCAACAGTAAATTATTTGGACTTTAAGCCGTTTCTGTGTGGTGACTGGTACTGGGAGCAGATTCCATTGTGTGTGGATCTCACCTGAGATTCCCAATGGAGCATCCTGTTGAGATCTTGCAACAAATACAGCTCATAAGTGGCCCCTAGAAAGTTGTCTAGAAGGGAATGTGGCCCTAAGTGGGGGGAAAAACTGCAGTAGCAACTTTTGTAGTTTAACTGTGTGCCGTGTAAAGATAGTATCTCCTTTAATCTGTCCCAACTCTTCCAAAATTCAATTTCATGAAAAGGACATTATAATGTCCACGTGAGAGAGGATGAAAGAATGACAGATTTTGGACACACAAAATCAGCGATGAAGAGAGACTGAATTTTGGATCTGTATCTGTATGTGTTTTTTATTTGGAATGTTTCTCCCCAAGTTATGTTTACACAAATATATTGTCTTCCTCTTATACTTCTTTAAACTAGGATATTTATTGTAATGTTGTATTTCGTAATGTTCTGTTTAATCTGTAAACTGCTTAGAGGGAATTATGAAATGATATAGAAATTATTGAAATATGTAAACTTTGGGACATCTCTTGGAGTTAAATTATGCTCAGCCCGTAGATCTGGGCAAATAATACCATATATCATAAAAGACACAAACTCCAGTGATGTCATTTGAAGGAAACTGACCTTAAATGTACAGGAAACCCTGAAATATCGCTCAGAAATTGGGGTGCAGTATAACAATATGTTACAATGCAACACACAGCAAACAGTAATGGAGCTGTGTAAAAACTGAATCATTTTGCAAGAGACCGCCCCAACCCAGTAAGAGTTTTGCCCACAATCTTGCATCTTTTGAAAAGGATGGAAAACAAAAGGAGGGGAAAAAATGATTGCATCCTATCTGCTGAACAAATATGAGGGAATGATTTCGCTGCCAACCTGGGACAGTGGCTAGAGAGGTGTTTTTCACCCTTAAAAGTCTCACTGTTTCAAATCCATAGTAAGCCAACAGATGAAAGGAAAATGAGTGTGGAAAGGGTTGGTGGTCAACACAACTGAAGATGTGCTCTGGACACTACTGGCTTGAGCCAAGGACTGCCAGCAACTGAACCAGGCAAGGTGGCGGTTGAGATCAAGTGCCCATGGCAGTTATTGATGTCATAATGGGCAGGGAAATGGCTGGGCAACCGGGCAACCAATGACACACGACAATGGAATGCTTTGCTCCAACGGACGTTCCCCTCCCAAGCTGGTCTTGCCTTTGGAGAGCTTCATGGAGGTTCGAATTATGAAAAGTTACTGGTGCAGATATAAAACAGTGAAGGACCAACACCCCAATTTTAATGGAACCCTATTTGTACGAGTGCATCTTGCTATCACTTTTCTTACCGCAAAAAGTCGTTTAAAAAAGAGAGAGCCAGAGCGTGTGGGTCTGCAGTGCAAGGGAGCCAAAGTGCTTTACTCCACCTTCAATTGGGCAAACCTAAATTTGCCGGCATGTCATTGAATTCCTCTTGCTAAGTGGTGACAGCCTGCAGGAGGTCCCTAGTTATGTTAGGGTAGGATATGGGAACTCCTGCGTGTTCTGTATAAAATGTTCTGGGTGTCCGTTCCCCTGATTTCTGGACAAATCTTTACCCTGACCTTTGACACCAGAGATTTGTGTGTGTTTTCTGGCCATACCCTATTCCTGTAATTGTAATCTGCTTTAACCGTTTTGGATTGTGAGTCTTAAATTGTTGTAACCTGTTCTGGGACCTGCAGGTTAAGGATGTGTAATAATTTAATAAATAATAATAATAATAAAAATGTTTAATTATTATTTCTATTAAAAAACAACTGATGGTTTAAAAGCAGAATTTATGTCACTTCAGAAAATTGCTGAGTGCCCCGGGGGCACCAAGTAAAAGGAACTGCAAAGGCAAGTCCTGTGTTGATCTTGTTTTCCTGCTGCCTTCACCACAACATCAGGTTAGAAGGGGATCCAAGGGACCTTTCCAAACTTGTTTCTCATGTAGTGGGTCACCTTGTCTTGACTGTGTGCACTGCGGAGTGCCTCCGACGATCCAGACGTGTTGAATATTTGCACATCAGTGTCACGTTCACCTCTTGGCTCTGCAGCTGCTGCTGACATGCAAATGCTCCAGCACATACAAACAGAGCAGGCTTGGCCAACCTGGTGCCCTCCAGATCGTTTGGACTGCAACTCCTGCCACCTGTGATAACTGGCCCTGCTGGCTGGGGTTGAAGGTTCTGGAGTGCACCAGGTTGGGAGAGGGACAGTTGAAGAGCGCGGCATTTGAGTAGTGTTACCCATAATGCAAAGTACAGACAGACACCCAGAGCACTCTGGGAGCTGTAGTTCTCTGGAGAACAGAACAGCCTTCTTTCGCGCTATTGAGGGATTCTATCTCCTAATTTGGGACGCGGGTGGCGCTTTGGGTTAAACCACAGAACCTAGGGCTTGCCGATCAGAAGGTCGGTGGTTCGAATCCCCGCAACGGGGTGAGCTCCCGTTGCTCGGTCCCTGCTCCTGCCAACCTAGCAGTTCAAAAGCACGTCAAAGTGCAAGTAGATAAATAGGTACCACTCTGGCAGGAAGGTAAACGGCGTTTCTGTGTGCTGCTCTGGTTCGCCAGAAGCGGCTTAGTCATGCTCACTACATGACCCAGAAGCTGTATGCTGGCTCCCTCGGCTAATAAAGCGAGATGAGCCCTGCAACCGCAGAGTCGGCCGCGACTGGACCTAATGGTCCGGGGTCCCTTTACCTTTATCTCCTAATTCTCTCCTTTACGACCTCTTAAATGATAATGTAATTTACAATTTATCATTGATTTGTAGGAGAAAATTGAACTTGGTAGGGCTTAATCTAACTGACTTTGAAAATTCTGACTCCAAAGATACTTAGGAAATTATCAGGAAGAATCTTACAGAAAAATGTGTTCTCTCCACTCTCGAGGTTGCAAAGCACAGCACTTGCCCTCCCCTCTATTTAAATCCCCCTTTGTGTAGAGATTTTCAAAAGGGATACATGACAAATCTGAAGAATCATGAATTGTGCAGGCTGTTTATGTTAGCCGGATTTATATGTTTCCCTCGATGATAGGGAGAGGAAGATATTTAGCTCTCCCAGAATCAGAGCGTCTCTGTAAATGTAGTAAACAGGAACCTGATACTTTGGAACATATTTTCTTTTCTTGTGATTTTGGCATTTATGCCAGAAGACAATTATTAGAGGCCTTACAACTCAATAGGCTGATTTCTACGCTACCAATGGTTCAGGACCTGCTCTCGGACAGGGATGATCAAATTACTTTAATAGTGGCTGAAGTTTTGAGTGCTGTCCATGTAGAAAGACTGGGTCATTATAAAGAGAATTAGTGGTTCTTAATTGATTGGGGATTCGGTAGTGCTGTATTGTATTATTTATGCAAACTGATTTTCTCAACCTTGTTATGTTGAGCTTGTATTTTGCACAATGTGTATACAGTGTCTGTTTGATAATGTGTGGTTTGCTATGCCTAATAAAGTATAACTATACTAGCTATTGGACGCGGGTGGCACTGTGGGTTAAACCACAGAGCCTAGGACTTGCCGATCAGAACGGTGGTTCGAATCTCCACAACGGGGTGAGCTCCCGTTGCTCGGTCCCTGCTCCTGCCAACCTAGCAGTTCGAAAGCACATCAAAGTGCAAGTAGATAAATAGGTACCACTCCGGCGGGAAGGTAAACGGCGTTTCCGTGTGCTGCTCTGGTTTGCCAGAAGCGGCTTAGTCATGCTGGCCACATGACCCGGAAGCTGGACGTCGGCTCCCTCGGCCAATAAAGCGAGATGAGCACCGCAGGCCCAGAGTTGGTCATGACTGGACCTAATGGTCAGGGGTCCCTTTACCTTTTATACTAGCTATTGAGGGCTGGCAGCTGCGTGAAAAAAGGGACGCTTCCATTTCCAGGAAGAGAAATCTTCAGAATTCTTAGGCTTGCACCTTCTCCTACTGGACTCCAACGCAACCAGTTTCCAAAAAGCTCTCACCCAAACACTCTCCACCCCCCGCCTGCCCCATTCGCCCGCGGACATGAATTGCCATTTGACCGCCACTCCTTTCTCTCCAAAATAGAATAGTATATTTATATATTAATGTAACACTTCTCTTTACAAAATAAATCCGACACGAAGCAATGGGAATAATGGTCGGAAGCGGGGGGACGGGGACGACGACGACAAGCAAACACGAAGCCGCCTGGGGTCGGCGGAGGGGGAAGGGTCAGCGGCCCGGTCTCTGGTGCGGGGGGAACGCATGTGGGTTTGGCCCAGGCAGACCAAGCTACAGTCTTGTGTGCCTCTGCTCTGCTGTCCTCTGACTCGGGGCAGGTGAGGCTCGGTCCGTACACCTCCTCAGCAGGGGCTCCTCAAAGCAGCACCAACCACGGGAACCCACGTCGGGTCAACCACTCCTGTTTTGGGGTACTCCTGCAGCTCACCGCCTGCAAGGGGAAAGGTTCAGTAAGTGGACGACAACAGCAAGAATTCAGTAAATGTGGAGTGGGCCTCTGAGGAAAAAGACAGTCCCCCAACCCTTCCCAAAAACGAGAGAAAGAGAGAGATACTGTATTTTTCACTCTATAAGACACACTTTTCGCCTCCAAAAAAGTAAGGGGAAATGTGTGTGCGTCTTATGGAGCGAATGCAGGCGGGAGGCTCTGCTCAGCGCTCCCTTTAAAGAGCCGCGTGGAGCGTGTGTGCGGCTCTTGGGGGCTTTTCCCAAGAAGGGAGAAGGGCTGCTCATCTCCCTCCTCGGGGAAAAGCCCCCAAGAGCCACACACACACTCCACATGCTCTTTAAAGGGAGCGGGGCTCTTGGGGGAGCAGTCTCTCCCGGCAGGGGATGAAGGCGCCCCTTGCCCGGGAGTGGCTGCATGCGGCTATCCCATATGCCAGGACAGCCAGTGGGATCACTGCGCAGCGATCCCGCTGGCTGTCCTGGCTTCTGGGATTCAGAATCCCCCCCTTGTTTTCCTCTTCCAAAAACTAGGTGCGTCTTATGGTCTGGTGCGTCTTATAGAGCGAAAAATACGGTGGCTGTCCATATTGAATCCTCTCTCTCCATGTGATACTGCATCTGAGCATCAGCCAAGGACTTTTCCCACCATAAGCAACAGCCTTTTTCACCTGCCTTGGCTTCAGGATGGAGTTTCTGGTATGGGTATTATGTGCCTCTGTCTTTTGCTAAACGGAGTGGAATATTAGGCTGTCTTCCAGTGTGCTTTTTACTATGCCTTTATTATGTTTTTGTCATTGGTATTTTGTAATCATAGAATTGTAGGGCTGGAGGGGACCCCCAAGCACCATCTAGTCCAACCCCCTAATGGGTTTCTAATGTTGTACACCACCCTGATATCTTTTGATAAAGGGTGGTATATAAATTGAAATAATAATAATAAAAAAAGTAGCAGTAGTAGTAATAGTCATGGGGTTGGAGAGAGTGTATGTGTGTGACTTCAACCGTGCTTAGCTTGTTTTTGGTAATTAATTTGTTAATGTCATTAATCCTATTTTGTGCATTATGAGTGCTGCAATGCTTTGCAATTCCTTAACCTGACTTTTGTTGTGCTGTTTAGCTCAATTTTTTAGTTGTTCGTTAATAGTGTTTTATAGAAGGTGGTTTGTTTCACTGATGGTTTGTCAGTTTTGCTGGCGATCTGTTAATTACTCCATACGGTTTATGTTGTCATGGGGCTGTTCTGTCGTGTTGTTGGTATTTTTTGTTTGTTAGCTGCTTTTTTACTCGTGTGAGTGAAAATAATAATAATAATAATAATAATAATAATAATAATAATAATAATAATAATAATATATTTGTACCCCGCCCATCTGGCTGGGTTTCCCCAGCCACTCTGGGCGGCTTCCATAGAAACCAAAAATACACTAAAAGCCGCCTAGAAATATAATAAAACGAATGGATGGAAATGTAGGGCAGCATTTGGGCTGCTAAGGTCAACATTTAGGTCTGCTTCCCCACCCACTTTTGTGCTGGCCCACGGCCCCAGGATGAAAAAAGGTCCCCTGCCCCACCACCTCTCTGCTCTAGGTGATCTACTGAGGCCGCCCTGGCTTCTCTGCCCCACGGACCAGGCAGCCACCGAGAAATCAGTCCCCAGCCATGGCACAAAGCGTTGTCCTGCTCTTACTTGAGCCGGAAGGCGCTGTAGGGATCCAGCAAGTGAGAGCTGGCCTGCTCCAGGTTCCAGTCAAACATCTCCAGGACCTTGTGGCACTCCAGCCGTGTCTTGAGGCCCAGGCAGAAGAGCTGCTCCACCTGTGGGGAAGGACAGGGCACAAGGCTGAGCTGGGGGGAGGCAGGCAGGTAAGGCTCTGAGCCACAAACTCACGGGTGCTGGGCTCCCGTCCTGGGGATGTGCCCAGCCCGGCCAGCGGAGGGGGCTCAGTGAGCCCAGCGCAGCAAGGAGACGTTGTCCTGGCAGCATTTGGATGGAAGAGCTCCTTCCCATCTTGCCAAGCAATATCGGGATGGCAAGGAACACAGGAAGCGGCCTTGTACCCAGACTATTCCTCCCTCCGTCTCCACCAACCAGCCGCGGTTCTCCAGGATTTCAGGCAAGGACCCTCTCTCCCGACTTGAGGCCTATTGCACGCAGAGAGGATGCCCTACGGCTGAGCCACAGCCCTCCCCACCCAAAGCACACCTCCCTGGCTGCCGTTTACCTTCAGGTACTGAATGGCCTTCTGCACGTTCCAGCTGTGGTTTTGCAGTGCCGTGTGGCACTCTTCCGTGGTGACGCCGTGAACCGTCTCTTGGACCTGCAGCGAAAAGGCCCTTTTTAATAAACAGAGTTCAGCTGTCAAGCCTCCTAAGAAGCCTGAGTTATTGTTCCTCCATTGGCAAATTGCTAATTAATCCAAAGAACTGATTGGTTTCTAAGTTTGAATCCAAGTGGGTTCAAGAAGGATAAAACCTGAAGAAACTAAGATGCAAATTGCAACAGATCATCTTGCCAAGCAGAGAATCCTACAAGAGATGTGCCAACTTTTATGTTCTGAATAACCTTTCTTTTTAATAAATTTGGAAACAGGATTTTTCCTGCCTTTGTATTTTGGGCCTTTCTGTCGGGGAACCTGAACCAGTGCCTAATCCACTTAGTCGCCTACCACAGCACCTGTTGGATTTCTGTCTGTGTCACGGCAAAGTGACATAGAGTGGGGCAGTCCGGAAAAAACTGAAGAGTAATTCCCTTCCTTAGGTTACTTTTCGGGGGCTGTTCTGGGATAAGGAAGTGGTGGCAGCAACTACTGCTTGAATTTGTGTTTTGAAAACCCCATTTGCATGCCTGTCTCTCGCCCTTCTGGGTCCTGCTGGAGTTTGGAGGACTGGTTGGGGGAGTAGGGAGCGTGTGCGAATGCTCCATGAGGGCTAGTGGGGAGATTTGGGTCAGGTTTGCACACATGGAGCTGAATCAGAACATTGGCCCATCCACCACAGCGCAATGGCTTTCGGGCCTTTCAGATCACCAAATGGTGACCCCCAGTCACACCGTGGGGTCAGAACTGATGAAGGGCAGTTTGGAAAAGGAGCAGCATAATAACTAGTGAAGCCGTGGGGTGGGTGTGGGTCCAGTGGCGGAATGTGGGCAGAGCAACCAATACGACTCCTACCGCTGGACACCCGGCGACATTCCAGCCAACCGAAAAGAGTCACAGGTTTCTGCCAACACACAGCCATCCCTTCACCCAGGCAACCATTAGGTATTATTGCCATTTAGGGACACAATCTAGCCAGGAAAAAGCTCTCCCGGAGGGCAAAGAGCAAGGAGGTGTGGGGCCTGGGGAGGGTTCCAAAAGGGTCAGATAATCTCGGAGGCACGTTTGGCCCATGGGCCTGAGATCCCGCACGCTTGTTGCCGCAGGAGTCCGTTGGAGGACCTTGGCACAGAATTTGGGGGTCTACTTTTAGCACATGTTCCACCCAGACAAAGCAACAAGACACATTTTCGGATGGCAAGCTTGGTTTTGAAGCGTGCCCGCCGACACGGGGAGCTCTTAACCCAACCCAAGGGAACCACTCACCAGCCGTATTTTCTCCGAGGGCCTGGGGCTATCGGAGCTGTCGTAGATGATCTTCTGAAGGCCGCAGGAAGCCTTGAAGGGGACGTTGCTGTTGTTGGAGGAGAAGTTGGCTTTGTAGTCAGGCTGCTGCTGGACCATGGGTCGGACGGTGGCCGTGGTGACCACCCTGGCCGGAGGCGGGGCTTCCTCGGGGTTCTTGGCCTCCTTGAAGAACTTCTCGTACTTGTCCAGGTAGGGCGGGCGCTCAGGGAGGAGGTAGTAGTGGGTGTTGCTGACCTTTCGGCCGTCCTTGACGATGGGCAGGATGCAGGGCCCCTTGGCGCTCTCCTTCCCTTGCGCTTGGATCACCTTAGGGGTGGCATACTTGGGGTCCAGGGCAAAGCTCTGGGTGGTGGGCATGGGCTGCTTGCCGGGTGACGTGGACAGGAATGCCCCCAGGGACAACGGGGAGCACAGGTTGGTCCTCGGCTGCGGGGACCCCCCTTGCAGAGCCATGGGGCTGGGAGTTCTGGAGCCAGGCTGGGACAACGGTTCTCGTGGCGGGATCTGGGGAGGCCGGTCCTCCTCGCCCGCCGACAGCTCCCCGGACCAGCGCCCGTGCTCGTTCCGGCGGATCGGTCGGGGCAGGATGGGGACGCGAGGCGGGATCTGGGGCTTGTCCTCCCCTGGGCTGGGCGTGGAGGCCACAGAGGAAGCTCCCAAGGGCACGTTGAGGTGCTTCATGCATTCCTGCTGGAGTTCTTGGAAGAGCTCCGTCGTCTGGGCAGGGCTAGGCTGCTTGATCTCCTTGGGCGGCAGGAAGAGGTTGTCCTCCAGCGGGAGAGCCGTGGGGTCTTCCTTGGACCCAAAGCCATCCCCGGTCTCCCCCTTCTCCCAGTTTTTGCAGCTGCCCCGGCCCCCCACCAGCCCTTCTGCGCTGTTGATGGAGCACACCTCGAAGTCGTCTTCGTCTTGCGCTACGTCGTCGTATGCGGGGGGCGGAGGAAGGGGCCGGGCGTCCCAGTCCACGATGGGCGTCGGGTGGAGGGGCCGGGGCAGTGCTTGCGTGGGGCTCTGAGGGGGTGTCTTGTCCAATAGGGAGAAGGCTTCCATGGCCAGCTTCGCCAGAGATGGGGCGCAGAGGTCCCCGACAGGCGAGGGGGTGGTGGGGACGGGTTCGTCCCCGAAGTCGATCAGCGTTACTTCGCTGCCGGGCAGAGCGCCTCCCTTGGTTCGGGGCAGCAGGAGCCTCTCACCCACTTTGGTGCCGGAGATGCGGGCCGATGGCTTGGCCGGGCGCAGACCTCGCCCCGTGCCGGGCTTCTTCAGGCAGAGGTGCTTGAGGCCTAAGGAGAGAGGGTTATCCTCTTCGCTCACAGGATCGTACGAGGGCTCTGGAAGGGAAAAGGGGACTGGGTGAGGTCCTGGGGGCAGAGGGTGCCCCGATGCTCCTGGGCTATCTGAGCTAGGAAGAGGAGTCCCCGTCCTTCTGACATCATACCGTCTGACCCCAAGAAGGCCACTCGGAACCCTCAAGGTTGGTCATCTCAATAACCCTCAATAACCCTGGCAACCCCTAGTTGAGTCTTTGCCAAGCAGATGCCCTCTAGATGTTTTGGAGTACCATGCCCATCACCCAAAACATCTGGAGGGCACCAGCTTGGCAAAGGTTGCTTGATACCTCCATAATATCCTATACAACTCTCAACACTTCTGTTGTAGCCACCACACATTCCCACAACCAAGCACACATGGAAACCTATTAACCACAACAGAACACTTCTTTCAAGCCAAATTTCAGCCAGGACCCTGTGGGCATCAGGGGTGGTTTCCATGGGCCCACCTGGGCCTACAAGTGCCATGTTGCCAGCAGCTGGTTTTAAGGGGATGTTGGTGGGCAGTGGTGGGGAATCCCCTTTGGTCCATGATAGAATCATGAGAGTTGGATGGGATTGACCATAACTTGTTACTGCAGTTTGGGATGGCTCATTCCCTGACCCCGTGCAGATCAGCCACTGAAGTCCAAACCACAATATAACACAGGCAGAGAGAAACAGGGCCCCTCCAGAGGTCATTTTTATCATGCCCTTGTGGTGATTTGTGCTCAGGATGCAATGATATGCAACACAGCTTGTTTTGGGCCAGAAGTACTGCTTTGTTCCTAAATGGTGCATGTCCTATAGTTTCCTGCTGAGATCCTGCAACCTTTTAAACAACTAATGTCCCAGCTCATTAATTTTTGTCCCCCTTTTCTTGCGCTATAGGGGAAGAGTGCCCTTGTAGATGGCAATAATGCAGTAACATTGGGGAAGCGTCGCAGAACAGCCAATATAGTGGAATTATGTTTCTGGACAGCCCCATATAAACCCACCACTGATGTACTATGGTTGCATCAGAGACACGTTGCGGAAGAGACACCCCTCCAACAAACTAACACCGATCTGGAGAGAGCAGCCCTGTTACAAAGAAAGATCTGTTTGGAGCAAACAGCTGAAAATAACAATACTGCACCGTTGCCCCCCCAAGCCACAAAGACTGAACTACTTGCTGTTCTGCTTTGCTGTCTCCAACATCCATGCATTGAACACACACATGCTTTTTAGAGCCATGGAATCGTAAGGTTGGGAAGGGACCCAAGGGTCATCCAGTCCAACCCCCTGAAATGCAACCCCCTTGCTTCCTCCCTGCACACTCCACACAGCCATGCATCCTCCCACCTGCCCCAGCTTCCTCCCCCACCCCCCCGTTCTTACCTCGGCCAGGTAACAAGGTTAGTACATGATGCAAGGACGCAGCCCAGCTCAGTGTAATTCACAAGCCCTTTTAGAATGAATTGATTTTAGAATGCTGTGTTTACTTTTACTGTTGTTAGCCGCTCTGAGCCCGGCTTTGGCTGGGGAAGGCGGGATATAATAAAATTTTATTATTTTATTATTATTATTCCCTTGGCACTAGACTTCTGCAGTTGCAGCCTAGAATCACGTCAGCTTTCTTTGCTGCTGCGCCACACTACACTGCCGACTCATCCCTAGCTAGAAGTACTCCTGTGTCCTCGCTTGCGCACCTCTCTGGAGTCCCTCACATGCCCCCAGTAGTTCTGTGTGTGCAGCCAGGCAGGGGTGGTTGAATGCAGAGCTCACACCGGGACACGCACACACACACACACACCCAGGTACCTGTGAAGAGAGGAGCTAAGAGAGCGTGCAGAGAGCAGGCGCAGGGGGCAGGGCGGCCTGAGAAGCGCCCCCACTTACTCTTTAGGAGGATCGAGGGCTGAGGTGGCCGAGGCGGAGGCTCCCCTGCAGGAGAGAGAGAGAGAGAGAAACAGAGAGACCCGACAGAAGAGAAAAAGTATGAGCATCATGCGTGGGGCAGAGGGGTGGTGGGGGGTGCAAGAAGCAGCTAGAGAAGAGGAAAGGAGCAGTGCAAGCAAGCCGTTCTGACCCTGGCGTTTCTCAAACGTGGGTCTCCAGCTGTTGCTGGGACTACAACTCCCATCATCCCTGACCACCGTTCCTGCTAGCTAGGGATGATGGGAGTTGTAGTCCGACAACAGCTGGAGACCCACGTTTGAGAGACACTGCCTAAATGTCGTGGGGCTCCCATCAGCGCCAGGCAGCGTGGCCATTGGTCAGGGATGATGGCAGCTGGAGACTGACAACGGTCCAGAGAGCCACAAGTTCTCCTCCTCTGGTTTAAAGCCACCAGCTGCATGGAGAGAGGAGGCGGTTGCTGCAGGTGCCTTACGGGATTCGCCCTGAAGTCTGAGGAAATGTAAAAAAATAGTCCAGGTATGCGCCGTTGCAAAGGACTGGATGGGAAGGAACGGGATGCGAAAGTTTGGTTATATTGCGGAAATGCCCAAGTTGTGCAAAGCTGCCCCATTGAGGCAGAGAAGTCACTGCAATTGACACCCATTTTGGGACAGAAAAATAGAGTATCTGGTTAAAGAATCACAGAGTTCAAGAGTTGGGAGGGACTTCAAGGCACGTTTAGTCCAATCCCCTGCTGTGCAGGTATCACAGAACCGATTTTTCAAAATTTTCAAGATCAACCAAATTTCCCATGCCTTCCCATTGAACAGAGGAACTGCATCACATTTTGGCACTGTAGCCTACAGATAGTCAGTGGTTGTAAACGTAAGGGGTTAAGACTACCCACTTACATTCTAGCATTTGTTGATTACGTTTAGTTATTGTTTATTTCATCCTTCCCTCTAAGGAGCTCAAGGTGGCACGCAGGGTTCTTCCCCACTCCCCGTTTTATGCTCACAACAACCCTGAGAGGTAGGTCAGGCTGGGAGAAGGCAGTGACTGGCCCCCAACGTCACACCTGGTGAGCTTCGTGGGGCCGAGTGGGGATTTGAACCCAGGTCTCCCGGGTCTTAGTTTGACACTCTAACCGCTATGACACACTTGATGATGCAGATCTGCCTTCGCCATAGCTGTCAGCCTTTCCCTTTTCTTGCGAGGAATCCTATTTGGAATAAGGGAATTTCCCTTAAAAAAGGGAAAAGTTGACAGCTATGGCCTCCACAAACCTGGGGCCTGACCACACGCGTCAGCCAGCGCCATGACTAGCTGGAGGACTGATGACACTCATAGTACAGTGGTACCTCGGGTTAAGTACTTAATTCGTTCTGGAGGTCTGTTCTTAACCTGAAACTGTTCTTAACCTGAAGCACCACTTTAGCTAATGGGGCCTCCTACTGCCGCCTCACCCCTGGAGCCCAATTTCTGTTCTCATCCTGAAGCAAAGTTCTTAACCTGAGGTACTATTTCTGGGTTAGCAGAGTCTTGTAACCTGAAGCGTATGTAACCTGAAGTGTATGTAACCTGAGGTACCACTGTAAAAAATATCTGGAAGACCCCCAGGAAGTTAAGGCTGATGCAAACGTTCTTGCTGCACTCAAGTGTCTAATCATTTTGCAACTCCCCCCACTATATTGCTACAGACTTCCACAACAACCCCCTTCTGAAATTGGCATCTATGAGGGAGAGGAGCCAGAAAAAACAAAAAGAGGAGAAACGTTGGAAGGCCAAGAAGCCACTGCAAAGCCAGTAAAAGCCAAGAGGACACCACCACCGTTTTCGATCTCCTGGAAACACGAGCTTCCTAAACCTTCCAGGATCACCATGTGTCAAAGGAGAAATGACTCAAGCAAGCCAGGCTTCTGCAACATCACCCACACAGACTACAACACCCAGCATGCAGTGCAGGAAGCGATGACACAGGGAAGCATTATGGGTTTTGTAGTTCTTCCGAGTTAGAGTGTAGTCATCCAAATCCATATCTACTGCTATGCCAGGCTCAGGCTGAGCTGGGCAGGATCTAGCACCGGCAAGAGGAGTGGGGGGGGGATTGGGTTTGGGGGGCACAGGGACCTCCTTACTTTTCGCTCTTCCGGGGAGCTGCGTGGGCCTGGCTGCGTTCAAGTCGACTCCTAGGACATCGGGAGGGTCCATAGGGTTGCCCAGGTAGAGCCTGCAGAGAATGGCAGAAAGGAGAAAAGCATATAAACCAGTTGTTATGTACTGAAGTTCTCACTCTGGGCCAGCAGGGGGATACTGTAGATAGTTTTCACTCAGGTCCACATATGCAAATAAGGGATTGAAAGTGACATTCAATGATTGGATAGTTACAGAAAGTGGTTACTGTTGCGTTCTAGTGGAGCTCTATATAAGCAGGCTGGCTGAACCCTTCAGTTCAGTTCAGTTCTGGCCTGTGAATAAACAAGAGCTGTTTGAAGAATCGCTGTGTTGTCTGACATGTTCACCCACAACTTAACACCAGTGGCTCCTGAACTTTTTAGAGCCACTGACCTGTTAGTTCCATAAACACATCCCCAGGGGCCCCTACCCTATGAAAAGCATTATTCAGAATAGCAGTTTACAGGATCCACTAGGGAAGATAACAACAAATCAAAATTCCAAACAGTAACAATTAGCTGCACATTCATTCAAAACCCAGCTAAAGCCATTTAGTTGAATTAAATCAGCAAAACTGATGAACTTGAGCCAGGGATACCAGTTTCTTACAGTCTGATGGTCATTTACACCTCCTAGGTAATCCCACCACCCCACCCCAGGGGGCAGTACTGCCTACTTTGGGAGCTGCAGTGCTGATAAAAAATGCAGTCTCACTGCCACAACTTCCCCTTCTGAACCCTTAAGGCATTATCAGCTTCAGGGAATACACAAATGCAAGGTGGTCTGTGCCCCCAAAGCCACCAGGGCTGGCGTCAGGTGCAGCTCAGCAGCCAAAACAATAAGTCAGCTAAATCTTTATTCTAGGAAACAAAACACAGCTCAGGTCTCAGCAATTCTTTCTAGGAGATCCTGATTAAGCAATTGCAAGGATTGAAGGTGCCCACCTTCCCCATGCCCATTAGGACTCCTCTCCAGAAACACCCACTGCTCTGCCCATTTCATTTCTCCAGGGAGACCAGCAGAGAGGGGAGCTTGTCGCAGCAGGAGGGGGAGACTCCCTGGATTCTTCAGCAGCCTGTCTCCACTCTGTCTCCTGCCTCTGAGTCTGCACTGCCCTCTGCCACCGCCTCTTCCTGCTCACTAAACCCTGTTGACTCTCCTGCTCCTGACACCTCCCAGTCTGCTCCTTCTTTACGCTCTGACCACTCGTCAGCATCCTGCCGCCAATCCCTGGGCTCTAAGCCTTCTTCTCTTGGGGGTTCCTCAGGGGGTTCCCTGGCTGGTGCCTCCCACCGCTCCCCTACATCGAGCCAGCCCAGGACAGAAGGCTTACAGATCTCCTTGTGATCTTCATAGCAGCAGCCTTCCTAGAGGGAAATTCAAACAATTGGCCCAGGGGGCGAAAAGCAAAGTTTTCTGCCAGGCCAATAAAAGAACAGCTACCTGGGGGTGGCAGTTTGAATCTGCTGCACTTAAACCCAAGTTTGTTCCTGGACACTTAAAAAACCCTGCTCCGCCCTGCCCCACGGGTCGTCCTGTTAAGCCCAACCCAAGCTTTGGGTGTTGCCGGGCACCCCAGTTTCGATCCAACCAGCGCCGTGGGGAGCAGGGAAGGCCGGGCAAGGTGTGGCTGGCACAGCAGAGGGCAAGGGCAGTGTTGGTACACCTTGCCGGCTGCAATGGGAACATCTCGGGCTTGGCACAACCTGAACGCGCTGCTGCATCTGCCGCCCACACAAGAGATGACGAAACACAGACGCGAAGCTCAGAGACGGTTCCTCGGAAAGAGAGGGTGCAACCCATAAACATGGGGCACGGCAGGGTTTTGCAGGTGCGCTTCCTGATCTGACCGACCATCCTTTGCCTTTGAGCTGCAGGAAGGACCTGGAGGCGCATGCATGGGAAAGATGCCAGCCCAAAGTGTGAGGCTTGGCAGCGGGCACAACACAAGCCTGCTGCCTGCCTTGGTTAAGGGCAGACGGTTGGTTAAGAGAGGGCGATGCCAAGCCAAACTCACAACACTCATGGCTTAGAGTCATAGAACTGTAGAGTGGGCATGCCAGCCGTATCTGTCGTTCCATCCCTCCAAGTCTAGAATGTCATTATTATCTAATGTAATCCAGTCTCTGATCCACCTAAAACGTGCAGCATCATAGTATATTCTCAGGTCGGTCAGAAAGTTCTTCCTGATGTTTAGTCAAAACCTCCTTTCTTGTAGCTTGAAGCCACTGGTTCGGGTCCTACCCTCAAGAGCAGGAGAAGACAAGCTTGTTCCACCTTCCATGTGATATTTGAAGATGACTGTCGTATCACATCTCAGCCTTCTCCAGGCTAAACATACCCAACGCCCTCATAAGGCTTGGTTTCCAGACCTTGATCATCTTGGTCACCCTCCTCTGCACACCTTCCAGCTTGTCAACATCCTTCTTAAATTGTGGTGGCCAGAACTGGACACAGGACCCCAGACGTGGTCTGACCAAGGCAGAATAGAGTGGGACTATTGCTTCCCTTGATCTGGACACTAGACTTCTGTTGATGCAGCCTAGAATAACATTAGCTTTTTCTTGCTGCTGCGTCACACTGTTGAAAGGCACAAGCAGCATAGCAAAAACCCACAGGCCCCCAATTTCTGCAAAGCCCGTGGCAACGGTGCTTGTGACCCATTGGAGAAGATCAGGGTTCGAACAAGCATGACTTTTCAGATGTCAAACTGGAATCTGAACATTCTGAAACAATGAAAAGTTCTGGATTTCCTGGCGATAAAATTGCCAAAATCTAAATTCAGGGGCGGGGGGATGTGAGAATCTAGAAGCACATTTTTTTTGGGGGGGGTGCGGTTGTTTGCCTTTCTCAACCTGTGGGTCCCCAGATGTTGTTGAACTACAACTCCCATCACCCCTAGCTAGCAAGGCCAGAGCTCAGGGATGATGGGACTTGTAGTCCAACAACATCTGGGGACCCACAGGTTGAGAACTGCTGTTTTAGGGGGAGGGAATATCATTCAGGCCACAGAATGTTTAGTATGGACAAACAATTCTTTTTTTAAAAAAATGGACTGACATTTAGGATTCAGGTCTCATGGGATTGCCATTCTGAAGATTTAAAATGCAAGGTGTCCTTACAGTGTGGGCAAAATTTGGAGCACATCTGCATTGGAAAGACAACAATTCTACAGGGAGGGGGCGTGCGGACCAAACATGAGTTGATGCAGCTGCAAATTTCTGTCCCGCATGGTCTGTGCCACTCATCCACAACCAGCGCATGGCTGCCACAGGAGCAGTGCTTGGGCTGTGGCCACGGCTTGCTCCTTGCACGCCACGTGGCTCGCAGGAACCAAAGCCCCTGAAGGAGTGCACCTGAGTCAAAATCTCCATTGCCAGCGGTGGCAAACACTGTCCGTTGGGACTGGTAGGGTGGAAGGCTAGGATCCTGGCAGCAGGTGGCGCCAGAGAGCCAACAACAGGGTCAGCCAAGCCAGTCTAGTTTTGCTCCCCTCCTCCTCCCCACAGAGACTGAGGAGGAGCAAGCAGACAGTGTGGGCTACCCTCTGGACTGGACGCAAGACAGAAGCCACAAAGGTGCAAGGGTGAGGGCAGACTCAGCCTGGTGGGGCAGCCCCCCAACTGCCCTAATCAGGCCCATAACTGGTGGCCGCTCCCTTGCCCTGAAACAGCTCCCCAGGCCATTTCTTGACCGAAAGGGGACTTGGGCCACTGGCACAGAAGCCAGGTAGCCTTGGCCAGCGGCTGTGAGTGGGCACATGCATGCCTTTCCAGAGGAGCTCTCAAGACTGGCATTAGTTCACGGGGCAGCCAGCCTTGGGACCAGTCACGTCCCCCACAGCCACCAGGCCACGGCCGGTCCTTCCAGGAATCCCCTGCGCAGCTGCGGGGGAGAAAGAGAAAAGAGCAAAAGTTCTTACTCGTCAATCTTATCGGGGAAGCCCCAGCACTGCTGTGGGTTGGTGTCTCCATGGCCTGTGTGGATGAAGCTGTTTTTGAGGGGCTGGCTGATGTCGTGGGCGGACAGCCCTGCCACCGAGGTCACCGTGTTGCGCGGGAACTGGCCCACCTTCAGGGTCCGTTTGTTCTGACCCCGCCACCAGTAATTCTCAGCCCTGGGGAACAAAATTGGGACAGGTTAGGAGGAAAGCAGGTCAGGTTTTTACCCTCCCAGAGACAGAGCATCCACAAGCACCTGTACATCATAGGATGGGGAATCATAGAAAGGAGATTCCGACTCAACATCAGGAAGAACTTTCTGATGGGAAGAGCTGTTTGACAGAGGAACAGAGGTGGTGGACTCGTCTTCCTTGGAGGTTTTTAAGTGGAGGTTGGGTAGGCAACCTCTGCTTAAATTCCTGCATTGCAGGAGGTTGGACTAAAGGTAAAGGTAAAGGTACCCCTGCCCGTACGGGCCAGTCGTGACCGACTCTAGGGTTGCACGCTCATCTCGCTCAAGAGGCCGGGAGCCGGCGCCATCCGAAGACACTTCCGGGTCACGTGGCCAGCGTGACAAAGCTGCTCTGGCGAACCGGCACCAGTGCCGCACATGGAAACGCCGTTTACCTTCCCGCTAGAAAGCGGTACCTATTTATCTACTTGCACTGGGGGTGCTTTCGAACTGCTAGGTGGGCAGGAGCTGGGACCGAACGATGGGAGTTCACCCCGTCACGGGGATTCGAACCGCCGACCTTACGATCAGCAAGTCCTAGGCACTGAGGTTTTACCCACAGCGCCACCCGCGTCCCTACAGGAGGTTGGACTAGATAATTAATAAAATAATAATAATAAAATTTTATTTATATCCCGCCCTCCCCAGCCGAAGCTGGGCTCAGAGCGGCTAACAACAGCAAAAGTAACACAGTTTACATAAAAACACAATCAGTTAATTAAAATACATTCTAAAATCAATTCAGAGTCAAATTGATGGCAATCATTGGGCTAGAGTTCTGTGAGGATCACCAAAGGAGGGGGTCAGACTGTGCCTTGGCCAAAGGCCTGGTGGAACAGCTCTGTCTTGCAGGCCCTGCGGAAAGATGTCAAGTCCCGCATGGCCCTAGTCTCTTGTGACAGAGCGTTCCACCAGATCGGGGCCACAGCCGAAAAAGCCCTGGCTCTGGTTGAGGCCAGCCTAACCTCCCTGTGGCCCGGGATCTCCAAGATGTTTTTGTTTGAAGACCGTAAGGTCCTTTGTGGGACATACCAGGAGAGGTGGTCCCGTAGGTACGAGGGTCCTAGGCCGTATAGGGCTTTTAATTAATAATAATAATAATAATAATAATTTTATTATTTATACCCTGTCCATCTGGCTGGGTTTCCCCAGCCACTCTGGGCAGCTTACAGCACATAAAAAATTGTGCATTAGACATTAAAAACTTCCTGATACAGGGTTGCCTTTTGATGTCTTCTAAAAGTCAGATAGTTGTTGATTTCCTTGACATCTGATGAGAGGGTGTTTCACAGGGCGGGTGCCACTACTGAGAAGGCCCTTCCAACTCTATGATCCTATGGCCCAATCCCAGCTGCTGCAGATGTCCAACACCCACCGGGCAATATCTGAAGAAGCGGCAAAGACACTGAGCCAAGAATCCTATTTTTGGACGGACCCATCACCCACAACAGATGGATGCTAGCCATATAGACTGCAACCTCCTGTAGCAAACCAAGTGAACGCAAGAAAATAAGAGAAGCCTTCTGGATCAGGCCAATGTCCCATCTAATCCAGCATCCTGGTCTCACAGTGTCCTACCAGATGCCCCAGTGGGAATTCCGTAAGCAGGACCTGAGCAGAAGAGCGTAAGATATTCTGAAGCATTGCTGCCTCCCAATTTGGCAGCAGAGCATAGCCATTATGGCCAGTAGCCACCGAGAGCCCTCTCCTCCTTCAAGAGTTGGAGGACTCCCTGGTCCTGAACGGGGTAACTGTGCCCCTGAAGGACCAGGTGCGTGGCCTGGGAGTCATTTTGGACTCACAGCTGTCCATAGAGGCGCAGGTCAAATCTGTGTCCAGGGCAGCTGTCTGCCAGCTCCATCTGGTACGCAGGATGAGACCCTCCCTGCCAGAGTCTCGCCAGAGTGGTGCATGCTCTGGTTATCTCCCGCTTGGACTACTGCCATGCGCTCTACGTGGGGCTACCTTTGAAGGTGAACCAGAAACTACAACTAATCCAGAACGCGGCAGCTAGACTGGTGACTGGGAGTGGCCGGCGAGACCACATAACCAGATGTTGAAAGACCTACATTGGCTCCCAGTATGTTTCCAAGCACAAGTCAAAGTGTTGGTGCTGACCTTTAAAGCCCTAAACGCCCTCAGTCCAGTATATCTGAAGGAGCGCCTCCACCCCCATCGTTCTGCCTGGACACTGAGGTCCAGCTCTGAGGGCCTTCTGGTGGTTCCCTCATTGCGAGAAGCCAAGTTACAGTGGTGCCTCGCTAGACGAAAAGAATCCGTTCCGCGATTCTCTTCGTCTAGCGGTTTTTTCGTCTTGCGAAGCAAGCCCATTGACAGCTTAGTGGATTAGCGCTACAGCTGTCAAGCGGCTTTTCGCGATCAGCTGTTAAGCGGCTTATCAGCGGAACAGCTGATAAGCGGCTTAGCGGCTTAGGAAAAGGGCGGAAAAAGCGGAAAAAACCTGTGGGGGGACGCAAGATTTTTTCGTCTTGCGAAGCAACCCCATAGGGAAATTCGTTTTGCGAAGCGCCTCCAAAGCGGAAAACCCTTTCGTCTAGCGGGTTTTCCGTCTTGCGAGGTGTTCTTCTTGCGGGGCACCACTGTACAGGGAACCAGGCAGAGGGCCTTCTCGGTAGTGGCACCCGCCCTGTGGAACACCCTCCCACCAGATGTCAAAGAGAACAACAACTACCAGACTTTTAGAAGACATCTGAAGGCAGCCCTGTTTAGGGAAGCTTTTAATGTTTGATGTATTACAGTATTTTAATATTTTTTTGGAAGCTGCCCAGAGTGGCTGGGGAAGCCCAGCCAGATGGGCGAGGGATAAATAAATTATTATTATTATTATTATTATTATTATTATTATTATTATTATTATTATTACTGTATTATTATTATTATTATTATTATTATTATTATTATTAAAGCCACCCAAGTTGGTGGCTATCTCTGACCCTTGTGGCGGGGAGTTCCATAGTTTACCTGTGAGCTGCCTGTGCTGAATCTTCCAACGTTCAGCTTCGCTCACAGGTTCTAGTATTAGGAGAGATGGAGGAAAGCTTTTCTCTATCCACGGTGCAAAGAAAGGCAATCTCAAGGGGTGCTTACAGGGCAAAAGCTCGAGCAAGCAAGCCAAGCCACACATTACAGAGGGACAATGCACCGAGTCACTAGCCAACATGACCTTAGGAATATAGGCAGCTGATCCTTCTAACTCTGACTGGCAGCAGCCCTCCAGGGAGCCTTTCCCAGCCATACCCAGAGATGCTGCAAACCTGGGGTTTCTGCATCCAAACAGATGTGCCACAGCGCTGAGCAACTTGCATCCCTTCCCCACCTGGCTGGAGAACAGGGGGGAATTCCTCCCTGACTCAAAGCAGGGGTGGCAACCAGCCAAACAGTCCGAGAAAAAAGTCATTCACTGAGTCACCATTCCAGTAAGAAATTTACGGTTTGCAACCCTGTGACATCGGCTGCCTTTCACGGTGGAATTTCCTGATGCTTCCGAGGGAAAAGTTCCAGAATGGGCAGGAACAAGGGAATCAGTGCAAGCGGGAGGCACGCTTTTCATGATTTCTGTGAGCTGACCCTGAATATTCTGAAATCAGGCTCTTCACCCCACTTTTCAAGCCCTTTTCTCACCATATATATATCATTTATTTTTATTTTACTAAGCTATGTAGAACATACAGAAAGTGAGAAAAGTCATAAACCAGAAAGCACTGGGAGCTCCAAACACAGGATACACCCAACATTATACCACGGCAGGGTGAACAGAGCAGGCAAGTCACATTTCGCAAACTATCTGCAGACAACGTGAAAATCAAATAACGCTCCTCTTTTCTGTTTGTTACAGGACTTGAATGGCAAGGCAATGAAATGTATTCTGCTAAGGGTTGTAGCTTCTCAGACCCACTCCCAAATTTTAAATGATATATTATTATGGCAGACTCGCCTCAGGAACAGAGGAACAAAGTTTCGGTAAAAGTATGAGAAGCAAGCTGTTCAAGATACCGGGATAATCCCTCTGCCATGAGATGGAATAGCTCAGTTGGTAGAGTAAAGGTAAAGGGTAAAGGGACCCCTGACCATTAGGTCCGGTCGTGGCCGACTCTGGGGTTGCGGCGCTCATCTCGCTTTATTGGCCGAGGGAGCCGGCATACAGCTTCCGGGTCATGTGGTCAGCAGGACTAAGCCGCTTCTGGCGAACCAGAGCAGCGCACGGAAACGCCGTTTACCTTCCCGCCGGAGTGGTACCTATTTATCTACTTGTACTTTGACGTGCTTTCAAACTGCTACGTTGGCAGGAGCAGGGACAGAGCAACGGGAGATCACCCCGTCATGGGGATTCAAACCGCCGACCTTCTGATCAGCAAGTCCTAGGCTCTGTGGTTTAACCCACAGCGCCACCCACGTCCCACTTGGTAGAGGGTTTGGGTTCGAGACCCATGTTGGGCGAAAGTTTCCTGCATTGCAGGGGGTTGGACTAGATGACCCTCAAAGTCCCTTCCAACTCTAAAATTCTACGATTCTATGTACCTCATTGCTCTCACCAAGTAGTTTATTTTTTTAATTGCAAAAATATTTATATATTGGTGTTCATTTTAAAAAAAAACCCACAGAGCTGTTTACAACAGTTATACATGAAGCCATATACGGCAAAAAAGAACAATGTTAGAATCAGAAATCAACTACAGTCGTACCTTGGTTCTTGAACGGAATCCATTCCGGGAATCTGTTCAACTTCCGAAAACGTTAGACTTCCAAGGCACGGCTTCCCATTGGCTGCAGGAGCTTCCTGCAGCCAATCGGAAGCCGCGTCGTAAATTTGGCTTCTGAAAAATGTTTGTAAACCGAAACACTCACTTCTGGGTTTGCGGTGTACGGGAGCCAAAACGTTCTGAGTCGCAAGGTGTTCCAGAACCAAGGTACGACTGTACTATGGAAATATGCATTCTTAATTGACTGATGGGACAGGAAAAATATCAGCAGCTGCTTTAAAGTTCGAAATACTTTGGAAACTTCCCCTCTGAAGAAGCTTCCAGTGATTCGAAACCCAAAGAATCCTGGGAACTGTAGTTTGACAACGGTTTGGGGAATTGTCGCTCTGAGAGAGGATAAACTACAGTTTCCAGGATTTTTCTCTAGGTGCTTTAAGCGTGCTCTAACTATATGGAGGCGGGTGGCGCTGTGGGTTAAACCATTGAGCCTCTTGGGCTTGCCAGTCATAAGGTCGGCGGTTCGAATCCCCGCGACGGGGTGAGCTCCCGTTGCTCGGTTCCTGCTCCTGCCAACCTAGCAGTTTGAAAGCACGTCAAAGCGCAAGTAGATAAACAGGTACCGCTCCGGCGGGAAGGTAAACGGCTTTCCGTGCGCTGCTCTGGTTCACCAGAAGTGGCTTAGTCATGCTGGCCACATGACCCGGAAGCTGTACGCCGGCTCCCTTGGCCAGTAAAGCGAGATGAGTGCCACAACCCCAGAGTCAGCCATGACTGAACCTAATGGTCAGGGGTCCTTTAACTATATGGAGTGTGCACAGCCATACAGTCTTATGTTTTGCTTTCGGCGTGCCACGAAATCCAGCCTGATTAAAGAGCCTCTCGGCAATTGGGAAACCTTTGCTCCGTTCCTCGGTGCCCCGAGTGTGAGACTGTTAATCCAGAACCGAGCCGCTCCGTGTTCACAAGGGAGGAGGGGCCGGCCCCGCCTCTCGCTGCCGCCCTCCCGTCCTGCACGCTGAGTAATAAGTTGGCACAGAAAGACGACTCATCGAGAAGGTAAACAGGAAAGGGGGTGAGCCAGCCCTGATTGCAAGCTGGTGACTCACTAGGTAACTTCAGGAGACAGCCGTCCTCCAGCCTGCACTCTTAGCAGCCAGAGAGCACCTGCTCCGAGTTCCGGCCACAGCACAGTGCGGCCGCGTTAACCTGTGGAACTCCCTGCCACAACGGCCACCAACTTGGATGGCTTCCCAGTGGGGCAGGATGCTCTCCTGATGTTCTTATGGGACCTCCAGGTCCAGAAGCACTCTATCTAGGCTTCTCGTGTTTTTTAGGAGAATTGGGCCACTGTGGGAACAGGATCCTGGCCTCTTCTTGGCCTGATCCTGCTGCTCCAGGGCTCGTCTTACGGTCTTCTGCCCGCTAGGGAACTTCTCCTGCACACCCGAGCTCTTGAACAGCTCCCATAAGTTCCCATGAGCTATGGCACAACTATTTCTAGAATAAATATCGGGTCTGGTTTCTTTTCTTCTTTTGAAAAACCCCATTCATCTCCAGTTTGGTTTAGTGGTTGGAATATTGAGCTGGAACCCAGCAGGCCAGGGTTCAAATCACCACTTGGCCAGGAAGCGCAATGCCTCTCAGCCTAACCAAAGTTTTTGATCTGAGTTTCTACTGAAATGAGCCTGCATTTTAATGTTGCATTTTAATCTTGTTTTTAAGTTGTATTTCAATCAATTGTTTTTATACCTGGTGTTAGCCGCCCTGAGCCCGGTCTTGGCTAGAGAGGGCAGGGTATAAATATATTATTATTATTATTATTATTATTATTATTATTATTATTATTATTATTATTATTATTATTTCCCCCCCTAAAAACTAGGTGCGCCCTATGGTCCAGTGCGCCCTATGCGAGTGCGCCCTATGGAGTGAAAAATACGGTATATCTAACAACCGACCAAGTCCGGTCCATTGGCATTTACGTCAAGAGATTATGCAGAGTTTTAAAACTAGATTGTATGCTCAAAACCTTTCTGTGCGAGGGGGAAATCTGCCATGGAGGAAGTTAGCTTTTTAAGCACTGCAGTCACGTTGCTACTGAGGGTGATTCATGCCCACAGAGGAGGGGTCCCTGAAAAGCGTGCAAAGTCACCTGCAGCGCTTAGTCACCCTGAGTTTGCTCTGCATGGGTGGTTCTGAGCGCATGAGCATGAACTGAGCAGCCGAGCTCGGAGCAACCCTGAGAGTCGCCCCAATCCAACGCGGTTCTGTGCTGCCTTTTTAAAGGGCTTCTACGTTTTCCACTGGGCTGTGTGCCGCCCCGATATTTTACGAGAGGGCGGAGGGTGAACGCTTTCGCGAACAAACAGCCGGACTGAGCATGCTGAACTTAATTCACAGCAAAGTCTTTATCTGTTCTCCTCTTAAGATGCCGCAGTTCCCCTGGGGAATCTGATTAAGCCTCTCTGCTTAAGCTCAGACACACTGTTGCTTTGCTCAGTAGTCATAAAATCATGGAGCTGTAGAGTTGAAGGGGACCCCCAAAGGCCATCTAGTCTGACCCCGAAACGCAGGAACCACAGCTGGAAAATCTCAACCTCTCCAATGCAACCCAATCCCCCTTATTTACAGTGCTGGAGAGCCCAGGCATCTATTGAAAGGTTTGGATTCTTTATTTTATTGCTTATACAAGCCCCCTTTGGTGCTAATTCTGGATTCCCTGTTCCCCGCGGCTGCAAGGAAGGAAAAGAAAGTGGAGAGAGCCATAGCCGGAGCCAAATAGCCTTATACTGAGTCTGACCCTTGGTCCATCTACCCCAATACTGTCTGCTCTGACTGGCAGCGGCTGTCGAGGAGTGCAGGCAGGGAGTCTTCTGCTTCCCACAAAAAGCAGCTGCCCCACCTCTGAACGACAGTCCTTCCTCTAAAAACAACGTAAGATCCTGGTCCTCATGGAGGCTTTGTTTAAATGTGAGCACAGTGACTCGGACCATTGGTCCACCTAGTGTTGCCCACATGGGCTGGCAGCAGCGGCTCCCAGGATTTCAGGCAGCGAGCCTCTCCCAGCCCTACCTGGAAACGGTGCCAGTGGTTGACCTTCTGCATGCAAAGCAGGTGTGCTCTGCGGCTGAGCTATGGTCACTTCCACAAAAAGGGCTGAATTTGGCAGGCAGGGCAATGGGGTCTGCCACAAATACTGGAGGGGAGGACCTGCTTGTCCAGGTGTTGCAGGATCTCAGTGCATAGCTGTCACCTTACAGATTTGAAAATAAGGGACCAGCAGCCTCGAAAATAAGGGATCAGCAGCCAAAATAAGGGATTTTCAGAGCACAGGTATGTTCAACTTCTGAGCCCCTCCGAGCCAAAGGCGGAAAGCCCAGCCAGCAGCCAAACGAAGCCTCAAGTGGCGGTTCCCACAGCGCAGCAACCCGGCAAAGGGGATGCAGCAAGGAAAACCACCGTCACCTCTCTGCTGGGAAGCGCTGAGCAAAGGCGAGTCCCCAGGCAACGCGGCCGATTTGATCGGCACAAGGCATGCAAGCTCCACCCCCCCGTCGTTCTTAGACTCCTTATTGGGTGAGCAACGCAGCCAAGCAACACAGTTGGAGCCTCCCTCCTCCTTGGCCGGCAGGGAGGGAGGGAGAGGAGCTGCTTCCTTTGAAACCCGGGAAATTTAAGGGACTTCCATCAATAAGAGACAGCAGCGGGACACAGCACTGGGATAAGGGAGTTTCCCGCCAAATAAGGGACGGTTGACAGCTATGTCTCAGTGCCCATCGTACCTGCTGGCAGGTGTTGATGGGAGCTGCAAGTAGAAGCACCTGAAGGGCGAAAGGCTCCCTGCCTCTGCATTAAATTGTACAGGTGATACGACTGGGAAATGGGGGGCCGCCCTGAGTTCCTTGGAAGGCAGGGCAGGAAGCGCATTTGATTAATTAGAAACTGCAACAACAACAATAAGAGCTCGAGACAAGAGGGAACAAGAGAAGTTAAGAGCACAGCCAGATTGAGACACGTCAGGCAGACAAGGACCCGAAGCACATTATATAATTGAGAACTGATACACCGGGCAGATTAATCACCAGGGCTCTTGTGCGCTCCTGCTCATCTCTACATCTGCGCAACTCCCACCAGTTCCGAATGGGCTCCAAATCTGGGGTTCCTGGCAGATGGGGCCCTGAAAAAGGCCAGGGCTCTTGCAGTTTATACCCACTAACTGGCAGGCCTGGTTAAAAGAAGTTTTCATAGAATCACAGAATTGTCAGAAGGGATCCCAGTGGTCATCTATCCCAACCCCCTGCAATGCAGGAATCTCAGCTAAAGCATCCATGGCAGATAGCCATCCAACCTCTGCTTAAAAACCTCCAATGGAGGAGTTCCCACCATCTTCCGAGAGAGCCCATTCCACTCTCAAACGGCTCTTGCAATCAGAAAGATCTTGCTAATGTTTAATGTCTGAATCTCCTTTCTTGTAACTTGAAGCCATGGGTTCGAGTCCTACCTTCCGGAGCAGGAGAAAACAAGGTTTCCTCATCTTTCATTTGACAGCCCTTGAGATATGTGAATACGGCTCTCCTATCTCCTCTCAGTCTCCTCTTTCCCAGGCTAAACACACCCAGCTCCTTCAACCGTTCCTCATCAGGCTTGCTTTCCAGACCCCTGATCATCTTGGTCGCCCTCCTCTGCACACCTTCCACTTTGTCGATAGCCTCCTTAAATTGTGCTGCCCAGAACGGGAAACAGGCCTCCAGGTGGGGTCTGACCAAGGCAGAATTTGGTAAGACTCTGGGGTTTGCGTGAGAGAGATGGACGGATCGTGGTTCGGTGACAGAGCAGGCTCCATCTCTAGAATTGCCACATGGGGCTGGGAAAGACCCCCTGCCTGAACCCCTGGAGAGAGGCTGCCAGTCAGGGTAGGCAATACTAGCTAGATGGACCCAACAGGCAGCTTCATATATTCAATTCCCTGCATCTCCAATTAAAGGGTGTTATTGTTTGGAGACCCCTCTGCCCATCGGAGAAGACAAAACGAGGCAAGATGACTTCAGCGGCAAGATGACCAAGGCTGAACCATGGTGTGGTTTTTTTAAGCCTTAATGTGCTTAAACCTCGGACTCCTGAACTCTTTGCACCCATCTGTCATCCTCTGGCAGGGCTGCAAGGAAATCAGAAACCATCCCTTTCACTTTCCAACCGGCCCGGGTGGAATGCGCAAGCCAGGATGGTGGTTAATGTACAAGCCAGGATAATCATTCCTGCATTCCAGGGGGCTGGGCTAGATCAGGGGTTGGCAGCCTAAGGCCCATGGGCCAAAAGCGGCCCACAGGGGTCGTTTAACCGGCCCGCTAGACACCCCCAAACCGAGCTGCCTGTTTGGTGAGTCCCCGCGTGCTGCGCTAAACCGGTGCAGCGTGGCGCAGGGACTCACTTCCGCGGTGCTGGAAATCGCATATGCGCAGACGTTGGAAATCGCGGGTGTGCGCACGATCCGGCGCACGGAGGGTTCTCCGCTGGAGTGAACCGGTCCAGGCGAGGTAAACCTTGCCGACCCCTGGCCTAGATGACCCCCTGGGGTCCCTCTACAAATAATAATAATAATAATAATAATAATAATAATAATAATAATTTATTATTTATACCCCGCCCATCTGGCTGAGTTTCCCCAGCCACTCTGGGCGGCTTCCAATCGAGTGTTAAAAACAATAAAGCATTAAATATTAAAAACTTCCCTAAACAGGGCTGCCTTCAGATGTCTTTTAAAGATAGGATAGCTGCTTATTCTATGCTCCTATCAACCACAGTTCGATCCCGGCTTATTCCGAACCAATCAGAGCTTAAACTAGGCAAAGTTTCCAAGGGAAACTTTCCCATCGTGCCGCCTCCAAGGCTCAGCCAAGTACTGAATGCAAAAGAAGTGATGTATCTGCGCTTCAAGGGACGTGGGTGGCGCTGTGGGTTAAACCACAGAGCCTAGGACTTGCCGATCAGAACGGCGGTTCGAATCCCCGCGACGGAGTGAGCTCCCGTTGCTCGGTCCCTGCTCCTGCCAACCTAGCAGTTCGAAAGCACATCAAAGTGCAAGTAGATAAATAGGTACCACTCTGGCGGGAAGGTAAACGGCGTTTCCGTGCACTGCTCTGGTTCGCCAGAAGCAGCTTAGTCATGCTGGCCACGTGACCCAGAAGCTGTACGCCGGCTCCCTCTGCCAATAAAGCGAGATGAGCGCCGCAACCCCAGAGTCGGCCACGACTGGACCTAATGCTCAGGGGTCCCTTTACCCTTTACCTTATCTGCTCTTAAGGGCAGCCAAACAGCAGACAGCAGACTGAGATCTGCTCCAGGAGTCGCAAACCAATGGGAAACTCTGGACAAGACTGGCCAAAATTAACTAGCTTCCTAGCAGATTCTTCACCAGGTCAGTTAATGGAAGAGGAGCTGCCCACTAGTTATTTTCCCCGCTTCAGCCAGTCTTGCCTGCATTTGCTGCGCAGGTGAGCAGAGACCAGGGCAGGGTGCAAATGGGCATGCGCACTTCGTGCTTCCTAGAGCTGCAGCTCAGTGCACAGGGCAGCTGCCTTGCATGCAGAAGATCCCAGTTTCAGTCCCCAATGGCGTCTTCAGGTCGGGTTGAGAAAGAAGCCCTGGAGAACTGCTGCCAGTCCGTGCGGGCAATACTGACCTATGGTCTGACACAGCATAAGGCAGCTTCCTATGTCTTAAACCAACAACATGCAAAGGAAGTCTACGTAAAGAAAAGACAAAGCGTTCAAAGATCTCGCATTTGAATCAGAGAATTGCAGAGTTGGAAGGGGCCCCCCAAAGGTCATCCAGTCCAACCCGTTGGAATGCAGGAATCTCAGCTAAAGCATTTGGTCTGAGCGTCACAAATTAGTTCTCCATTTCCCTGTCGCCCGAGCAATGGGTTGGGGTAACAAAGGCAGGGCTGGCACCAACAAAGCGGCACGGCGGAACTTGAACCCGCAACCCCAGCTGCCAAATTGTGCTCACCTGCCTTGCAGAGCAATGTCCACCAGCAAAGCGACAGCTGGCAAACCGGCAGCGAAACCTTGTGCATGTGCAGCCCTTTGTGAACATGAGGAGAGGCTGGCCAAAGCGGGGCAGCCCATCTCCTCCAGAAGGCCTGTTCTCAAAGGGGGCAACCGGACGCCCCAATGGGAAACCCCAAAGCAGGACCCGAGTGCGAAAGTAGCAGCTCTCACTGCCTCTGGCAGTGGACTGCAGTTCCACCCACCACCGGCCTCGGTTTCCCCTCCCTGGCAGAAGCATCACCTGTGCTGGGTCTCCCCAGGAGAAATCCACGCCGGATCCTCAGGCGAGCCTCCCAGCCGGCAGGGAAGCCCGAGTCTCTCCCACCACCGTGTCCCGAGTGTGAGAGAGAGGCAGGGAGGAAGGGCTGTTTATGTGCTCAGCCCTGTCACTCAGCAGGGCCGTGACGTAATCCTCAGTGCTACGCCCTCGTCGCTGGCTCTGGTTGCCAGCCAACTCCCTGCAATTAAGGCTGCCCAGCCCAGGAGCAACAGTCACGGAGAGGCAGGCGGCAGCGAAAGCCGGTCCCTGGAGACACACCGTCCCGCCCTGGCCCACAGCCGCTGCTCCGAGGGGGAGACGGACCGAGCCTGCAGCTGGGCAACGGAGCCAGCCACAGAGGGGCAGGAAAGGGGCCCAACCTCTGTGTTTCGTCCTTCCGCAGGCATTCCGTGGCCAATCTGAATGGTAGAGTTGGGAGGGAGCCCCCCAAAGATCATCCAGTCCAACCCGCTAGAATGCAGCAGTCACAGCTAAAGAGTTCCCGGCAACCTCTGCTTTAAAACCTCCAAGGAAGGAGAGTCTACCAGCTTCCGATTCCATTCCCCTGTCGAACAGCTCTTACTGTCAGAAAGTTCTTCCTGCTGTTTAGTTGGAATCTCCTTTCTTATAACTTGAAGCCACAGGTTCGAGTCCTACCCCCCCCCCGGAGCAGGAGAAAACAAGCTTGTTCCCTCTTCCATGAGATATTTAAAGATGGCTCTCGTATCTCCTCTCGGTCTCTTTCCCAGGCTAAACCTACCCAACTCCCTCAACCGTTCCTCATCAGGCTTGGTTTCCAGACCCCTGATCATCTTGGTCTGCCTCCTCTGCACACCTTCCAGCTTGTCAACATCCTCCTTAAACTGTGGCGCCCAGAACTGGACACGGGGCTCCAGGTGGGCGTCTGAGCAAGGCAGATGTGCTGGACCACAAATCCCACCAGCGGGGGCTGAAGGGAGGGGCAGACCAAGAGCATCTCCTCCAGCTGGCAGAGGAGGCAGCCCTAGCTGCTCACCAAACCCTTGGTCTAGTTATCTCCCGCTTGGGCTACTGCAGTGCACTCTACGTGGGGCTACCTTTGAAGGTGACCCAGAAACTGCAATTAATCCAGAATGCAGCAGCTAGACTGGTGACTGGGAGCACCCGCCGGGACCGCATAACACCAGTCCTGAGAGATCTGCATTGGCTCCCAGGACATTTCCGAGCACAATTCAAAGTGTCAGTGCTGACCTTTAAAGCCCTAAACAGCCTCAGTCCAGTAGACCTGAAGGAGCATCTCCACCCCCATCGTTCTGCCCGGACACTGAGGTCCAGCGCCGAGGGCCTTCTGGTGGTTCCCTCACTGCGAGAAGTGAGGTTGCAGGGAACCAGACAGAGGGCCTTCTTGGTGGTGGTGCCCGCCCTGTGGAACACCCTCCCTTCAGATGTGAAGGAAATAAGCAGCTATCCTATCTTTAAAAGACATCTGAAGGCAGCCCTGTTCAGGGAAGTTTTTAATATTTAACGCTGTACTGTTTTTAACATTTGATTGGGAACTGCCCAGAGTGGCTGGGGAAACTCAGCCAGATGGACGGGGTATAAATAATAAATTATTATTATTATTATTATTATTATTATTATTATTATTATTATTATTATTATTGAGAAAGAGACTCGCTCCTAGTCCTGCCCCCCTGATATCCTTGCTACTGAATCACAGAACAGCAGAGTTGGAAGGGAACCCTAGAGTCATCTAGTCCAGCCCCTTGCAACGCAGGAATCAATCTGGAGATGCCAGGACTGGTACACACAGCGAGGGCTGGAGGATGGAAATCCGATGGCTCCCTCCCAAAAAATCTTGGCCCACTCCCCTCAAATCCAAATACATCAAAAGCCCCCCTCTCCCCCTTGCATAGTATTTATACAACTCTCTCGTTGTCCTTTTCTCTAAAAATCCTGTTCTTACAATGGCCACCCAGGTGCCCGTGGGACACCCACCTCCAGGGCCCCCTGGCATCCAGAGAAATAGGGGTGCCCCCTTTGCCCCTCCCTGCTTCTCCTCATGCCAGGCAGCTGCCACCCTGGGAAGGACAATCGCCTCTTTCTGAAAACCCTTCTGCGGTTGCCAGGTCTTCTGGGGAAACCGTCCCAGGGTAGCTAGCCAGCCAGCCGGTGCCGTCTCCTCTGCGGGCATGAGGATCAGGTGAGCGTGGGTGGCAGGGAGCGGCAGCCAGAGCGGGGGCGTGCGAGAGAACGTGGCTTGCCGAGCACTGGAGGGTACGCAAGCCAAGGCAGAAATCACACTCCGGGGAAAGGAGTGACTCAGAGAGGGGCCCTGGCAAGGGAGGCCGGCCGCTCCAGAGCCCGGGCGGCACTGCTTTGGCATGGCACGCAGGCTGGCAAAGGGCAGGGCACCGCCACGGACTCGTCGGGTTGGGAGGGACCCCTTGGGGTCATCTAGTCCAACCCGCTGCAATGCAGGGATCACGGGTGGAGAACCCCTGGCAGATGGCCGCCCAATTTCTGCTAAAATGCCTCCGAGGAACCCCACACAGAATAATCCCAGCCACCCTGAGCTTCAGCAGACGAAGCCTTTCTGAGCATCCGCCCACAAAGCTTTATGTATTAATTTATTCCACAAAATTTATGCAGCACTTGATTGTAAATCAACACACACACACACACACACAGAGAGAGAGAGAGAGAGCTCAAAGCCATCTATGAAAAAAGATAAGGCAATAAGATGGCCCATGTGAAAAAGTTAACGGTGATAATGTCAGGCTTTTGAAAACAAGAAGAAAAGAGTTTGGATTTGATATCCCGCTTTATCACTACCCGAAGGAGTCTCAAAGCGGCTCACAATCTCCTTTCCCTTCCTCCCCCACAACAAACACTCTGGTGAGGTGAGTGGGGCTGAGAGACTTCAGAGAAGTGTGACTGGCCCAAGGTCACCCAGCAGCTGCATGTGGAGGAGCGGAGATGCGAACCCGGTTCCCCAGATTAGGAGACTACCGCTCTTAACCACTACACCACACTGGTTAAAGCAACACTAGACTAGTAAAGGTAAAGGGACCCCTGACCATTAGGTCCAGTCGTGGCCGACTCTGGGGTTGCAGCGCTCATCTCACTTTATTGGCCGAGGGAGCCGGCGTACAGCTTCCGGGCCATGTGGCCAGCATGACTAAGCCACTTCTGGCGAACCAGAGCAGCTCACGGAAACACTGTTTACCTTCCTGCCGGAGTGGTACCTATTTATCTGCTTGCACTTTGACATGCTTTCGAACTGCTAGGTTGGCAGGAGCAGGGACCGAGCAATGGGAGCTCACTGATTGGCAAGTCCTAGGCTCTGTGGTTTAACCCACAGCGTCACCCGCGTCCCTAACACTAGACTAAAAACCTATTTAAACTCGCACCCAGTTTCTAAGCATCTGGGTCGGCCAGGATCCCAGCCCCTGACTCCAGGGGGGAGCAGAAAGACCCTCCCAGCTAAGTTAAGAAAAACCAAATGTAATTGGATGCTATGCCCGCTACATTCCCCCTCCCTCCCAAAGCACAGCCCCCCCTGACATTCCTGAGTCCATCCTTCACATTATATGATGATCCAGGGCGATTTCAATCAGAGGAGCTTTTGCTGCTGTTTGACAATCTCTGTTTGCCCTCAAAGCCACCTATTCTGAAAATCGGGCGGGGACGACCGTGGCAAAGCATCTTCGCAAAGGCAAAACAGCGAGCCAATGCCCTGGTCAGACTCTCTCTTCCCAGGGACTCTTTGGCAGGTGGAATACCAGAATCTTAGAGTTGGAAGGGACCCCCAAAAATCATCTAGTCCAACCCCCCTGCGATGCGGGACACTTTCTGCCCAACGTGAGATTCGAACCCGCAACCAAGAGTCTTGTGCGAGACTGACTGAGCTATCCCGCAACAACCTCCGGAAACAGCCTTTGCAAAGCAGGTGATTTGGGCGACCGTCTTGCAGAATAAGTTGCATTTCTCGGTAGAACCGCATAGGGCCACACTGCCCAAGGTGCATTAGGTTTCTTAAAGGTAAATGTACCCCTGCCTGTACGGGCCAGACTCTAGGGTTGTGCGCTCATCTCACTTAAGAGGCCGGGAGCCAGCGCTGTCCACAGACACTTCCAGGTCACGTGGCCAGCGTGACGAAGCTCCTCTGGCGAGCCAGCACCAGCGCAGCACACAGAAACGCTGTTTACCTTCCTGCTATAAAGCGGTACCTATTTATCTACTTGCACCTGGGGGTGCTTTCGAACTGCTAGGTGGGCAGGAGCTGGGACCGAAGACGGGAGCTCACCCCGCCGCGGGGATTCGAACCGCCGACCATGCGATCGGCAAGCCCTAGGCGCTGAGGTTTTACCCACAGCGCCAACCGCGTCCCTATTAGGTTTCTTAGGTGAGGTCAGAATTCGCCCACCTGGGTCCCTCTCAAAGTTTGCCCAGTCCTCCCCTCACCCCAGGTTACCTGCCCTCGATGACCGTGATGATGTCGTTCATCTGGATGTGGAGCTTGTCCGGTTCGTCGAAATCTTGCAGCGCCCGCATATCCGTGGGCTGCGCCTGGGGGAGGAAAGGAGGGGAGACGTGAAGGCTCAGCAAAGAGACCACCCAGCCAAAAGCTTGCTGGGAGGGAAACTGCCCTGGCCCCCACCCGAAGACGAGGACCTGAGGGACCCGAGTTCGAATTTCCACAGCCGCCAATCAGCTCACTGGGCCAGTCACAGTCTCTCAGCCCTAACTAACCTTGCAAGGTCGTTGTGAGGATAAAACTAGGCTGAGAACCACGCATGCCATCTTGGGGGAGAGGTGAGATAAAGATGCGAAAATACGAAATGCGATACAGGTGGTAGCTTGGTTCCCAAATGCCAAAAACCCGGAAGTAAGTGTTCTGGTTTGTGAACGTTTTTTTGGAGGCTGAACGTCCAATGTGGCTGTCGGCTATTGTTTCCGGGGCGCCTGCACCAACCAGAAGCTACACCTTGGTTTTCGAACATTTTGGAAGTCAAACGGACCTCCGGAACTGATTAGGTTTGGCGCTTTTGTTTTTGCTATTTATTTTGCGTTTTTGTGGCTTTTTCAGTTAATTTGTTTTTGTGGCTGTGTGGATTGATTGATTGACTGTGTGTGATTGATTGACTGCGGAAATGGATAAAAGCCCTCCATCCAAACAATAGCTATCATCAATGCAGGTAAGAAAAAAAGAGTAATTTTTATTTTTATCATCTACAATACTGTCTTATTTGTTTTATAGTACTGTACATTGACTATTGCTCTCATTTTATGGATCAATGGCCTCGTTAGATAGTAAAATTCATGTTAAATTGCAGTTTTATGGGTTGTTTTTCAAAGTCTGGAATGGATTAGTCTGTTTTGCATTACTTTCCATGGGAAAGCGCACCTTGGTTTTGGAACGGACTTCCGGAATGAATTAAGTTTGAGAACCAAGGTACCACTGTAAAATAAAATAGAACATTTGGCCGTTGCCTCTCTCTCTCTCTCTCTCACACACACACTAGGTGGCAGCACAGAGGACACCCAAATAAGAGATGCCTCCAAGGGTTTCTGAGTCATAGAATCATAGAACTGCAGAGTTGGGAGGGACCCCAGTGGTCATCTAGCCCAACCCCCGCAATGCAGGAACCCCTGAACAATCCTTGACAGTAGGCCACCCAACCTCTCCTTAGAAACCTCCAAGGAAGGAGAAGCCACCACCTTCTTTCTGAGGGGGTCCATTCTGCTATTGAACAGCGCTAACCACCAGAAAGCTGTTCCTGATATTCAGTTGGAATCTCCATCCTTGTAACTTGAAGCCATCGGTTTGGGGCCTACCCCCCCCCCAGCAGTGGAAAACAAGTTTGCTCACTTACATACAAGGTTCCCCATTCCCCATGGATTTCCCCCCTAAATTGATTTTGAATTCTGAATTTATTGTTACTCACATTTTATACTGTATTTTATGCTGTTTTTTGTTGCATCAATTAAGTGTTTTAAATCTGTCGTTAGCTGCCCTGAGCTCGGTTTTCTGAACCGGGACGGGCGGGGTACAGTGGTACCTCAGGTTACATATGCTTCAGGTTACAGACTCTGCTAACCCAGAAATAGTGCTTCAGGTTAAGAACTTTGCTTCAGGTTGAGAACAGAAATCGGGCTCCGGCGGCGCGGCAGCAGCAGGAGGCCCCATTAGCTAAAGTGGTGCTTCAGGTTAAGAACAGTTTCAGGTTAAGTACGGACCTCCAGAATGAATTAAGTACTTAACCTGAGGTACCACTGTATAAATTTATTATTATTATTATTATTATTATTATTCCTCCACACATGATTTAGTTTGGGTGCACAGGTTAACACTGATTTTCCCAGCTGCTATTATTTTGCAATCCTCCCTCCTCAAAAATCCCAAACACCTCTGGCAAATACCTCCAAGAGAAAGTCACGCAGGGCCACAAATGTGGGTCTGTCTTCCGGCTTGTGTGCCCAGCATTGCAGCATGACATTGTAGATGTCCTGGGGACAGTCTTCTGGCCGCGGCAGCCGCTCTCCCTCCTTGTCGATCTTGTGCAAAATCTAGGCAAAGGAAACAGGGCTCAGGAACCGGCCCACCGGCAAACCTCCTCAGTGAGGACTAGGAGCTTGGTGGCAGCGCAGAGAGCGACGCAGGAGGTCCAGCACACATCATTTAAAAACAACAGCACCCGGCCAAAATACTGGGAAATATTAGAAAAAGATGGAGACAATTGGAAATTGCAGAGTTTGGAGAAAATGAAGGATAAAGTGCGGGACTGGTTACATTATGCTCAGATTACAGAAGTCTTTAAAAATGATAAGAAACTTGGGTTCCAGGTGGAAAAATCGAAACTAGAAACAGAATTGTTAGAACCAAAGACTAAGATACTTTCTAGAATGTATAACTTGCTGTTAAAATGGAATACACAAGATGAAATGGTTAAATCGGCTATGATAAGGTGGGCGCAAGATATTGGGCATAATATCATGTTTGAAAACTGGGAAAGGCTGTGGAATAAAGGGATGAACTTTACTGCATGTAACGCTTTGAAAGAAAATGTAATGAAAATGATCTATAGATGGTATATGACCCCAGTCAAACTTGCTAAAATATACCACCTGCCTGACAATAAGTGTTGGAAATGTAAAGAGAGTGAAGGAACATTCTTTCACCTCTGGTGGACATGCCCTAAAGTGAAGGCTTTCTGGGAAATGATTTACAATGAACTGAAGAAAGTATTTAAGTATACCTTCATTAAGAAACCAGAAGCCTTCCTTTTGGGTATTGTCGGCCAAGGGGTGTTAAAGAAGGACCGAACATTTTTTATGTATGCAACAACAGCAGCAAGGATACTTCTTGCGAAGCATTGGAAAACTCAAGATCTACCAACACTGGAAGAATGGCAGATGCAACTGATAGACTATATGGAACTGGCTGAGATGACCGGCAGAATCCGTGACCTGGGAGAAGAGAGGATGGAAGAGGACTGGAAGAAATTCAAGACTTATTTGGAAAAACATTGTAATTTGATTGAACGTTAAGCAGGATGCTAGATCATAATTAACTGAGCACCACTAAATTAGATGATATGGGATGATAAGTGAGAGTGGGAGAATGCAAATTTTATTAACTGTTACACTATAAAAAAAAAACCTAGATGGGTTATAAGAATGCAAATAATACGATGAATTGCTGGCAATAGCTTATAAACGAGGAAGGTGGGAGCGGGAGATGTGAGGAAGTCCAAGGAAGATATGAAAATATGTTATGATACATGCTGTATTCTATTTCACATTCTATTTGTATTGTAAACTATAATAAACATTTATATAAAAAAAAAATAAAAACAACAGCACCCGTTTGTAAGGATTTCAGCTCTCTTCTCACAAGGTAAGGTGAGGCAAGAAGATCAAACCTCTCCATTCTTAAGGAAACCAGCCCTGAGTGCTCACTGGAAGGACAGATCCTGAAGCTGAGGCTCCAAGACTTTGGCCACCTCATGAGAAGAGAAGACTCCCTGGAAAAGACCCTGATGTTGGGAAAGATGGAGGGCGCAAGGAGAAGGGGACGACAGAGGACAAGATGGTGGGACAGTGTTCTCAAAGCCACCAACATGTGTTTGACCAAACTGCAGGAGGCAGTGGAAGACAGGAGGGCCTGGCGTGCTCTGGTCCAGGGGGTCACGAAGAGGCGGAAACGACTAAATGACTAAACAACAACAAGGTGAGGCACCGCTCAGACCAGGCCCCCGTGATCGTACCTGACTGCCATTGAGGCCAATCCAAGGCTCCTGTCCATAGGTGAACATCTCCCACAGTGTCACGCCGAACATCCAGGTGTCGCTGGCGTGCGAGAAGGTGCGGGTCTTCAGGCTCTCCGGGGCGCACCTGGATTTGCAGGTGGGCAGGAGGAAAGAGAGAGATGCATCAGTGCAATTTGAAAGGGAAAGGCAGGTATAACTGCATTTCAAAACAATGCTGGGTGGAGAATGAGATGGGTTGGTTAGCCCCAAGATGGAAAGCGAGCGAGGTCTCAGTTAAAGAAGAATGGCAACTTAAGCTGACAGAACATGCACAGCTTGCAGACTTAACATACAGAATAAGTGAAAAAGAAGAACATAGGTTTAAAAAAGATTTGAAAACTTTTATTAACTAAATGGGGGGGATTGTGTACACTTCAAAACGTTGGCAGCATTAAGAAATATTCAACAGTGTAAATAAGTTTTGATGGATGCAATAATGGAATACTGCATGGTTTAGTTTTTATAAAATATGCAGGGATCTATGATATGCAAAATGAACCATGGAAAGAGAAGAAGGGAAGTCGTTGATATTTTAAGGATGTTTAAATGCGCATTTCAAATGGTAAAACAGAAAATTTAATTAAAAAAGGGAGAGAATGAGATGGGTTGTGTTCAGCTAGGGACACTCCTAAGAATGCAAGAACAGCATCAGACCAGTGGCCCATATAGTATGGCAATCTCACAGGTAAACTGGAACATGAGATATACGATATACGATATCTTTATTGTCATGCAAAGAGATGCAAAGACACTCTTTGGGTCACCCTCCTCAGGACCTCCATTATATAGTTATTTGATTCTGGGGTACCATCTGGGGGACCAGGGGCTCCCCAAAAAACATTTTCAAGGAAATATTTTTGCTGCTAATTCAGTCTGGCTTCGTTTTCCTTTCTGTATACACTTTTATTAAATTTTCTGCTTCACGATTTAGAATATTCATTTAAACAACCTTAAAACGTCAGTGACTTCCCTTCTTCTCTTTCCATGGTTCATTTTGCATATCATAAATCCCTGCATCTTTCACATTAACTATACCATTCAGTATTCCATTATTATATCCACCAAAACCTATTTACACCGTTGAATATTTCTTAACGCTGCCAAGTGTACACAATTTTCACCCATATAATCAATAAACATTTTCCAATCTTCTCTAAACGTATGTTCTTCTTGTTCTATTATTCTATATGTTAAGTCCGCAAGATGTGCATATTCCATCAGTTTAAGCTGACATTTTTCTTTAGTTGGGACCTCGCTCGTTTTCCAGTTTGGGGCTAACAAAACACAGGCCATAGTAGCGGCATACATAAATAACTTTTTCTGACACCTGGGAATTTCTGTCTGACTTATTCCCAACAAAAAAGGACTCTGTTTTTGGGGGTTTTTTGGAAAGTACTTTTAAACATTTTTTCAATTCATTATGGATTCCTTTCTGAGTTTTGTGGTGTGTGTGTGTGTGTGTGTGTGTGTGTGTGTGTGTATTAGTGTTGCACTGCTCAACTGCATCCTACCATTTTTAACCTGGGTTTCTGCTAAGCCAGCCTTTTTAAAAGAAAAAAAAAATTATACCTGCCCTTCCCAGTTCAGGAAACTGGGCTCAGGGCGGCTAACAACAAATTTAAAATGCTTAATTGTTGCTGCAAAAAACAGCATAAAATACGGTATAAAACGTGAATAACAATAAAATCAAAAATCAATTTAGGGGGGAAATCCATCCAATAAACATTAGATGATCCCCAGGGCTAGCTGGCTAAATTAGTCCTATTTGGGCCAGCATGGAGACCAGGGGAGAATTAGCTGTGGGATCCCAGAGCGGGTAATCTTCATAAAAGGGGAGGGGGAGGGAAGAGAAGGGAAATAAATGATCAGGCTGAATTCAAATTAAAGGCCAGGCAGAATAGCTCTGTCTTACAGGCCCTGCAGAAGGAAGTTAAATCCTGAAGGGCCCTGGTCTCATGGGACAGAGCATTCCACCAGGTCGGAGCCACCACTGAGAAGGCCCTGGCCCTGGTGGAGGATAATCTAACTTCCTTAGGGACCTCTAAACTATGGTTATTCATGGACCTTAAGGTCCTCTGCGGGGCAGACCAGGAGAGGCGGTCCCGTAAATACGAGGTCCCAAAGCCACAAAGGGCTTTAAAGGTCAAACCCTTGACGGGGCGCAGGCGACTCACCAGGCAAAGGGGACCTTTCGATGCTCCTGCATGACGTAGTGGTCGTCGTTCTTGGGCAAAGCCCTCATGAGCCCAAAGTCTCCGATCTTGACCAGGTCGTTGGTGGCCAGCAGGATGTTGCGGGCAGCCAGGTCCCGGTGGATGAAGCGTTTGGACTCCAGGTAAGCCATGCCGCGGGCGATCTGGATGGCATACTGGCAGAGGGTGGCGATGAGGAAGTGCCCCTGGTTCTTGCGCAGCCGGTCCAGCAGGGAGCCCAGAGGGGCCAGCTCCGTGACCTGGGAGGCGGGACAGAAAGAAGTCACGCACAGCGGAGGCTGGGACCCTCGACTCGGGGTTGGCGAAAGGGCCGCTGCCCGGTTAAAGGGACCAGAACTGATTCATAGAACGGCAGAGTTGGGACGGGACCCCCAAGGCTCATCAAGTCCAACCCCGCAGGAATTACTCTGAGTTAGAGGGTGGTGCTGTTAATGGCAACGTTCTGTGTTCAGTCCCCCCCTGCACTGAAAGGGGGTGGACTAGATAATTCTCAGGGTCCCTTCCGACTATTAATTAAGTAATTAATTAATTAATTTGCCACCCATCTGACTGGGTTGCCAGTCTGGGCGGCTTCCAACAAAATATTCAAACACCGAAAAAAAACCCCTCAAATGTTTCCATGTGTTATGTACTGAGTTGAATAGGATCCAAAATGCAGCAGTCTGATTGGTCCTAGAACAATAGGATTCAGAATGCAGCAGTCGGATTGGTCCTAGAACAATAGGATCCAGAATGCAGCAGTCTGATTGGTCCGCAGGAGCCACCCAATCCATCTCCAGGTAGAAGTGAATCCGCAACCTGATTGGCCTACAGGAGAATCCCGGAAGTAGCCAATCACGTGGGGCACATTGTGTAAATAATGTATATAAAGCAGACATTTTGGGGAACATCCATTCCTCACTACGATGAGCTGAATAAAGAGCATGAAATCCACTCTCGACTCCGAGTATATTTCAGAAATAAACAACTATCTGACTTTCAGAAGACATCTGAAAGCAGTCCTGTTTAGGGAAGTTTTTAATGTCTGATGTTTTATAGTGTTTTTAATATTCTGTTGAGAGCTGCCCAGAGTGGCTGGGGAAACCCAGCCAGATGGGTGGGGTATAAATGATAAATAATAATAATAATAATAATAATAATAATAATAATAATTATCCACCACCAGCCCAAACACCGCTTTCCCTCTGTGGCTGGAGCCCAGGAGCGGCGCCTGTCCTCAGCCTCTCCAGAAAGGAGCCTGGTCCTCACCATCTTCATGGGGTTGGAGAGCACCACGCCGTAGAGGCGGATGAGGTTCAGGTGGTCCAAGGAGTGCATGGCGTTGACCTCGCGGATGAAGTCGTCAAGGGCTTCCGGTTGGCTCAGCACGTCCGTCTTGAGGCATTTGACAGCCACGTTCAACTGGCGGAAGAAGCAAGAGAGGGCAGGGCCAGGTTAAGCTTTGGGCATAGAGGTTGCAGCGCAATCTTTAACTCAGAGGGCGGCCAACACGGTTGTTGTGGATGACATTGGAAGAAGAACCAATTGTTAATTTGCTGGAAGGCTGAAGTTGTGCCGCTCCAACCTTGCAAAACCTACATAAACGTTCTGTTCGGTTGACAGCTGGTGCCTGGATTCTATTGGCCGGTCCAGGATAAACCCACAGGTAAATCAAACCCCAATATTTACCCAATAGTAAAAAAGATAAAGAACCTCTGGATGGCTAAGTCCAGTCAAAGGCGACTATAGGGTTGCGGGACCGTCTCTCCTGGTCTGCCCCACAGAGGATCTTAAGGTCCATGAATAACCATAGTTTAGAGGTCCCAGGCCCTAAGGAAGTCAGACTATCCTCCACCAGGGCCAGGGCCTTTTCAGTGATGGCTCCGACCTGGTGGAATGCTCTGTCCCATGAGACTAGAGCCCTGCAGGATTTAACCTCCTTCCGTCGGGCCTGTAAGACAGAGCTATTCCGCCTGGCCTTTAATCTGAATTCAGCCTGATCTTTTATTTCCCTTCTTTTCCTTCCCCCTCCCCTTTTTATGAAGATTACCCACTCTGGGATCCCACAGCTAACTCTCCCCTGGCCTCCTCGCTGGCCCAAGTAGGACCAATTAGCCAGCTAGCCCTGGTGATTATCTTATGCTTACTAGATGGATTTCCCCCAAATTGATTTCTGAATTTTATTGTTATTCATGTTTTTATAATGTATTTTATGCTGCTTTTAGAATTAAGTGTTTTAGATTTGTTGTTAGCCGCCCTGAGCCCAGTTTTCTGAACTGGGAAAGGCGGGGTATAAATAAAATTTTATTATGATTATGATCATCTCGCTTTCAGGCTGAGGGAGCTGGCAAATGTCCAGAGACAGCTTTCCGGGTTATGTGGCCAGCAGGACAACTCTATGATTCTATGATTCTAGGACTAAACCGCTTCTGGCGCAACAGGACACTGTGACGGAAACCAGAGCGCACGGAAACACCGTTTACCTTCCCTATTTATCTACTTGCCCTGGCGTGCTTTCAAACTGCTAGGTTGGCAGGAGCTGGGACTGAGCAACGGGAGCTTACCCTGTCGCAGGGATTTGAACCGCCAACCTTCTGATCAGCAAGCCCAAGAAGTACCGTATTTTTTGCTCTATAAGACTAACTTTTTCCCTCCTAAAAAGTAAGGGGAAATGTGTGTGCGTCTTATGGAGCGAATGCAGGCTGCGCAGCTATCCCAGAAGCCAGAACAGCAAGAGGGATTGCTGCTTTCGCTGCGCAGCGATCCCTCTTGCTGTTCTGGCTTCTGAGATTCAGAAATTTTTTTTTCTCGTTTTCCTCCTCCAGAAACTAGGTGCGTCTTGTGGTCTGGTGCGCCTTATAGAGCAAAAAATACGGTAGTTTAGTCCTGCTGGCCACATGACCCGGAAAGCTGTCTGTGGACAAACGCCGGCTCCCTTGGCCTGAAAAGCGAGATGAGTGCTGCAACTCCATAGTCGCCTTTGACTGGACTTAACCATATAGGGGTCCTTGACCTATTTACCCAACAGCACCATACAGTGGTGGGACGCGGGTGGCGCTGTGGGTTAAACCACAGAGCCTAGGACTTGCTGATCAGAAGGTCGGTGGTTTGAATCCCCACGACGGGGTGAGCTCCCGTTGCTCGGTCACAGCTCCTGCCAACCTACCAGTTCAAAAGCACGCCAAAAAGTGCAAGTAGATAAATAGGTACCGCTCCAGCGGGAAGGTAAACGGCGTTTCCATGCGCTGCTCTGGTTCGCCAGAAGCGGCTTAGACATGCTGGCCACATGACCCAGAAGCTGTACGCCGGCTCCCTCGGCCAATAAAGCGAGATGAGCGCCACAACCTCAGAGTCGGCCACGACTGGACCTAATGGTCAGGGGTCCCTTTACCTTTACCATACAGTGGTACCTTGGGTTAAGTACTTAATTCGTTCCAGAGGTCCGTTCTTAACCTGAAACTGTTCTTAAACTGAAGCACCACTTTAGCTAATGGGGCCTCCCGCTGCCAGTGCATGATTTCTGTTTTCATCCTGAAGCAAAATTCTTAAACCAAGGTACTCTTTCTGGGTTAGTGGAGTCTGTAATGTGAAGCGTATGTAACCCGAGGTACCACTGTACTGGCTAAACTCCCCCATCGCCTCCATTACTGCCAGCGCAGCAGGAAGCCGGAGGGAGGAAAGTCTGGGCGAAGGTGGCCCCCTTACCAACTTGCCGGTGGGCGTGCACCACTCCCCTCGCCGCACCACCCCGAAGGAGCCGTCGCCCAACTTCTCAAAGAGCATCAGGTCCTTTTCGCTGATCAGGCATGTCAAGGCCTGCTGCTGACCCTCTTCCAGGGGGGGCGGGGTGGACTGCTTGCCCAGGCCGCACTGCGCCAGGGGCTGGAAGTCAGAGTCAGGCCGCTTCCCACTGAAGACCTGCGCGGAAGGAGAGAGGAATTATTTATCTGTATTGTAAAATTTCCCAGTAGTGATGTATGGAAGTGAGAGCTGGACCATCAAGAAGGCTGATCACCGAAGAATTTTTATTTATGGTGCTGGAGGAGACTCTTGAGAGTCCCATGGACTGCAGGAAGATCCAACCTCTCCATTCTGAAGGAAATCAGCCCTGAGTGCTCACTGGAAGGACAGATCCTGAAGCTGAGGCTCCAAGACTTTGGCCACCTCATGAGAAGAGAAGACTCCCTGGAAAAGACCCTGATGTTGGGAAAGATGGAGGGCACAAGGAGAAGGGGACGACAGAGGACGAGATGGTGGGACAGTGTTCTCGAAGCTACCAGCATGAGTTTGACCAAACTGCGGGAGGCAGTGGAAGACAGGAGTGCCTGGCGTGCTCTGGTCCAGGGGGTCACAAAGAGTCGGACACCACTAAACAACTAAACAACAATTGTAACATTTACACAGCAGCAATGGGCTTTCCCTTAGGGTTTGCTTCCGAAGCCTTTCTCACAAACGAGTATAGCCGTGAGGCAGTGGAGGTTTAGGGCCAGAGTTTTCCTTCTCCTCTAATGCATTTTTTCTAAAAAAATTGCGATTATATTGGGATGCCCTGGGATGCATTTTTAAGAAGGGCGAGATGCAACTGTCCGAAGTAAATTAAACAAAGACATGTAAGGATCATTAACCACCTCGAGATGCATTTTGTTTTTTAAAAACAAAGGGCAGTATATAAATAGATAAGAAAGATATAGAAATGCACAGGGAGATGGATGAGGGTGCTGGCAGCTGAGGGCCTGAGAAAACTGCCCTTTCCCCGTCTACATCTCATAGGCGGAGCTTCACAGCATATTCCCAAACACTCCAACTTCCCAGGGGCTGGTGAGGGACCCAATGGGTCTCTGAGCAAGAGAGAAGGCCTATTGGCCATGAGGTTTCGGGTAATAATAATAATAATAATAATTTATTATTTATACCCCGCCCATCTGGCTGGGTCCCCGCAACCACTCTGGGCGGCTTCCAACAAAACACTAAAATACAATAACCTATTAAACATTAAAAGCTTCCCTAAACAGGGCTGCCTTCAGATGTCTTCTAAAAGTTTGGTAGTTATTTTTCTCTTTGACATCTGGTGGGAGGGCATTCCACAGGGCGGGTGCCACCACCGAGAAGGCCCTCTGCCTGGTTCCCTTTAGCTTTGCTTCTCGCAGTGAGGCAGCCGCCAGAAGGCCCTTGGCGCTGGACCTCAGTGTCCGGGTGGGAGGGACGGTTCACCCATGATCCCCATCTCCCCGTAAAACATCCAAACGGATTCTCACGGTGCCCAGGATTCGATCAGGGAACCGGCCCGCATGGGGTGCTGTAAAGAAGGGAAGCTAGAGGGCTCTGGCCGCAACAAATTTATTTTACTTTATTTACCAGCATTCATGTGCCACTTAATCACAGACAACCTCTAACCGCGGGCTGCTTCAGCTGCTGTTAAGTCTCCAGGAGCTGCATGTTTTGTGAGCACAGGATACTGGGAAACTGAGTCAACGGTGTGGCTGGAACTCTTAACAGAAGAGCTGCATGCTGCAACATTTTGCTGCAGTCCTAGTGGTACCTCTGAATATTCAGGGCCTGGAGGGAGAACTGGGCAGGGTTATTGCTTCTATGTCTTGCTCAGGAGTTTCCTAGAAGCAGTTATCTGGCTACTGTAAGCAGCAGAAGGCTGGACCTCAAAGGGTCTCTGGCCTGATCCTGGTTTCATAAGGCATCCTAGGGGACATGCCCCTTCAGATCCCCACCCTCTCCAGCAAAAGGAGGGCTTCTCGCTGCGATGATCTGCAAGCAGTTAAAAGCCTGGCTCCAAGCCAGCCATGAAGGTTAATTCAATGCTCTCCTGATAATTACTGTGAATTCAATTTGCAGCCGTTGAGCTCGGAGACATCACGGCCAATTGCAGCTGTTTATCACTTCCACTTGCTGCTTGTATGTGGGTCTGTGTGCACGCCGGGGGGGGGCAGGGACCCCCCTTCCAACTGCAGCACCCTATGCAAACAGACGTTAATAACAGCAGAGTCGGTTCCCCAGTAGCAATGCAGCCTGGGATGAAAATTTGCTCCCGAGGAAGCCTCAGCCAGAAGGGGGCGCCAGAGGGACAAAGAGCGCCTGGCTCCCATCTGACGGCTCAGCAGAAACGAAGGCGTTTAATTATTTTGAGCTTGCAACTAATCCTGTAAACTGCAATCGATTAGCCAAAGTGCCTTGGGAAATTAACCTTCTGAGGTCTGCATGGTGCATCTGTCCACAAGCGCAGTTTTTTTAATCTGCTCTTAACGCAGATTTCTTTCTTTGATTACAGGGGTTTTAAGTCCGGTTTAGCTTGCATTTTGTTCTTGCATTAGTTATTTATCTATTGCATTTATATCCCACCTTTTTCCTCCAAGGAGCTCAAGGTTTAACAGTCCTAGAATCACAGAACTGTTGAGTTGGAAGGGACCCTCAAGCATCATCTAGTCCAACCCGCTGGTCGTAGATTCCAAAGGTGATACGGCAGCCATCTTTGAATATCTGAAGGGCTGTCTCCCGCTCCTCATTTTAATCCCCTCATTGTGAGGCAGGTTAGGCTGAGAGGCGCCCAGAGTCACCATGGCCGAGTAGGGATTCGAACCCTGGACTCCCAGGTCCCTAGCCTGCTGCTCTAACCACTACTCCACACTGCTTTGTTGCACATTTTGTAAACATGCCGCCTTAGAGACCCCGTGGTGCACAGCTGGGTGTGCATCTTTTAAAGGAATGAATAGGCAAATAATCAGAGCATGGAGGCTGAAAGGGAACAGATCCGTCTTCTAGTTTCAAGCGCAAAATGCAGCTACAGCTACAACTCCTACTGCTGCATTTCAGCTTAATAATAATAATAATAATAATAATAATAATAATAATAATAATTTATTATTTATACCCCACCCATCTGGCCGGGATTCCCCAGCCACTCTGGGCAGCATCCAAAAAAATATTAAAATACTGTAATACATCAAACATTAAACATTAATGTTTAAGCTTTCTTTCTTTCTTAAAAAATCGGTAATGGGAGACTAGCAGTGGGGCTCTAGTCAGTCCTTAAGAAACAACCATCCAGCGAGATTTTAAAAAACCAAGTTTCTAGCCCTCTTGAGTACAGCTGCCCTTACTTTGCTCATCCAAGATTTCCGCTTGCACACAGCCTTCCTCCTCTTGACGGCTTCCCAGAGGCGCCTCTGACCTGTGAAAGCAAAAAGCGACGGTCAGCCACTTGGGGGTGGTGGACTGGTCACTTCCCGAAGTATCTACACACACCACCCCCAATCCCCATTGCATGCATGTGCCCCACAAGGAAATCACCCCCAGACTGGATGTTACATTGCGGCAGGTAATTCTGTAAAGATTTACCGAATATTGTAGCTGAAACACCCTCTGATCCGCCTCGCTCCAAGACACTACAGGCCAAAGCACACAGTACAAGCAAACATTTGCAACATGGCCCTGCGTGTTTTTCATAAATGAATACCAGCTAAGTCAGCGTGGGGAAACTCTCCTTTTGAGTAGCGGATCAACTCGGGGGGCAGGGGAGAGATTCTTAGCCTGCCGGTCAGTTTTCCGCTCAAAGCAACCCTGAGCTTCCAGATTTGCAGACACAAATCCAGAACCCTGTTAGAGGGGAGTTAGTGGGGAAAGGGCGAGGGTTCATTTTGAGCAAGAAAATTTCTGGCAGGAACATGCCTAAGCCCTTCCTTTCCTTCCCTCTTCTCCCACTCAATCTCAGGCTCCCAGGAGAACTGCTTTTCATTTAATTCTTTTTTTAAAAAAATAACACCCAACCCACAAAACCTGAAAGTCTTCATTTCATACATCTGTGTGTCACCTATGTTTCGTCCTGTAAAGGTTTGCCCAGCAAATTCCTGGCTAGGCATTCCAAACTGCAGGTGGCTATTTAGTGTTGGGAAGAAGTAAAAGGGGACTGGGATCATCATTCAAGCCTGCCTCTTTCAAAATAAAGGCAATTTTCTTTTCTTTTCATAACCTCGACTCCAAAAGGGGCAATAAGGTGTCATGCATTAGTTTTAAAAATAAGGTAAAGGGACCCCTGACCATTAGGTCCAGTCGTGGCCGACTCTGGGGTTGCGGTGCTCATCTCGCTTTATTGGCCGAGGGAGCCGACGTGCAGCTTCCGGGTCATGTGGCCAGCATGGCGAAGCCGCTTCTGGCGAACCAGAGCAGCGCATGGAAACACCGTTTACCTTCCTGCCGGAGCGGTACCTATTTATCTACTTTCACTTTGACGTGCTTTCAAACTGCTAGGTTGGCAGGAGCAGGGACCGAGCAACGGGAACTCACCCCGTCGCAGGGATTCGAACCGCCAACTTTCTGATCGGCAAGCCCAAGAGGCTCAGTGGTTTAGACCACAATGCCACCCGTGTCCCTCCTATAGAATCATAAGGTAAAGGGACCCCTGACCATTAGGTCCAGTCGTGGCTGACTCTGGGGTTGCGGCGCTCATCTCGCTTTACTGGCTGAGGGAGCCGGTGTACAGCTTCCGGGTCATGTGGCCAGCAGGACTAAGCCACTTCTGGCGAACCAGAGAGCGCATGGAAATGCCCTTTACCTTCCCGCCAGAGCAGTACCTATTAATCTACTTGCACTTTGAGGTGCTTTTGAACTGCTAGGTTGGGGACCGAGCAATGGGAGCTCATCCCGTTGCGGGGAATCGAACCGCCGACCTACTGATCGGCAAGTCCTAGTCTCTGTGGTTTAACCCACAGCGCCACCCACGGTCCCTAGCTTTAAAAATACATGGAAATAAAAATTCATAATGCACTTCACATTTATGTGGCGCTTGGGCGGTGCAATCCTACACATGGCTGAGTTCTGTGCTACTCAGAGGGCCTTCCAGACATGTTTTTATTTAATAGAGTCACAGAATTGGAGAGTTGGAAGGGTTCCCTGAGGGGCATCTATTCCAGCCCCCAAGAGAGTCCGTTCCACTGTCAAGCGGTTCTTACCATCAGAAAGTTCTTCCTCCGGTTTAGTTGGAATCTCCATTCTGCAATTTGAATCCCTATGGAGCAGCGGAAAACACGCTTGGCTCCCTCTTCCGTGTGACAGCCCTTTGGAGATTTGAAGATGATTTATGCTCATGATGGTATCGGGGCGGTTATACACAATCCTGCTTTCTATGTTTTGCCCTTGTGAAACCCAGCAGGGAGCAGGATAGGTGCAAAATGGGAACTCTACCTGTCATTGCCTCTGGCTCAGCCTATTCTCTGCCTCCACTTCACTAGTTCTATAACCAAATTTCCATAACCTTGGAACTCCCTGCCTATTGATATCAGGCATTAACATTCTATGACCTTTTAAATGTGTCTGTGGGAGGCTGTTTTCTGTTTGTTTGTTTGTTTGTTTGTTTGTTTGTTTTGCTTGTGTCTTATTATGTATTCGGTGTTTCTGTTTTGTATTTTTATGTTGTGAACCGCCCTGTGATTTCCGGGTGAAGGGTGTCATGCAAATTTAATAAATAATAACAACAATTTGTGGCTGGTTTATAGTGCTGTGCTCTAAACCACTGAGCCTCTTGGGCTTGCCGATCAGAAGGTCGGTGGTTTGAATCCGCACGACGGGGTGAGCTCTTGTTGCTCTGTCCCAGCTCCTGCCAACTCACTAGTTCGAAAGCACGCCAGTGCAAGTAGATAAATAGGTACCACTGCGGCGGGAAGGTAAAATGGCATTTCCGTGAGCTCTGGCTTCCGTCACGGTGTCCCATTACACCAGAAGCAGTTTAGTCCTGCTGGCCACATGACCCGGAAAGCTGTCTTTGGACAAACACCGGCAACCTTGGCCTGAAAAGTGAGATGATTGCTGCACCTCAAAGTCACCTTTGACTGGACTTAACTGTCCAGGGGTCCTTTACCTTTTTACCTTTACCTTACCTATACCAGATCATCCACACATCTGGTGTGTGGATGATCATCTAACATCTGGAGTGGTCCTCCTGCACTAGAGAACAACCAAAGTGGGACAGAAAATAAAGCCGGACATTTGTGGTATAAAAAGTTATGGGATTTCCGTAGCAAGTAATGGGGTATGCTCTGATTGGCAAGAACCAGTGTGTTTGCCTTGAAACCGTTGAAAGCAGGATTGCAAAGAGAAGTTTAGAGTAATTAGGTATATTTTAATTTAGTTAATTATGTAATAGGTTTATATTAGAAAATGAATATGGATGTCGAATTTGATGTTTGTAATTTTTCTTTTTTTGGTTTTGGAAATTAATAATAATAATAATAATAATAATAATAATAATAATAATAATAGGAGGATTGCATATAACTACCCTGAGACCTTCACAGATTTGGAGAGTTGGAGAGTTGGAAGGGACCCCAGGGGTCATCCAGCCCAACCCCCTGCAATGCAGGAGTCTCAGCTAAAGCATCCGTGAGCACAAATCGCCATCAACACACAATAAAAAGGACACCTTGATTTGTTCCAAAGCGTCCTCCTTCCCTTTCGCTTCCCATTCTGTGATGCTGCTGCCGGTTGAGTCGGCATTATGTGGCGGGGACTCGCTTACCAGGCCTCCCCATGCCAATCTTCTCCAGATCCTCGTTCTTGACATATTCGAAGTGCGAGAGGCGCGTGACGTTGAGGTCGTCGCGGATGCGCAAGAAGTACTGCTGCAGCTGGACCTCAGTTAACAGTTCCAGCAGCCAGTCCGTTCCTTCATCTGCTTGCATGCCACAGCTCAGCTTCTGCAGGGAAACAGTAGGAAGCAAAGACAGGCAGGTGAGGGGGGGGGAGTCATGGTTTTAGGAAACAGTCACCCCAACTTCTCCTCGGCTGGGGAGCAGGCAGAGGCCCAGGAAATTTGGAGAGCCAGATGTGAGTATGTGTGAACCATCAATCTTTACCATTAAGGGCAAAAAGGAGAGATGCCATATTCAGTACTTAGGTTAAAACTATAAGGAATGTACGCAAACCTTTTAGAAACCATAGAATCATAGGTCCGCCGTTTTGACCTCAAAATCAAAGCAACCTGTTGCTAAATGCTTCAAATCCGGGAATTACAGCCTGTCAGGCTTATCAATAACTGCGACGGTGATGTCAACAGATCTCGCAAAAGGAGAGAACTTTTATGGAAGTACACAATGGGGATTATCTGGGGTGGGGGGCTCCAAGCAGCAAGGAGGTGGCAGAGGGGCTCCGGAGGTGTAAATGACCATAAGACTTTGAAAAGCTGCCTCCAGTTCACCGCTACCGTCAAATTAATTAAACTATAAATAGTTTAAACTGGATTTTGGATAAATGGGCCATCAGCTGCCACTGTAACTGAATTGTTGTATAATACAGTGGTACCTCGGGTTACATACGCTTCAGGTTATAGACTCTGCTAACCCAGAAATAGTACCTCGGGTTAAGAACTCTGCTTCAGGATGAGAACAGAAATCGTGCTCCGGCGGTGCGGCGGCAGCAGGAGGCCCCATTAGCTAAAGTAGTGCTTCAGGTTAAGAACAGTTTCAGGTTAAGAACGGACCTCCGGAACAAATTAAGTACTTAACCCGAGGTACCACTGTAATAATAATTTATTTATATCCCGCCCATCTGGCTGGGATTCCCCAGCCACTTTGGGCGGCTTCCAACAGAACACCAAAATACAATAACCTATTAAACATTATGCTCTTCCTTCGTGGGCTGTGCGAACCCACAAATCTGAGCATTGCTTTTTCATAGGCAAGGGAAGGGGCACTGGGGGTGTTTAAGGGACCCAGCAAGGGGGGGTGTGGCCCCAGAAAGTTTGGGAACCGAGTCTGGTGGCCACAACGCAAGGCATCTTCCTGCGGTGCTTGGTGCATCCACCGCGGGGATCCGAAGGCAATCTGGAAGTTTAAACACCCCTGTTTTTTTGTGCGGAAGTTAATAATTTAAACAGAGTGTGGCTTTGTCCAGGGATGGGAGAGAGCTGGGGGGAGGATAAGACCAGAAGCCCCTTGCAGGAGGCTTGGAACAAGCCCGCTTACAGTCCAGGTTTGTCGTCCGACTATCTCCCGCTGCTGCCACAAATGGGTCGGACAGAGACCTGGGCCTGGCCTTTCCCAGGGGGCAGCCGAAACCCCATTAGCCCCCCGGCCCCGCTTAATGGACAGTAATAGGTCTCCTGGCCAGCTTCCCAGAGTAACGTGTGGCTCACAGAAAGGCCTTCTGTTCTGGCTCTGAACGATTCCCCATTTGCGGCACGGTCCCCGGGAGTCTGCCAGCGGAGTCGGGGGCCGGAAGGAATCCCGGCCAAAAGGAGTCTGGATTTTGCATCACAAGGTGGGAGGAAGAAGAGACCCGCGAGCCGCGCTCGGTGGGAAACGGGGCTGCTGGGGAGGAAGCCGTGGTTTTTTGGGGGGTCTCTCTCTCTGCAGACCGTCTGGAGAAGCGATGGTGGCCGAAAAGGGCAGGCGGAGAAGGCTCAGGTAGGATTGTGGAGGTGGAGGAGAGGAAGGAGCCACGGAGGAAGCAAAAACGGCGACGTACAGGAACAAGAGTCAGAGCTGTAGAGATGGAAGGGTCCCCCAAGGGACATCTAGTCCAACCCCCTGCAATGCAGGAATCACGGCTGAAAAATCCCTGGCAGGTGGCCATCCCATAAACGAGTCGACCACCTTCCACGGTAGGCCTTTCCACAATTGAATGGCTCACTGTCAGAACCGCCATTCTTGCAATCTGAATATGTTGGTTCAGGTACCACCCTCTGGCGCAGCAGAGAAAACCTTGCTCCGACTCCCATATCACACAGCCCTTCAGAGAATTAAAGATGCTGTAATCTCCAAACACCCCCAGCCCACCATCACACTTCCAGATCTTGCATTCCTCCCCCCCCACCCTTTTTTTTAAAGCAGGGTGGTACAATTTCATCCAGAAATGCTATATTTGTGTTACTTTTATTGTTGTTAGCCGCTCTGAGCTCGGCTTCGGCTGGGGGGGGCGGGATATAAATAAAAATTATTATTATTATTATTATTATTACAGTGGTACCTCGGATTACATAACGCTTCAGGTTACATACACTTCAGGTTACAGACACTTCAGGTTACAGACTCCGCTAACCCAGAAATAGTACCTCGGGTTAAGAACTTTGCTTCAGGATGAGAACAGAAATCGGGCTCCGGCGGTGCGAGAATGGACCTCTGGAATGAATTAAGTACTTAACCCGAGGTAGCACTGTATTATATTATTATAATATTTTATTATTATTATTATTATTATTATTATTATTATTATTATTATTATATTTAAGAAGGCCCTCAAGAGCACTTAGAGAGCACTTTTTGCAAAGGATCAGCTCCAGGGGTCCAAGTCTTCAGCTTCCACGGCGCGTCCCAGTCTTCAAATCACGTCACAGATTCTCATGATGCAATCATTACAACAACCTTTTAACGTAGAACAGTACTTTTATCCCATTACTGAAGATGGACCGGGAGGGAGGGTGGACTGGGTTAGCCAACGTGGTGCCGTCTCCAGTCAACAGGCTTGCTATCTGCGGTTGATGGGAGATGGAGGGACCACATCCGCTACCCTATACACACCTATTCACAAATGTCCCACTGAATCCAAATTGCAGCCTAAGGCAACCTAGCAAGCTCACGGTGATAAAAATACTGTATTCCAGATCTATAACCCGATCTCTTAGTCACTAGAGGCACTGGCTCACAAATACACTTACATAACACACACACACACACAAAGATACACATGCTAACATTAACCATCGGCTGCCAAGTTTGCTTGCATTCCTCTTCCCTCCCCATCGCTCTTTCCTTTCATGCCGTGTCTTTTTAGAGTGCAAGGGTAGGGGCTGCTACTCGTGCAAATACATAAGCCACTGTTGGAGCCTTTCCGGCTGAAGAGTAGGAGGAGAAATGCTTTGAATAAACAGCATAAATAAATATAAAAAATGATTCTTAGTAACTTTTTCAAAAATAAAAAATGGGGAGAAGGGGGAAATAATTCTTAGGGGACACCAAATGATTCAGCGCCTCTGGAATCTTCCTCCCAGAACAAATCCTATTGATCCCTATGGTCCTCTCTCAACTTCTTTGGAGAGACGGGTGGCAATGCGGATCAAGGCCTTTTCACTCGCAGCGCTTCACCTCTGGGACGGTCCCCACCCATTCGCCAGGCCTCGTTTTTGAAGACCTTTATTTGTCAAATTTACCGTATTTTTTGCTCTATAAGACTCACTTTTTCCCTCCTAAAAAGTAAGGGGAAACGTGTGTGCATCTTATGGAGCGAATGCAGGCTGCGCAGCTATCCCAGAAGCCAGAACAGCAAGAGGGATTGCTGCTTTCACTGCGCAGCGATCCCTCTTGCTGTTCTGGCTTCTGAGATTTTTTTTTTCTTGTTTTCCTCCTCCAAAAACTAGGTGCGTCTTGTGGTCTGGTGCGTCTTATAGAGCGAAAAATACGGTATATCCTGCGTTCCCCTCCAAGAAACTCAAGGCAGCACACACAGTTCTCCCTCTCCCCATTTCATCCTCTCAGCAATCTTGTGAGGTAGACCATTTCTGCATGCTGCCCCTCCCGGACCTCCAAGCTTGCCACGGGGTTTGACGGTGCCCGCTGCTGCTACCACACCGACCCCTGAACAAATCAATCCATAAGAAAACCTGCTGGGCTTTGTTTCTTGAAAACAGACAAAAACACGAAGGACTAGTATCTTGAGGGTGCAAGGAGAGACCTCCCTAGATAAGAGTGTTTGCACGTAGTGTCCGAGGAATGCCCCATTCCGTGCCCACAACAGCTGGGCTTTCTAAAGCAGCTGGGGGTACCCTCTTTGGCACAAACCCTGGGACACGCACGCAGAGACGGCTTGTACCTGGGTTCCAGGTGAAGAAAACTGGTCGGAAGCTGCCAGGGATGCTGCAATTCCAGCAAATGCAGGTGGCGTCACAAACGAAAGTTACAGCGAAGAGTTGCAGAGAGAGGAGGCTCAAATCAGACCCTCTCTTCCTGCCTGTTTTTTCGCACCCAGCGGTGCCATGCCTTGCTGGTGCCCGGAGGTGACGCCACATCCTGTGGGCTCCGTTGCCCTGCCCAGACTTCTCCTCCGCACCATTAAAAGCTTCAGTGTTTGCAGGCGTTTTAAAATGAAAGATTTCTCCGCTTGGAAAACGACAACTATTCCATATGTATATATTGAAATTTAAAAAATTAAGGTCTTTTATATACAGTAGTACCTCGGGTTACATACGCTTCAGGTTACATACGCTTCAGGTTACACACTCCGCTAACCCAGAAATAGTGCTTCGGGTTAAGACTTTGGCTTCAGGATGAGAACAGAAATCGGGCTCCGGCGGTGCGGTGGCAGCAGGAGGCCCCATTAGCTAAAGTGGTGCTTCAGGTTAAGAACAGTTTCAGGTTAAGAATGGACCTCCAGAACGAATTAAGTACTTAACCCGAGGTACCACTATATATGTTATAAATGTTCATAAATGTACCAAGCAAACACACGTACATAAATATATAAACCACATGTCTGAAGCAGCAGAGGAAAACAGCCATGAAGCTATGTTGGCTCCCAAACTGACCAAATGTTTTCTCTGCAAAGTCAAAGGAACATGGAAAAGCCTCCCCACTGTCTTTTCCTTCACAAATCCTGTCTTAAGGGTATGTCTGTGTATGAATAGGGTGAGCCTGTGACCTGGCTCAATAACTAAGTATTTATCATTACAAAAGACTGGCCAGGCTCCCCAGGGTATCCAATCAAGTGAGCATTAACAGGTAACCTGCCAGACAGGAGAGAAACAACGCACTCAGATTTCTGTTGTAGATCGCCCTTTCTGTGATGTAGGTATGATGTGTCTGGGGGTGGTCTTGGACTCCAGGGTGGGCAATTTAAAATGTCTATATAAGGGCAGACACACCTTGGTTCAGGGTCCTCTTCCTCTCCTGCGTGTGAGGGGAGCACCCTGTTGCAACAGATCAATAAAGATCAGGCTTACTAGCTGCTTTGCTTCTCAATATTCTCTGGTTGGCCTCTGTTATTTTCTCCGACTGCTGGAGAACCTGCAAAGGACTCTATAAGGGCTCTTGTGTTCCCTATAAGGGAATAAGGGCAGATTTTCGTTTATTACAGAGTCTATCTCCTCTCCACCCCCTTTCAAATTGTTCTAGATGGCCACACTCGTGTGTGCGAGCACACTTGTGGTGACGGTGTCTGCACAACGTCCTGGAATTAAAAACATTCCACGCTGTCACAATAAATAAATCTGAGGCTTCTTTTCGCACCGTCTGCACAAGAATGATATCTCTGAGCATGCGCAGATCTCCTGGCTGCTGAGGAACCACAATACGCTCTGCTGCGCAACACACGTTTAGAATTTGCCAATGAAAAAGGACATAGAATCATAGAGCTGAAAGGGACCCTGAGGGTCATCTAGACCAACCCCCTGCAATGCAGGAATCTTGAACCCACAACCCTGAGATGAAGTGTCTCACACTCTGCCAGCCGATCCACCAGAGTTCTCCTAAATACGTATTGCTGAATAACTGAAGAAATAAAATAGATAATTCTCACGAAGCTCTTCACCAGCTCAAATGACAGTAATTTTGTGCCGTGCTAAAATATTGTTTTCTGGTCATTTTCTGACTGAGGCTATCAATGAGGTGCTATTTATAAGGAAAGAAGGCATAAGCCTTTTCTTTTCTCGCACTTAGCATCTTCGCAGCCAAACAGCGACCGAAGTAACAGAGCAAAAAATGATGGTTAATGTTCAATCAAAATTACGGTTTTTGTTGTAATATTTGGAAATTCAATAAACTGTTATTTTAAAAAAATATTATGGTGAATTTGAGCAGCGAACGGTTGCCGTCCCATCCTGAGGGAGGGGATTATTGCCAGTTTTCAAGACCTTTGAGAAAGACCCTTCCCCACCTGATATTGTTCCCCACAGAACCCCACAAGTCTACCTCATATTATAATACACTTTGATAATAAATGCAGGTGTAAAGGAGCCTGCCCAGGCTTTGAGATTTTCTGAGAAGGCCCATTTCTCACTCCTGCTGTGGGGGACAGACGGACCCCAAGGGCCCTAAAAAATAACAGCTCTTTCAGAAACTGCTGGCAAAGCCTTTACTCTAATCGCGGGAACACAAGTTGCTACACACCCAGGTTCACAGCACACACAACGCAAAGCGCAACAGCTTTTGCAACAAAATGTATTTATGTGAAGGCCATGCAGTGAATTAAAGCCATGTCAGCAAAGGCTTACACTTATGCTTGAAGTGAAATGTATCTAAATGAGTTTTGGTTAACAACAGCTAGTTTTCTTCCTTGAATGAGGTAATGAGAGAGGTTTCTATGCATGATTGGAGAAAAATTTAACGCTTTGTGTAAGAAACCTGTAAGTAAACGCCCCCCCCCCCCCCCGGCAATGGGATGGGGTTCAGCCTTTGTGGAAGTGATCCCGCTGAACTTATTGCTTTGCAAAGTAATAAAATTGGACTCTATCTCTTCCTGGCTCCTGAGTTTTACTGGCAAGACCCAGGAACTACAGTGGTACCTCGGGTTAAGTACTTAATTCGTTCCGGAGGTCCGTTCTTAACCTGAAACTGTTCTTAACCTGAGGCACCACTTTAGCTAATGGGGCCTCCCGCTGCCGCCGTGCCGCTAGTGCACGATTTCTGTTCTCATCCTGAAGCAAAGTTCTTAACCTGAAGCATTATTTCTGGGCTAGCGGAGTCTGTAACCTGAAGCGTATGTAACCTGAAGCGTATGTAACCTGAGGTACCACTGTATGGGCTTTGTTTGCCTGCAACACTGCCACCTTCACAGAGACTTTTGGTGAGGACGCAAGACAGGGCCTTCTCGGTGGCTGCTCCTAGACAGTGGAACTCCCAGCCTCTGCAAAAGCGAAGCCTCAAAAACCTAGGGCAAGAGTCATTTTGCCCTCTCTGCTTTGCTCTCGCCAACCAGCCAGCAAAACATTTTTTGTTCCAACAGACCTTTGGTGGCTAACTGGCTGCTGTGAGAGGGTCTTCTGGGTTGCTGTTCTTCGTGTGTGTTTTAAAAATGAATCTAAGTCATTTCGGCACTGCTTTCAATAGGTTCGTTTAATTGTTTTCAATTGTTTGTTGTTCGTTTTCAGATGAATCCGCGTTAATGTACGTCGTGAGCCGCCTTGCACGGAGAAAGGCAGGGCACAAGCGAGGCAAATCAACGGGTGTAGATGCATTTTGACGGCAAGCTATGCAGGACATTTCCCGCATAGTTTGCCGTGGAAAAGCAGCATGTAGATAGAGTTAAAGTGGACTCGAGTAAACAGGTCTTGCGAGGTTTTGCAAAAGGCAGCGGAACCTGTTTGGCTGAAGGTGACAGCAGGACGCGAGAAAGGCGTGCATTTGAGAGGTGGGACTAGGGAGGCAAGCTAAGAGCACACAAATGCTGAAACTGCTTTGTCAAGGCCCCTGATCATGTGCTTTACAGATGTCCAAGGGAGCACACTGAGCATCGCTCTGCATACTTCTTTCCCAATGCACACAGAAGGTTGGAGGGAAGAGGGGATCTGTGCAACGAGGCTTCTGTGCACACACCTCTCCCTGCCAACACTTTCTGCATTTGCACAATCCATGCGTATGCCTTGTTTCCTTATAAGTAGCTCATTGTTCCATGGCTGTACCTTGCAAAAATCCAGCAGCCTTTTCCTTTTTACGCCCTGATGATCTTCATAGCCAAACATCGACCGAAGAAACAGATCATAAAACTGAATACAGTGGTACCTTGGGTTAAGAACTTAATTCGTTCTGGAGGTCTGTTCTTAACCTAAAACTGTTCTTGAACCTGAAGCACCACTTTAGCTAATGGGGCCTCCTGCTCCCGCTGCACAATTTCTGTTCTCATCCTGAAGCAAAGTTCTTAACCCGAGGTACTATTTCTGGATTAGCGGAGTCTGTAACCTGAAGCGTCTGCAACCTGAAGCGTCTGTAACCGGAGGTACCACTGTATAATTATTATTATTATTATTATTATTATTATTATTATTATTATTATTAT